>JAKSZT010054396.1:4815505-4838088 GCA_026826555.1 Tolypeutes matacus
ACCTGGAAGTCAGTTTCTGTGCCTGTGACTTAGAACACTGACTGGTGTCCCCCTGCCGCCCACCCCCATCATGGTGGGCGGGAGGAAGAGGCAAGGATGCGTGGCAAGTGCCAGATTCATAACTGCGATTAGACAAAGGCCATTGTGTTCTCCTGGCACTCCCCACGATTATTTGCCTTCTGCCCTCTTTTAAATTCAAATTTGGTCTCTTTTGATGCGCTGGTCTTTTGGTTTCACCAGGTCTGAGGGGGAACAGCGCCTCCTGGCGTCCAGAGCGCAGACCCCAAGGGGGAAGGGGAAGCCTTAGGCTGGAAGCAGAGAAAAGTCACAAGGCCCTGGCAGCCAGCCTGGGTGCCACGCCCCAGCAGCGGGTGCTGGTCTGTTCCAGCAAAGATTGGCTGGCAGAAGCCCAAAGAGGACCCTATCCCAGGCTAGACTAGGGTCCGTGCCAGAACTGAGCCTCTCAGACTACCAGTGGCAGGGCTGGAGCAGGCTGGCTGGGGTGGGTGCGGGTAGGGCTCTGCCAGCTCTGGGAACCAAGGACAGCAGGAGGGGAGGAGATAACACCATTTCCGGAAAGTGCGGGCCTCTTGATTACCCCTTCATCAGAGAGAGGCAGAAACCAGCCTCCTTTCCAGAAACAGCCCCCAGTGGTCCCCTGTCTGTCTCTGGAAGGGCCTTCTCAGATGGCATGTGGGTAGGGGGCAGCCAGATCAGCACCTGTTGCCAGGACTCCCCAAGTCCCCCCACCTTGGGCTGCTCCCTGATTTGAGCCACCACCATACTGGTCAACAGGATGCCTGGATTGGCCTCTGGGTTGCTGACATCCCAGGCATTTTCTGAATAAGAAGGGCACCCTGAGGATAAGAAAGTAGGCACCCTTTGTTGAACACCTACTGTGTGCTGGGTGTTTGCACATTTCTCATCTGATCCTTACCTTCAAGGAAAATGGGAGCATCTAGATCTTATCTGTATGGCAAGTTCCATATCTCTCAGCAAAACCCTGGGTTTTTCCTGCCCATGAGAAGGCACCTGGACCACAGTTCTACAGGTATCAAGCCCTGGGTCCTGGGTTTGACTGGTAGTGAAGGGGCTGCCAGCTCGGGGAAATGTTCATACCCTGTCTGCCAGACCTCGATCTAGGTGTGCAGGTATGGTTGATACAGGGCAACCTCCTGCCAGAAGCGGTCAGGGCAGGAGGGCCTGGCTGGGTGGAATTGTCCTGGGCTCTGCCGGAGAGGCAGAAACCGGTACAAGTGGAGGTAGGGCTGGGAAGGAGGGCATGAAACAGTGGCTGGCGTCAAATGTCTGGCTTCATAGTCTGCCCTGCGCCTTCTCAGCTGGTGCTGGCTTGGACCCAGGCTCTTTGAGGAGCTGCACAGAGGCATTGGTGCCAGGTTGGTGTGTCTGCATTGGTGTAGGGTCCTCAGCCAGCCCGAGATCAAATCCCAATTCTGCAAATGACTGTATCATCCTTGGTAAGTGACCTCATCCTCTGCACCCCAAAGTCCCCGTCTGCCCGTGGGGATGTGCACACTTCCCCCACAGGCTGTTGGGAGACAAAGTGGGGGCAGAGCACCAGGAGGGACCTGGCATAGAGCAAGGGCTCAGGAAACAGGAACTCAATGGGGCAGCTGCAGTCCAGACATCTCTGAGATTCTGGGATTTAATCCCATTGACTCCAAGGTCCCTTAGAAGAGATTGGTGAGGGGAGTATGTCCTTGTAGAACTACTCACTCCCACCTTGGTGCACCTGTAACCCTCGGTCAGTCACCTGTTGCTCCAACAAAGTGACTAGTCTGAGAGCCCCAGCACAGAAAAGATGATGGACCAATCCTGGGGGTAGTGAGCTCCCTGTCCCTGGAAGCATGAGAACATAAGATGAACTCCTGGCATGGAGTTGGACATGGAATTTCTACTTCTGGTGGGTCTATGTACACCAGGACAGAGAATGGGAGATGGGAAAGAGTTATGGGTGAGGGAATGGCAGGTTCTCGGGCCACTTTTAGTGGTGTCTCCAGAATTTCTGTACAAGAAGGACTTGAGACTTGTCTTGAAACTCCCTTTGGCAAAACAAATTGACTTTTCCTCAAATTGCCAATTTTTGGGGGCGGGTCCCCAGGGTGTCTGGTGATGGTCTTTGGCCTTAAAAAGCATGTGCTTCTCAGATTGGCCACCAGGCGGCAGTCCAGACTGCATTCTCATTGTACCAGCTCCTGGCACAGGACAGGGGGTGGGGTAGATAGATCCTGGCCCAGAACCCCCTGGGGGAGGGGCAGAACTGGGCATCTCCCGGAGGGGGGCGGGGGCGGCAGTTTCCCCTCCACAGAGGACAAGTCCTTTTTTTCAAAAATGGGAACCGGTAAGGCAGTAACTTTAGTTTCTTCTCTCTCTCTCTCTCCTCTCTCTCTCTCTCTCTCTCTCTTTCTCTCTCTCTTTCTCTCTCTCTGTTGGTGCCCAACCGCTTGAGCCACATCCGCTCCCCACTTTAGTTTCTTTTGAACTATGGGTCCTGCTCCTGAAAACTGCTGGAAGAATTCAAAGACTGCAGTTATAGAGTGTGCCTAGGAAGCCTTGCAGGTCAGAGTTTAGGGGACTTCCTTACAGATGTCCCCCTCCTCTGGAGCAGGGAGAAGCCGAGAGAAGGGCCATAGTGCCCAGGAAAAGAGCAGTGTTGACAAGGTGGGAAGCATTAAGGTGGGCCATTTCAGGCACTGGGGTGAGCCTCTGGGGAGGTTTGGACCCGGGGCCCCTCCTGGAGTAGAAGAACATGGTGCTAGCTTCCTGGTATTCTGGGCTTCCAGTCCTCCAGGGAAAATAGTCCTTGCTGGGAAGGGAGGCTCAGGGGGCACTGGCTGTGTGGGAGTTAGGGGAGTTGGTATATACTGTGTGACCTCAGGGGCTCTCCCACAGCCGCTCTGCTCCCCCGGGCTCAGTAGAGCCCCAGTGGTGGGACAGGCACCTAGCAGCTCCACCCACCCCCAAGTGGGGGCCTGGAGGTCTCTCTCTGGGTGAGATGTGACTGAGTGGGAATGGGTTGGGGAGAAGGTAGCGCAACCTCTTGCCAAACTCATTAGATTCATCCCTGGGGAGCAGGGCAGGGGCCAGAGCCTAGTAGACCCCTGACCAGTACCATCCTCTGCCTCTGGGTGGGTACAGCTGTGAGGAGGGAAGGGTGAGTAGGGAAGGGGGGTTGGCCTGGCAGGATGAAGCTTGGGCATTTGCTCTCACCCATTCAACAGCTTCCTAGATACCTATCTCGAGCTCAGTTTCCCCTTCTGTGCCATGAGATTCAGTCATTCATTTATTCATTCCACATTTATTTAGTATTTGGCTAAGGGCAGGGGCTTTGCCATCTCACAACCCTGGGTTTGAGTTTTTCCTATGCCCTTACTTGCTGTGCAATCCTGGGCAATTCATTTGATGTTTCTGGGCCTCAGTTTCCTCATCTGTAAAAAGGGGAGAGTCACAGGATTGCTGTGAGGATTAAATTCGTGTTATAATGATGGAAATGAGAACGGGTTGCTGTCTTCAGGTACAAACACACTGGAGAATGCCACACATGGGAATCCAAAAAGGCAGATACACAAGTACACATATACTCTCATGCACTGAGGTTTGTACACAAAAGAAGCAATGTTTTAAGAAAGGCACATTTTGAGGGCTGCAGGGGGGTGTGGCAAGGAAGAGGAGGGTCGGACTCCAGGCCTGCGGTTGCCATGGGCTTGGTTGTTTGTGGGCTTGGTTGGCACTCATGGCATGTATGTACACACTCACACATACACACAGCCTCTCTGATTTTTCCCTCCCTTAGTTCCTAAGATGGTACAGCCAGGGGAATGACCAACTCCTTCCCCCTTACTCCCCACCCCTGGTTTCCGCCATCCTGTGAAAATCCCCAAATACACAGCAGGAATAGCATCAAGTTCAAAGAGTCAAAAGATCTAGGTGTAGGTCTGGCTTCGCCACTTTCCTGGGGAAACCATGTCCTCTCTCTGAGGCCTGTCTCCCCACTTCCAAAATGGGGTCATTTCACAGATGAAGCTATGCCTTCCCTGAGAGTGGGAGTAAGTTGCTCAAGGGCACACAATAAGCCCTTTCCTGCCTCAGGGCCTTTGCACATAATGTTGTCTCTACCCTGAACTCTTTTTCCCTTTGCTCTTCTTGTTTAATTTTACCTCCTCTGAGAAGTCTGCCCTGATCAACCTATCTAAAATCAACACTTTGTTTTTTTTTTTGGCTCTTAATAGCACCCTGCTTCTGCATAGCAAGTGTTACAATTTGTAATTGGGTATTTGTTTGTCTGTTTACTTTTCAGTGTCTGTCTTTTTCACTATACCATAAAGTCTATGAAAGCAGAGAGAACCATGCTGGTCTTGTTCATTACTATGTCTCCACAAGACAGCACTGGTAGTAGTAGGTGTTCAATCAATAAAATATAAATTGACATGTTACAAAATCCAAAAGTTACAAAAGGCTCAAACCCCTGCCCCCTAGGCATCCATTCCCTACCCTAGAGAAGAAACTCTTGCTTTTTCTTGTACATCCTTCCAGGATATTCTCTGCATATATTAGCACACACCAGTGTTAATAAAACACAAATGGTAGTAAACCTAGATACCCTGTTCTGCACCTTTTTTTTTTTTTTTACTTAACAATATATCTTGAAGAATTTTCCATATCGTACATATTATTTTGTATGGGTCTATAATAATTTGTTTAGTCACTTCCTCTATTGTTGGAATGAATGGAATGCTGCTACAGAAATCCTGGCACATGTTATGTTCATTTGTGTAAGCTTGACTGAAGGATAAATTTCTACAAGTGGAATTGTTGAATCCAAGGGTATGTACATTTAAAGTTTTGACAAATACTGCCAAATTCATTTTTTTTTTTTGAAAATTTTAAGCTAAAATTTACTCTCACCAGTAATGAATATGCATGCCTGCTTTTCAACACCCTAGCCAATGCAGTGTATTTTTTTTTTTTTTTTTTTTTTTTTACCGGGAGGTACCGGGGATCGAACCCTGGTCTCTCCATATGGTAGACAGACGCCGAACCTTTGAGCCACGTCCATTTCCCCCAATGCAGTGTATTATCAAACATTTTCATCCTTGCCAGCTTGGTGAAAAATTGTACGTCATTTTAGTTTTAACTTATATTTCTTTTATGATGACTGAGGACAAGCATCTCTATGTATTTTATTTATTTATTTATTTTATTTTTTTTAATTTTTTTAAAGATTTTATTTATTTATTCATTTATCCCCCCCTTGCTGCTTGTGCTCGCTGGGTCAGCTAACCACGCCGTGCGTGGGGCTTGCCTTCACCAGGAGGCCCCAGGAACCAAACCCGGGGCCTCCCATATGGTAAACGGGAGCCCTACTGATTGAGCCACAGCCGCTTCCCTCTATGTATTTTAAAATTCATTTATATTTTCCTCTTCTGTGAATCATTCATGTCCTTTGTCCATTTTTTAATTAGGCTTGTGGTATTTTTTCTTAGTTTTGTAAGAACTCTTTGCATGTGAAGGAAATTAACCTTCTATCTGTTTATCATTCAGGATCCCAGCAGGAACTAGATAGTAGGCTCAAATTCATTGATTTGGGAAGGGTTAATACAGGGACTATTTACAAAGATGTAGGCAAGAACTAGGGGAACTGTGAAGGTAATGCAGTAGCCTGAGAGGTGCCAGAGGTGGGAGCAATTATTAGAGCCCAGGTAGAGAGCTGCTGGAGAGGACACCCCACCCTTCTGCTGTCAAAGCTTTCCAACCCAGAGGCCCAACTGGAAACCAGGGCACAAGGCCCTGAAGATGGGCTTCCCAGGACAAGAGCAGGGTGGGTAAGGGTGTACAGGGGGTATCCGGAGGGGCAAAGTGGAAGATATCCAGCATATCATTTACCATACATCTTTTGACATTGATATTTTTAAATGCAGAAATGATTTATTTTTATGTAGTAGAATCAATCTTTTCTTTTATAGCTTTTGGACTTGTGTCAAACTTAGAAAGACTTTTTCTCTCCTGGATTTTTTTTTTTTTTTTTAATCAATTCCCTATTTTCTTCTAACCTTTTATGGTTTAATTTCCAACATTTAAATCTTTGATCCTTTTGGATTTTGATGTTAGGAGGGAGAAAGGGATCCAATTTTAATTTTTTTATACATCACTTACTCAATAATCTATATTTTTCCTCTGATTTAAAATGTCACCTTTTATTTTATTTTATTTTATTTTATTTTTTACCGGGAGGTACCGGGGATCGAACCCCGGTCTCTCCATATGGTAGACGGATGCCGAACCTTTTGAGCCACATCCGTTTCCCTAAAATGTCACCTTTTAATAAAAGCTTTTTTTGAATGAATGAATTGAGATCATTGCTTGGGAATAGAAACTCAAGGCTGTATCATCCACCACACAGCATTAGATCCCATTGTTCTCCTTTGGCCCTACCTGGGGTCCATCCCCAAAGCCCTGTTAAATCCCCAGTGTCCTCTGGATCCCCAAAGTGAAGGTGGTGTGAGGTCCAGAGGCTGTAGCTCCTGGGGCAATCCAGCCAAGAGTACCAGCGGCCTGGTGGGGGCGGGGGTGGGCATGCATATCAAATACCATGTGTGTATATGCATAAGACTGGAGGTCACCCACTCTATGTGGTGTGTGGGTACATGCACAAGGACAAATGTGGGCCTGGAGTGGCCAGGTATATTCAGGTGCGTGAGTTGGCCAGGTGTGTTTTCAGGTGGATCAGCCATGCCATCCAGGTATGTGCGTGCTTGCATTGGCGCATTCATTTGCAGGTGTGCCTGCTAACTCCTGTACCCTCAGGGCCAAGGGAGCTACCAGCTCTGTGCCAGAGTCCTTGTTGCTGCATGAGAATTAAGGAATCTCTCAGTCCCTAGATGAGTGCTCCCTCTGAGGTGGGGGTGGACATGGGGAGGTGGCCGACCGGGGAAGAATGCAGGTTGGGAAAGCCTCTGTGTCACCTGCTTGCTCATAATGGCCAAACATGAGGCCTGGGGACCTGGACCTACTGACACTGCCTCTCTGGACACGGGGAACTGAAACCCTGCCCTGTGCTTCTGGGGGACACACTGCACTGGGGAGGGTGTAGCTGGGCAGTTCCTGGGGCACTGGGTCCCGGACTCAGGCAGACTTCGGCGTCCGCCACACATCTAACAAGAGTAGAGCCTTCACCACACACCCGAGGCCAGGAGGGCCCAGCCTCGGGGACAGTTTCACCCAGTTCCCTCCCAACCCATGCATGTGTTCCAGGGGCAGGGAAGCTGATGCCCAGAATGAATGGGCCATCTCTTGTCCAGCAGGGTGAGGACAGACATGGTGGAAGAGCAGCACCCTCCTTCCTGCCACCCCTCCCCCCACTACTGCCCCAGAGGGTCCCTAGTCTGATGGCAGAGAGACTGGCCCCACCTGGTGTGAGAGTGCCTATGTGAGAGAGTGTAGGGGGTGTGGGGGGAGGTGCCTCCACATGAACGGAGCCCTGAGTCTTGGGAGGATTTGGTGGGGGAGAACATTCCCTGGCAATGTGCCCTATGCTTTCTGGAGGGATTTCTGGGGCCCTAACCTAACACCTGTCTGCAGAGTGCAGGAGCTTCGCTGGAGCCTGCAGCTGGATCCATCTCACCTGTCCTGGCTCAGCCTGTGGGCCTCTGACTTCCTTCGCTCAGTCAGTCACTCAGTTAGTTGGTCAGTTCTCATGGCGACTGCTCTGGGCCAGGCCACAGACTGGGGACACAGAGACAAAAGAGAAAAGGGCTCTGGATTCGGGGAGGATGGGGGGGCAGTCCCCAGGGGAGGGAGTCGGGATGCCTGGAAGAACGCTTTCTGGAAGAGGGGGTGGTGGGGGAAGCCAGTCCAGGAGGTAGGGACAGGATGCACCAGGGGTGGGAGGCCTGGAGCACACAGAGCCCTCTCCTTGAGCAGCCTGGGGGGTCCTTCCGGCAGCAGCTCCTTCTCACGCAATGGGCCGGAAGGAGTTTGGGGCCCATTGTTCCCTGGCACGCCAGCAGCACCCTAGCGCTTCCCAGCTTCTGGGTGGAGGGAGCAGTGGAAGGAAGTGGGCTGAGCTCAGGCCCTGGCAGGACCCCAGTGAGAGGGTGCAGGGTCCCCGGAACGCTTTTCACACATGTGTGCCTGGTGTACACACAGCTGCACATGCCACATAGGATTGGTCCCACCCTGAGACCACCCTTCCCAGCATTCCTAGTACTTGACTCATATGATCTCCTTAAGCCCCCCCACTCTCAACCCTGTGGGGTAGGATTATCATTCCCAGTTGCAAGATGAGAAAATCTAGACTCGAAAAGCTTATGTAACTTGCCCAGGGTTATCTACTGAACAGGAATTTGGATGTAGATCTGTGAGCCAGCCACTGCCTTATCTTCTTTGTAACTGGACTCTGTTGTCATTAATTACCGGCCCCAGATGGAATGGGGGATGCAGAGGTGAAGGGGTGGCATGGGGAAGCATATCAAGTGTCACCATGTTATCCCTCTAGAACCTGAAAAACCCACTGGCTCCCAGAGCGCAGGTGGCCTTGGTGAAGACCAGAGGCGGCCTCTTTTCTTAGGGTTATGTGAGAGGCATTGTGCAGGCCCCTTGCCCCCACTGCTCTCGGTGGCACTGCCTGAGAGGCCACTATCTCAGCTGCAGGTCTTTGAGTTCAGGCCCCAACTCCAGGTTGCTGCGAATTGCTGCGAATCTGGTGTTGTATCAGGGTGGAGAGGTGAACAGAGTGCAGGGTCCTAGGGTGGGGGGCTGGTTTTGAGGGGAGATACTTGGGGGGTGGGGGTGGGGGATTGGCTTAGGATGTGACTGTCTCTGATGGCAGCCCTCTGTCAGGGACAGGAGCCAATGACAGGATAAGGTGGATGGTCAATTCCTAGACTCTTTGAACTGCATAAACTTTGGGCTAGGAAAATCCAGCCTCTGCTTGGTTTTCCCACCCAGACAGTGAGCTCATCACCTTCTTTCAGACAGCCTGCTCCCTTCTCAGATTCTTTTGTTGGTTGGAAAACCCTTCCTTGGGAAGCAAGCTACCAGGCTAACCTGTATGATCAGATGCTGACCGGGAGACCCCAGTGACGGGGTTCGCTTGCATAGGGACTGAGGAGACCCTGGGAGAGAGGTCACTTTGAGGGGAAGAGGAGCCAGACAGGACCACTGGGCCCAGTGTCACAGCCCCCTTCAGAGAAGGGGTGTGCTGGTTTGTGATTAGAATAGCAATGGTTCTTTGCTGGTTCTTTCTCTGATTTGTCACAAGGCCCAGTGTCTTGGAGTCACAGGGAGGTTTGGGCTAGGGGTGGACACTACTCCAAGAGAATCCGACCATTGAATGAACTGTGGCCTCTGACCTGTGTGACTTGGCTCAAAAAGATGACTTGAGTCAATCAAACTCTTTTCTCAAGATCTTGAACTAAGAGCTACAAAAGAAAGATCTGGCTGCGGTGGATGCTTGTGAAAAAAGGAGTTTAGGATCTGGACTGGACAGAGTGGGAGACCTAGAGGAGGCACTTAATTTTCCCAGTGAGGCAGAGGTGGAACTCCCAGCCTAGTTATATTTCCATTTCATCTTTACTAAAATACCTCTCACCAGTGCACTGCTCTTAAAAATTTACAAGGCCTTCAATGGATTTTGCTCAGATTCCTTTAAACAAGGCTGGCAGAGCAGGAGCCACTGTTAGTAGCCCAATCGTCAGTTTCCTGGTACTGGAGAAGACCTCCGAGGCAGCTGAAGATGGGGGTGTAAGGCCCAGAGAGGGAAGGGAATTGGCCACAGTCACCCACACCTAGAACCTGAGATCAGGTTCCCTACCTTACCAGCCAAGTTACCTATCTAACTCCCCACACTATTTATTGATCACATTGCATTTCAAGGCCACCCTCTTCTATCTAAACAGTTCTTGCTAAGGGGATGAGACACTGGCAAGGGAAGAGACTTTGGATATGGTGTAGGGACTCCCAAGTCTGAGTCCCTCCTCCACCAATTCCAGGTTTGTGCTCCCTTAGCCTCAGATTCCTTATCTCAAAAGTGGATAACGGTGCCTACTTCTTAGGGTTGTTGCAAGAACAACCTGAATGATGTGAGTCCAGGACCTCCCAGGAAAGGGCTGAACTGTTTTAGTCTGCCTCCAGCCTGCTGTGGGGGCAGGGATGGGGTGGGCAAAGTCTCTGAGTCCACTCCCTTCCACCTTGGCTCTGGCCACAGGGGAGCCCTAGGTCAGCCTGAATGAGTTAAAGATTGTCCAGGTATGCGTGAGAAGCTCAGGCTCACTCCTGACCACAGGCAACCAGTTCAGACAGTGACCATTGGGTGACCACTGGGCCACTTCAGGATTGGCCTGAAACCTTTCAGGGAGCTAGGCTTTGTCTGAATCTTGGATTGATGGAATATGGCAGTGTTTGCTTGTTGGGGGTCTTTGCATGTACCACTAGGGCACATCAATGAGCTCCTTACTAGTCTAGGGGTCTGGAGGGTAGGGCCATGTCCCCCTCAGACTGCAGCTTCCAGGGCAACACTATGAGTCCTCCCTCAGACAGGAACATGTTTCCTGGGACTCCCAGGACTGGGTGGGCATTTTTCCTTAGACTGAGATGTCAATGATAGGGTTGTGGTCCCACCAGTTTCGGGTTCCCTGGGAAGGGCTCTACCTCCCTCCTCAGATTGGGGCCTTCAGGGCAAGTCCATGTCCGTGGGAGCTCCCAGGATAAAACTGTTTCCTTACTCAGACAGGAGATCTGAGATCAGAGCCATTTCTTCTGGGACTCTTAGGGCTGGGCTGTGTCTCCTTCCTCAGACTGGGACTCTCAGGACAGGGTAATTTTTCCCTCTGGAGGAGGAGGAGGAAGAGGAGATCTTTTGTCCATCTTCTTCTTATGTCCAGGGCAGGGTCATACCCTGCTCAGTCTAGCATTCCCAGGGCAAGACTCTGTCTTTCCCTTCAGACTGGTGTTGCTTAAGGCAGAGCTGTGCCCTCCTCAATCTGAGAGATGAGCTGCGTCTTCTTTCAGAGGGTGGCTCCTTGAGGAATTTGCTTTGGATTTGAGGACAGACATGAACAAAGACACGTAGAACTAAGGTAAGGAGATTTTCCCCTACAGGGTTTTAGCACAGTCTCCAGTGGACTTGACTTCTTAAATTTCTTATTTTCTCCAAAGCCATGGGCAGCCATGATTATTTCCAGAATGTTTGGGTAATTCTGCTACCGGATGAACACTTTGGAAATGACAGTCTTGCTCCTTTTCATCTAATTTCAGAGAATCATAATTTATAAAACAGATAACGCTGAGCCCTAATTAGTAATAAAGAAACCAAAACAAGCTGAAGAAACTCTTCTGCAAGAGTGCAGATGGCCTTTACTAGACAGCAGCTTCTGGTGGTCAAGTCTGGGCATTGCAGTGTAGCTCTATTAGTCTTTGTGGTTACTACTTAGAAGTGGGACAAACTGAGGTCCAGGAGCTTTGCATATGGTGACATCAAGAGTGCTATTTGGAAAGGGGTGCTGGCTCAGCCAAACTCACTCCTAGGACTCTAATACCTAGGGACTGGACAACGTTTGAACCACCTTCTCATTAAATTTTCAATTTGAATTCATAGTGGCTATTTTTCTTGAGAACGCATCTCTAATATAGTAGTAAAAGGCAATAGGAAAACAGGATTCACTTTGCAGAAATCCACCCTACTACCATGTGGCTGGATAAGTCTGTTCTAGAAAGCTGGGGTTCGTGATAGAGAAGTGTGAGAAGCCGTTCTTTCTGTGTCATTTCTCTTCCACCTCTTTCTCAGACTCTCCCTGAGGATTCCTCCATTATTTTCTTTCCTTTATTCCCCATGCCTGGGTGTGCACTCTAGAGTCATGCTGTGGGAAGTTGGCCCCTCCAGACATAAAGTGGCTATCTTGGAAAGAGCCTGTTGCTGGAGGCAGGTGGTCAGTTCAGGTGTCTGTAGGGGGTGGTGAGGGGGCTAGAGCCCAAATCTCAGCATCTTCCAGATCCATTCTTCTGTTTCTATTTTTCCAGTGGGGAGCTATGCTGTGGGGAGGAGCCTTGCTCACACAGATTAGATAAACGTAATGAATAGCTCTCTCATTTTGTAGAGAACAAAACAAATGCAACATGCACTCAGAACCTACAGCTCTTAGGAATCATTTCACCCAACCTTCTTCCACTTCGCAGGTGGAGAAACTGAGACTCCCAGAGTGGTGACAGGTTCTGCTGGGTTTGACATCCTAGCTCAGAGCCAGAACTAGAGCTAGGACTCACGACCGTCAGCCCAGAGCTGTGTCTTTTCCCAGCACTTCCAGATACATCACTGGTGGGTGAAATTAGGGAGCATCTGAGTGGAAACGTGGGTTCTGCCATGGTGGAAGTGAGCAACCCAAATACTTCTGGGAGCTTATCCTCCCCAGCTGTGGGTGAACAAGTGCAGGCCCTGTGAGAAGTCATATTTTCTACCTTTTGAGGAAGGGACATGGGGAATCCCCACACGCCCATCTGGGTTTGGCCCACAAGGCTGGATCTCTTCCTCCCTGTTTCCTTCAAGTGTTCAAAAACTTGGATATACAAGAGAGAAGAGAGCAGTGAAAGAGATACCCATTAATGACTATGAGGAGACAGGCCCAGTTCTGTCTCAGAACTCATGAATTAAGGGCTTACCGATACATGCTACAACATGGACGAACCGTGAAGACATTGTGCTAAGTGAAAGAAACCAGTCACAAAAGGCCATATCTTGTATGATTCCATTTATAGGAAATGTTCAAAATAGGCAAATCCGTAGAGACAGAAAGCAGATCAGTAGGTGCTTAGGATTGGGGGAAGGGAGTAGGTGGGTTAGGGAAAATGAGGAGGGATTGTTAATAGATATGGGGTTTCTTTTTGGGTGATGAAAATGTTCTAAAATCCATTTCGGTGATGGTTGCCCAACTGCATGAATACACTAAAAGCCACTGGATTGTACACTTTAAAGAGACATATGATGTGTGCATTGTATCTCAATAAAGCTTTTAAAAAAACAAAAAGGAGATAAGGACTGCGGCCCCCTGGGTGAGCCCCATCCCCTTTCCTTCCTCAGCTTTGTGGGACCGTCACTCCTTGATGGAGAAGCGCAAATGTGCCTGCACATGCTTGCAGCGGGGGTGCTTCATGGTCAGCCCGTAGGTGGGGGTGAGGTCCACTGTCACGCCTGGCGGCACGCTGAACTCCAGCTGCTGCAGCAAGGTGGCCAGGAAGAGGAAGACCTCCCACTTGGCCAGGACCTCCCCGATGCAGCGACGCTTACCCAGGCCAAAGAGCATCACCTTCTCGCTCAAGGTCTTGTTGATGCTTGTGTCTTCGGCAGTGAGGAATCGCTCTGGCCGGAACTCAAATGGGTCCCCCCACTGCCTCCTGCAAGAGGGACAGAGGAGATGGGATCTCGGTGCTGGAGAGCCCCGGGAGGAAAGGCCTGGGGGAGACGTCTACTCAGAGACTTCTGTGGCTAACACAAGTGTAAGGTCAATGGGAAAAATTCCAACTGTGTTTTTTTTTTGAAGATTTATTTATTTATTCATTTATCCCCCCCTTGCTGCTTGCGCTCGCCGGGTCAGCCAACCACGCCACGCGGGCGGGCCCGCCCCCACCAGGAGGCCCCGGGAACCGAACCTGGGGCCTCCCATATGGTAAACGGGAGCCCCACTGACCGAGCCACAGCCGCTTCCCCCAACTGTGTTTTGATGTTTATTTCTTTCACAAAGCTCTCTCTAAAATGATCCACCTTGAAAAGAATGTTTTTTAATGTTAATTTGTTATTTTAAAGAAATAATCCTTTAACTGAAAAAAAATTTAAAGAAGGAAAACGTGTTTATCTCCATCCTACTCAAAACATGCCTATAGCAAGGGTAACCGACTGCAAGTCCTGGTTTATTCTTTTTGTTTTGGAGCAATTATTAACAGTATACCCTTTCACTCTCAACTGTGTCCCAGTTTGAATGGTAAATTAGAGGTCCTCATACCTATAGACTAAAGCAGTTTTCCTAAAAGAGGTCCCTGGGTGATTCACGTCAGAATCACCTGATGTAATACCTTCCCACTTAGATCTTCCACAGCAGAGTCTTGGGGATGGGGTCCCCTAATCTGTAATAAACTTCCTGGGTGGGTCTCATGCACACTAACATTTGAGAAGTGCAAGCCTAAATTTTGTCACTTAGATCAGGCTATGGAGCACTTGAGCCACCATGCCTTTATCATATAACCAGTTCCTCATGATACAGCCTTCCTGGCTGCTGAACTGTCTCACAATTTTTAGTGGGAGATGTGTACTCACTGATCATGGTTGACCTGCCACTGGTTTACAAAGACACAGCGTCCCTTGGGGATGTAGAAGCCATTCAGCATTGTGTCCCTCGTTGTGCTGAGGAGGGAAGAGGGCTCTGTCAGGCTCAGGGGCTGTAGAGCTGGGCCGTGTCTTTGGGAGCTACTTGCTCCTAACTCGATCTCACCCACTCCAAAAAGCCTGCCCACTAGTCTCCACACCCTACACTGGGAGGGAACAAATGTGAAGAATGAGGAAAGAGTTGAAATTATCCTTCCCCTTCCTCGGCTCCTGTTGTCCAACTTCAATAAGTGTTTACTGAACTTCTTGGCTATTCTCTGGAGCCAAGAAGCAGACAGTCTGGGCCAACCCTGGGGGAGCTCCTAGGCTGGCTGGGAAGGCAGGTCTCCTACTCTGGGAATAACTAGACCAACATATGGGCAGAAGTAAATGTTCACTGGCTTTCTCGCCATTGTTAAACTTCCAAGGCACAGGACAAATGGCTGAGTCCTGAAGGATGTCACAGAATGATGAGGCTGTGTTGGCTGAATGAGTCAAGAAAAGGCTTCTGGGGGAGGGGACATATGTGTCAGGATTGATCTTGGGCAAAGATAGGATTCTAGTAGCCAGAGGAGAGGATAGAATACACTCCAGGCAGAAAGTTCCGCTTCAGCGAAATTGGAAGCTGACCAGGAGATGTTGGTGAGGAATGGTGAGGCCAACCTGGCTGGAGCAGAGGGTACTTATAGGGACGGAATGTGTGTGGAGGTGAATGGACACTGAGGTCAGAAGTGTGCCTTTCTCCTGAGAGCCCTGGAAGGGTTTTCACCTGGGTGGTTTGATCATGTTTGGACAGGGTGAGGGCAGAATAGAGGCTGGAGGTCTGTGAGGAACCTGGTGTCATGGCCAGAAAGGAGGTGCAAAGGCCAGGGCTGAGATGCTAGGAGAAGTAGACATGGTGAGGGCTTAGAGGTGGGAGGGCAGAATGGGCAGGCCTCACCTGTGGGGGATGGTGAAGGGGACAAAGGAGGTGTGTCGGAAGATCTCCAGGATGAAGGCCTCCATATAGGGCAGCTGGGGTCTGTCGGAGAGCCGGGGCCGCCGTTCCCTTCCAATCACTGTGTCTGCAGAGCACAGAGAAGAGACTGGGCTTAGGGGCTGCCCTGACTGCTCCGTGCCATCTGTGTTCCCTGTTATACCCTGTGTCATTCTACATTGGACTGTGCCCATTTAGTTGTCTGAGACCATACTGATACCCCTATGTCTTTTGGACAAGGACAGGGGCACTTGTGGTTCACCACTGTATGCCCAGGGCTTGGCACATAATAGGCACATAGTCATTTGCAGACTGAACAGGTGCCTGGGGCCAGCAGGGTGGGGAACAATGCACACCGAGCTCCTTCTGGATCTTCCTCTGTATCTCGGGCTTCGTCACAAGGTACATAAGACTCCAGGAGATGGCCGTCGTGACTGTATCAAACCCTGCACAGCAGAGATGAGGTGAGGAAGACAGGAACAAGGAAACCAGCACTGACCAAGCACCCACCGTACACCAGGCATTATCTTTCTCTGGCCTTGGCCTGTGAGTTTCCTGAGGGCAGAGCCTGGGTCTCCTTAACACAAACTCAAGTCATTGGTTTCATAATTAGCTGCTGGAATCACAAGGGCATAGACTTACAGGCCAGAGAGTCCTTTGTTGTTCAGATGGGGAAACTGAGGCCCAGGGGAGGAGAGGGGCTTGGGGGAGCTTCCGCTGGGGGCTGACGGCACAGCCTGGGCTAGAACCCTGATCCTGGGCTATACCATCTGGTGTGTGTTTGGTGGGTTATTTGATGAGTTTGGGGCTCGGGCAAGGCTGTGGGTGACCAGCAGGTACTGAAGGATGGAGGGACAGGGGTCTGGTTCTTACCGGCCCCAAAGATGTCGTTGACAAGGTTGACGATCTTCTCCTGAGGGATTAGGCCACCCCTGGCTCTGGAGCCCTTCTCGCAGTGCTTGAACAGGGCGCCCGTGATGTCCTGGATGCTGTTCTGAGGGGGCACAAGCTCAGAGGCCCCCGGCACCTCCAGGGCTAAAGGCGGCCCCACCCCCTGGCCTGTCCCTGGGGGCTGGGAATGGTCCTCTGGTTTCCAGGCAGTGGGTCACAGCAGGAGCTTGTAGCAGCCCTGGGGAGGGCTTTTTTGCTTTTTTTGTGGCATTTTTTGCTGCAGTGACCCTTCTTCCCAATCACCCCAGGGATTCCATTTCAAAGAAGGAAGAGGTTCGTGTGAACACAGGGAAGTAAAGTGACACCTGAGTTGGGGATTAGCCTCTGTTGGGGTTCAGGTTCCTACAGGACAAAGGTCTTCTCACTCATAACAACAGCTCCCCACATTGCAGGGCTCTGCCAGGGCCCCACTCACATGACTTGTCAGTCTTGGCTTTGTAGCAGCCCTGACAGGGAAGCCAGAGGGATGAGGAAACTGAGGCCCAGAGTGGGGGAGGGATTAGCTCCAGCTCACACAGCTGGTCTACGGTTTTTCCAGAGCCTTCCTAGGTCTTGGCAGCACATCAGCTGTGTGGGTACCTTGGAGCTGGATGAGAAGGGCCACACCTAGGCCCTGGGCTCACCTTGTCAAAGTCCTGATAGTGCTCCTGGACAATTTTCTGCAGGACCCGCAGGAACCTCTGGTTGAAGGCCTTGAACTTCTGCAGGCTGGGGTTGGGCAGGTAGCGAAGGATGGGGAAGAAGTCTATGGGGTTCCCAGAGGAGGCAGACTCCACAAAGTCATGGCTGGTCTCCAGGAGGCTGAGCATCTCCTCAGTGCTCTGGGAGAAGTGCCGCCCGAAGCACATGGCCCCGATGACGCTGGCCACTGACACCACCACCGGGCTGTAGGGGTCGAAGTGCCCGGCCCCAGCCATCAGCTCCTGGAGCTTGCTGAGGAGGGCCTCGGCCTCCTTGCTCACGTGCTCCTCCAGGTAGCAGGAGGATGAGGAAGCCGGGTCCGAGGCGATGGAGAAAGTGTTGAGGGCGTTCTGGGCCAGGCGCCGGCGGGCGGCCCACACCGGCCCGGAGTCTGGATTGAAGGCCATGCTCTGGCCGTCAGTGATGAGGGTGAAGCTGTAGAGGTCAGGCCGGCCCTTGAAGTCGTCCCCCTGGCGCACCAGGGCCTGCCGGACGGTGTCCAGGCCGCTTAGCACCAGCACAGGCGTGCAGCCGATGCGGATCTGCAGCACATCCCCATACCGCTGGCTCAGCCGCGTCAGCGCCAGGTGCGGGGTCTTCCCCAGGCTCAGCACGTGACCGATCAGGGGCCAGCCCCAGGGCCCCGGTGGACTCTTCAGGCCTTTGGGGACCCGAGTCAGTGAGGTCCTGACCACCCAGAACACCAAGCAGAAGATGGCAGAGGCCAAGAAGAGCTCCGTGGTGGAGAAGGGAACAAGTTGGGACAATGCCATCTTAACCAACTACAGAGAAAGTGGGAGGAGAAGGCAGGCTGAGGGCAGAGGTGGAGCCATTCATTTATTTATTCACTCATTCAATAAACACTGGCACATGTTCAGTGCTTGGTTCTCAGCTGGACACCAGAAAGACTAAGAAACATCCCACATGGGTCCTGTGCCCAAGGAGCAACCCCTTAGAGCAGCTCAGAATATGAGGCCAGGAAAGGAGCCTCAAGATTCCTGACTCGAGGGTCTGAACCCCCAGCTCTGCCCCTCCCTTCTACAATTCCAAGGAGAATTGCTGGAGTGGAGGCAAGTGATCTCTCCAAGAGAGAGAAGCTGAGAGCTGCAGCTGCGCCAGCCCCCTGGCAGTGTGTACACTGGGCATTGTGCCCTACTGGTGCCTGGCTGCTGATACCTCCCACATGCCAGGGCACAGGGACCTTCCCCTGACTGGCAACCCCGAGGGACTAAAGGAGCTGGGGTTGGTGCAAATGGCCTGTGATGCCCCCCTTTCCCAGGGGTCTCTGTCAGTACCAAGAAGGTCGCCGCACAGTCTCGGAGGCTGAGGCTGGGGTTGGGCTACAGCCAGGGCTCCCTTATGCCAGGTGGGGACCCCTCCCCAGCTCCTCATTCCAACCACAGTAAGGGTCCCTAGAAATGGCCTAATCCCAAGCTGCCCATTTAAAAAATAGAGAAACTGAGTCCAGAGCTAGGCAGCAGACCCCAGGGTGTCCCCATACTTCCCCTTCCACTAGTTCCCAGGACATATGTTGGGGGACCCCAGGCACTTGGAAATAGAACCAAGGAAGGTACCTGTGAGGCAGGTGCTTGAGATCAGCAGGGTTGTGGGGACTGGTCCTGAGCTTCTGGCTCTGGGTGAGGGGAGTTTTTATAAATACCATCCCTTATCTGATTGGCCCAGCTGTCCTGGTCACCTGACATCAGAGAATCGAACAGAGATGGAAGGCTCAGGCTCTGGCCTTGGGCCATGATCCCTCCAGCTCCACCTCCATCCAGGGCCCAGGTGCAGCCTTCAGGCACAGGTCAGAAGGTAGGCTGGCTTCCTGGGGAGGGCGCTGCAGCTGCTCTCAGGGTCCAAGGTAGGGGAGCCTGCTTCTCTCCAGAGAAGGACAGGGTGTTGGAGGTGAAAGACCAGGCCTCTGGGCCAGTCCAGCCTTCCTTCCCACCATACACATGAGGCAGGGCCCTGCCCAGGCACTCAGTCTGTGCTGGCCCCGGCAGGAGGCTCTCTGCTGCTCTCCAGGAGGCTGCTATGTGGCCCCTCCAGCAGCCTGCCTAACTGGACAAGGTACCAGCCTGTTCCAGCCACCTCCGAATTTCAGCCCAAGTCTCTAACCTGAGAGCAATAGGTGATAGGATTCTAAAGAGAGGCCCCTTTACCCCCTCCCTCCTGTGCGAGAGATGGTGAACAATTGAAAAGTAAATGAAGAAAAGCCTATGCTGTGGGCTGTTCTTGGAGTCTTCAAAAATGGTCAATGTCATTTTTTTAAAAAAGGCATTTTGGGGACAATTGGGGGAAATTTGAATATATGCTGGGAATTAGATGATATTATGGAATTGATGTGAATTTTCTTAGGTGTGAGCATTGTAGCATGATCATGTGGGAGAATGTTCTTGTTCTTAGGCAATTCATGCTGTAGTATTTAAGGGTGAGGTGTCATGATGCCTACAAGTTACTTTCAAATGGTCCTGTTAAAAAAGTGTACACCTATGTGTGTCTGTAAAGAGAGGAGAGAGAGAAAGGGCTTCTAGCAAACATCAGCTATCTATGGATCTAGGTGAAGATAGATGGGTGCTCATTGTATGTCCTTTTAACTTCCCTGAGGTCTGAAAATTTTCAAGATAAAATCTTATGATGAAGGGGAATGGAAGGAGTCTTTGAGGTAGAGACCTGCTTCTTAGTAAAGAGTCCCCTGCTGCCACTCCCTTCCCCTGGGGGAAGGAAAAGCCCCCTCCTCCCATAAAGCCAAGTGAGCCGAAATGCAGGAGACCAGATCTTGGAGACTGGGTGGCTTACAAGAAGGGGAGAATGGCATCCCACCGTAAGTCCAGCTGTGAGAGATGTGGAGTATGGTGAGGGAGATTGGGGCATTTTTTATATATCACACACACATATAGTGCTTCTACTTATGTGCCAGGCATTGTTTTAACAGCTTTACTCGTATTAATTGAAAAAAAAAATCTCAATAATCCTATGGGATAGGTATTACTATTCTCATGTTACAACGGGATAATAGAGGCACAAAGAAGTTGTGTGATTTGTTCTAGGTCACTAGCAGTGCATCAGAGCTGGGACTTGAACTCAGAAGCTTCTAGACCACTACACTATGTACCTGCTTAACACATATCCCTGGATTTGGGGGAAATATGTGAATGTAGAGACTGACTTGAGCTACTGATGGCAGGGGCAGCAGAGGGCAGTGAGGTATGGTACGAGGACGTGAGTTTTCGAGGGTCAGGTGGACACTGCTGAAGGGAAATGGACTTAACGCTGCAGAGGGCTGCCTGCTGGGCAGGGGGACCCCAGCAGGGAGAGGTAAGGGGTGTACCCTGGAGGAGAGGTCAGCCAGAGAACATATCAGCT
The DNA here is from genome assembly GCA_026826555.1 of Tolypeutes matacus. Classification (NCBI taxonomy): domain Eukaryota; kingdom Metazoa; phylum Chordata; class Mammalia; order Cingulata; family Chlamyphoridae; genus Tolypeutes; species Tolypeutes matacus. The sequence goes on from JAKSZT010054396.1 coordinate 4,835,848, forward strand.
GCATTAGGAACTGTGTAATGTGGAGGACACTGTTGGGGCTCACAGCCTCCCCATGAAAAGCCGGCAATGGGACATCTACTACACACAGGACCATTCATAGCCAAAAGAGGAGACAAACAGTACCAGCCATGTAAAAGGAGGTTGGCTCCCCTCCTGTAATTCTACCCCCATCCTGCCCCAGAGGGAAGACCAGCAGGAGGGAGGAAGCAGGGAAGAAAGGAGCAGAAGCTGAGCCTCTCCCCTTCCCCCTGGCAGCTCAGGTAGGCGAGGAGGATGGGGATGGTCTTGAATAGGATGTGAGAAGCAAATTTTGATTTAGATTGGACTAGGCTTTTTTTTTTTTCAATGTATTTAAATTTCTTTTTTTAAAACAGATAATAAGATTATAAAAATATTACATTAAAAATGTAGGAGATTCCCATATGCCCCCCTCCCTCCCCCTCCCACACTTTCTCACTTTAACAACATCCTTCATTAGTGTGGTACATTTGTTACAATTGATGAACACATATTGGAGCATTGCCACTAAGTGTGGATTATAGTTTACATTGTAGTTTAAACTCTCTCCCACAAAATTTTCTAAGTTATGACAGGACATATAATGGCCTATATCTGTCATTGCAACATCATTCAGGACAATTCCAATGTTCTGAAAATGTCCCTATATTACACCTATTTTTCCCTCTCTCTCCCCTCAGAACCTCCAGTGGCCACTGCTTCCACATCAATGATAAAAGTTCTTCCATTGCTAGAATCACAATATGTCTATAGTAGAACACCAGTAAGTGCACTCTAGTCCATCGTTCATTCCCCAATCCTAAGGATTCTGGGATGGTGGTGCCCACTCCACCTCTAAGTGAGAGGGGGCTTAGGTCCCATGGGGCAGATGGATGGGACTCTCTTGCTTGCAGTTAGTTGTAGACTCTCTTGGTTCCTTGGGATTGTCGTTGTCCATCATCATCTCCTAGTTAGTTGTCCTGGGTGAGTCCAATGAACTGGATGGACTAGGCTTTTTAGTTCCTGAAAATGGGAAAGCTATGGGATCTTCCCACTAAGATATCAAGGGGCAAGGACTGGGAATTCAACAGAGCAAGAATGTGTTTAAACTTTAAAGAATAGCTTAAAGGAAAGCTGTTTCCTGTCTGGACCTCCAGCTCACTCAATAAAAAAAAAAAAAAGGTCAAGGTTTGAGGTTAGGCTAGGTTTTATAGAAAAATGACATTTCCCTTTTCATTTTTAATGTTTTTAAAAACTTTATTAAATTGTAAGATATGTACAGAAAGATGCTTCTGGCCTGTAAACTCAACGCATTTTTACAGACTTAACAAACCCATGTAACCAGCACACAGATCAAGAAACAACATTACCAGCCCCTCATGCTCACTCCCCAGAGGTAACCAGGATCCCATCTTCCATCAGCAGAGATTAGTTTTGTCTGTTTTTGTTCTTTATAGAATCAGGTGTAGTTGTAGTTCATTCTCGTTGCTCTACGGTGTTTTTGTTATAGCAATAGATGACAATTTGTTCATCCATTCAACCACTTCTAGACATTTGAATTGTTTTCCTTGTTGGGCTCTTATGAGCACTGCTGCTAGGCATATTCTCTCCACTCCCCCAACAGGGTCACATTTTAATTTCTGAATTTTACAGTTCAGCATTAATATCACCACATGTACACAAATGGAGGAAAACAAGTCTAGTGGTATTTTCAAACGCAAAACATGTTTTATGGAAAAACTCTACTTCATATCTACAAGACAACCCATCTTTTCCATGCAATAGCCAAAATTGAAATTAACTACAAAATCTCCAATTCAGGAGAAACTGCTTCAGTTTAAGCTGTTCTAGTAAAAAGGAACCGATTCACACATTTCAAGAGTGATCTAAAGAATTAGCTGGAATTACTATTTTCAGCTGCCCCCTCCCCCCTCCCCAGTGCATTAATTTGTAGATTGGGGACATTTTTCTCACTTCAGCATGGTCTTGGATCATAGATGAGCAAGCAAACTAACATGAAAATATTTACAGTTAACTTGCTGTTCTAAAAATACAATCTCAACGAATTGTCTCAGTTTATTTTTAAATTTATTTGCATACATGGAATGTGCTTTTGTTCTTAAAAAAAAAGCAGCTTGCATATTGCATCCTTGTTTGTTTACGGAAAAGCTTTGTATGCTGCTTTGTACGGTCCAAAATAGCTTCTCGATATTAAATGTGTCTTTTTTTTTTTTTTTTTTTTTT
>JAKSZT010054396.1:4838188-4860951 GCA_026826555.1 Tolypeutes matacus
TTTTTTTTTTTAAAGATTTTATTTATTTATTCATTTATCCCCCCCCTTGCTGCTTGTGCTCGCTGGGTCAGCTAACCATGCCGTGCGGGCGGGCTTGCCTTCACCAGGAGACCCCGGGAACCGAACCCGGGGCCTCCCATATGGTAAACGGGAGCCCCACTGATTGAGCCACAGCCGCTTCCCTGAATGTGTCTTACTACAGCACGATTCTTCATATGTTAGTCTTTGTATAAATTACACTTTAAAACTTGCCTGCTGCTCTGGAGAGAGACAATTGCACTAACAAAGCAGAAGGTGACTTTGAAGTATCTTCCACAAAATTGTCCTGGTGGGCTCTTGAAAGCATTCTGTTCTATCCACTACTGCATTTCTAGAGAAAATCCTTTTGGAACACTATGGTACTGATTCTTGGCAGCTGTCATCTCTAAAAGTGAAGCCTTTAAACTTATTTTAACAGAACTGTCCATTTGAATCCAGCTTGCTTATTTTCGTCAAGACATACACTGAAAATTCCTGGTGTAGAAAACCCAACATATCTTGTAATGCAGGGTGTGCTGCCTTCCCACTAGCTACGAAGCTGAATTTCTAGGTTTTTTTTTTTTTTTTAAAGATTTTTTATTTATTTATTCATTTATCCCCCCCTTGCTGCTTGTGCTCGCTGGGTTAGCCAACCACGCTGCCCGGGGCCTCCCATATGGTAAACGGGAGCCCTACTGATTGAGCCACAGCCGCTTCCCTCTAGTTTTGAAATGTCTGTTAAATTTTTTTTTCATCCTCTTTCAAGGCCTTTGCTTTTCTGTGAAATCTGTTACTAGGCAACAAAGATGGTACACCATTCAGTTTCTGATTTTGTCTTTCTCTTGCTCATAATTAGTTTTTGATCCTTTGAGTGCCTGAAGCTATTCAATTGATTCAAGTGCCTTGTAAAAGTTTTCAACTATATGTGCAGTAAGAGACTTGATGTCTTTTACTCTAATGAATTCAAACAGCTCAATACCAGCTGAATCCAGCAGATTGTGCCGAATTCTGTTATCCAGAAGAGCATTTAGAAAGCGGCTCAAAAAGGCTTCCTTCGGTGATGCGACGATGATAAGATTCATCTTAAGGGCCAATGATCCGCCTCATAAAGTGAAGAGGACACAAGGCCAAGAAAGTGTGCTTTGAATTCATTCACCCAAGACTCATTTTCGAAGTCCTTGTTGATTATGTGAGTTGTATGTGTTCTGTGTGATGTTCCCCTCAAAAGGCAAGTAACTCTAAAATTAAGGCAAGGAGCTGTGCTGTTTGGTAATGATCCTTTTCACATTTCTCTTAGAAAGTATTTGCCAAAAGTGGTGCTATGGGGACTTGCACACAATGGTTATAGGAGAAATTTAGAAACTCACTTTTTTCAGTTTTCTTAGTTGTGGCCAGCAGGTCTCTGGCTCAGAGTACGAAGAGTTCCCATTAACTGAACAGTGCCTCCTAGCTCAGAATCAGTAGCACAGATCGTTTGTTTAAATGCTGCATTAATGAGAACGTTATCATCATCCCTCCACAGGGCTTCTTGCATTACAAATTCTGGGACCATGGATGGACTAAACTCTACCTGATAAGAAAATATATCTATAGTAGCTATATGACTTGCAAATCATCCATGCCCATTACAATTTCAAGAGCAGGAAGAATTCCCAATTCTGCCAAAGTTTTGAAAAGCACATCCCTGTTTTGAGGTTTAGAGTATGCAGAGAATTCCTTGAAGAAAAATGAACCAATTCATATCGTCTGTCATCTGTAGCCTCATCTGCTAAACTGTGCAAACACTTCTGATAAAATCTTCTCATTTTCCTGCGACATACTGACTATCTCAACTTGGTTACAGAAAATAAAAGACATAAAAGCAGAAAGAAAGTTCTCTTCAAAAAAAAAAAAAGATGACATAGGCATAGGCAAAATGATGTCCTGAATGTACTGTACCCTGTAAGTTGATGTATTTTTGGCCTTAGAGACTGCTATTGGTATAACTTCCTTAAACTCTGCAGCTTGGGGTAAGAATTCCCTATGTTTTTTTGTGTTGAGCCAAAGTATCCCACGACATCCATGATATGCTCGTCAGAAAACGTTACTGCAAACAGAATTGCTTTATTTATGAATTAGGTTCTGCTAATAATTTCATGCAAATGGTGTCTGTGTTTTCTAGTCATCACAAACTTGGAACAGCTGGTGATTCTATATGCATTTCTGCCATGGCTAGACCTGGAGGTGACATTGCTAGGTCATGGGATAGGCATTATGTTCAGCTTCTCTAGAGTGTGCCAAACAATTTCCCAGAGTAGTTGAACCAATTTGTATCCCCACCCCCGCAGCTGATTCTCAGCCTCATCAACCCTGGGCACTGTTAGTCTTTCATTTTAGCCATTCTGGATGGCGTGTTGACTATTTCCCTTTTTAAAAGCCACCAGTGTTCCCCCATAGATTTCAGGATAAAAAAACTCCAATGTTTAGCACCCTTAGGCTTCAGCAGCAGCTCCTGCTCACCTCTCAGGCAGTGCTTGACACCATGGCCTGATACCTCCCCCCACCACTGCCGCTGTCTTCTCCATCTGCTGACTCCTTTGCTTGGAATCTGCCCTTCACCCTGTGTTCCCTGACTGACTCCTGCTCATCATGTCACCATTTTCACCCAGCTCTGCTGTCACCACCCTGGCTGGGCCTGGGCCCCTGCTCTGAGTGACCACAGCCCCCATGCTACTCTCCTCCACAGCACCCATCCCTCTCTCTCTCCCTGTGAGCTCCTCGAAGATGGAGGCAATCTCTGCTTTTCTACATTGCCCTAGTCTCATCTAGTGCAGGAACTGGCAGGCAGAAGCACTCAGAGAAAGGTTTGTGGAATAAAATAGTGTGCACAAGTCAGAGTTTGTGAAAATTCTGCTTTGGGCACTTCCTACCTTGCTTTTTACAGAAATTGCAAATAATAATACTTATAGTTAAAATGTATTGAGCACCCACCTACTATGCCCCACGCTCAGTGCTGCATGCTTACCACAGGCCATCTCTGTTTTAGCATCATACCAATCCTACTAGGTGGGTAGTATTCTTAGCCTCATTTTACAGTTGATGGCATGGAGGCCCAGAGATGTTCATTTTGCTCAAAGCAGCTCAGAGGGCATGTGGCAGGGGAGAAGACAAAATCAGGAGGCTGTAGCGGGAGAGAACATGCTCAGAATTCACCATCCAGGGTGGGGGGAGCCTAGGGAGATGCAGGCTGTGGCCAAGACTAAGGCGAGGGGGTAGGGGAAGGCACCTCCAGGTTACTCAACACATTTTTTCAACTCACATTCACCAGGCTGGCCGGTGGCTAGAACACAGGAATTGGCAGCAACCTCATGGATTCTTGTAGGGGGAGCCCTCTTCTGTGCCCCTCACCCTCCAGTCTTGTCTCTGTCATGGCTCTGACCACAAGGAGCTGTAGGGTTTAGCTGGCCTATCGCCCAACTCTAACCCAAACAGTGGACCTCTTGAGGGGAGGGGCTGAGACCCATTCATTTCTGTGCGGAGACCTGGCAGAGAGGAAGGACTCTTGTGGAGGCAGGTGCTATGAGATGCCCAGGTGAATTACACCTGGGGCACTCACAGTCTGCTAGATATGGACCTGGAGCTTCAGACCAGGACATCCAATTACCAGTGGCACATGTCCACCCGGAGGTCCCCTGCCCTTGTGTCCTTAAAAGGCCCTGATGGGTCATGTCACCTCCCTGGGTCATTGCTTCAGTCAGAAACCCGGGAGCCTTCTGAAACGCCTCCTATTTTTCACCTCCCACCATATCTCAAGATTCGACCCCTTTCCTCCATTACTGTGGCTAGCACCCCTTTCTGCCTGGACTCTTGCAGAAGCCTCCTAACTGATGTCCCTGCCTCTAGGCCAGTGTACTTTCTGAGATGAAGGAAATGTTTTATATTTGTGCTGCCTGATAGGGTAGCCACCAGCCACATGTGGCTATAGATTGCTTGATTCTCTCTGCCTAGAACATCCTATTCTCCAGTCAACTACTTCCTCCCATCCAACAAACACCCTCAAGGAAATGCTTTCAGGCTTTCAGGTTAGAGATACCTATTTATATTGCAGTAGTAAGATGCATTATTATTATTATTATTATTATTTTTTTAAAGATTTTATTTATTTATCTCCCCCCTGCTGCTCGCGCTCGCCGGGCCAGCCAACCACACCATGCGGGCGAGCCTGCCCCCACCAGGAGGCCCCGGGAACCGAACCCTGGGCCTCCCATATGGTAAACGGGAGCCCCACTGATTGAGCCACAGCCGCTTCCCCTAAGATGCATTATTGACAAAGCATTCTCACCTCTCCATTAGAGCAAGACCTCCAGAACTGGGCTCCAGGTTCTTCTGAGGCCATCCTGACCCCTATTCTGGTTTGGTTGCTCCTCCTCTGGGCATAGCTCTCTCGTGGCACTAACACCATGATGCTATAACCATTGCTTTGGTTTGGCCTCTCCCTCTCTTGACTGTGAATGACTTGAGGCAAACTATGTTCTTATTCACTCGTTTTTTAGTACAGTGCCTGTCACACAGTAGGTGCTTGGCCAACATTCTTTGAGCATTTATTATGCTGCCAGCCACTGCTCTAGGAGGAAACTTACAGCAGTGGATAAGACAGGTCCTCTTCCATGGAAGAGACTGACAATAAACATGCAAGCAGATAAACAATAATTGCAGGCCCAAGTTGTGCTGAAAATCCTAGTCTTCCTCCAGATCCACTCCCCGTGCCTCTCTGCCCTCCTCTGTGCCCTGAGAGGCTGACCTCTGTAGACTATCTCAATGGACTCCTGGCCCTCTGGCTTCTTGTTGGGCTTAGCCAATGGGAGGAACTGGCATGAGATGGGAGGGTGTGGCTGGGGTGTTTTTTCTCCAGTCCCTCCCCATGAAGTCACCACAGTAGGCCACAGCGCTTGCTGGGCAGCCCTCCTCTCCTTACAGTCTCTCTCTCTAGGTTCTGGAAATAGCTTCTTCCTCTTACCCCTTCAGGCCCAAGGTGATCAGGGCTCCCTCTATTACTAGTCCTTTGGTACCACAGTATCCTGTGTTATTTTCTATATACCGCGCTCACACCTTTGTAAATAGTCCCCTTATTAAACTCTCTTTAATGACCCAACCTGAGGGGGCTGTCTCTTTCTTGCCAGGACTCTGAATAACAAACTGGTTCTTCCCACAGTTCTGCTCCATCATCCATGGTATGTCAGCTTTCCCCCGAGCTGGCTCCTTATGGTCACAAGATGGCTGCTGTAGTTCCAGCCATCACATCCAGACAGGACAAGGGCCAGAGGAACACAAGTGCATCTCTTTTGTGTGTCCTTTTTAAGAGTGAGGAAACCTTTCCTAAAAGCTAACCCAGAAGATTTCTCCTACATCTCATTGGCCAGAATCATGCCACAAGTCCATGTTTAATCCAATCATTAGCAAGGCAACTAGGGGCCACAATGACTGGTTCAGACCAGCCAAGACCCATTCTCTAAGGCTGGGCTGGGCTCAGCCTCCCCTAAAGCATACAGTTCTAGAAAGGAAGATGGAGGATACCTGAACAAAACTTGGGATGGGGTATGGGGGAGGTGATATTGAAAGGAGGAAAAATCAGGATGGAGGAAGTGTCTACATCTTGGGTGTCTACAAGTGGTGGGGCAGTTGGGAAAGGATTCCTGAGGGGAAGTTCTAAGGTGGTTGAGTGGCCTGTCACTGGCTGGAGGAGCTGGGCTCTGATGGGCCTCAATGAGACAACCTCCTTGGCAGAGACTGTGGGGGAGCACTTCCAGGAGCACCTGACTGACAGAGCAGGATCCTCGGAAACCCTCTTGATGAGAGGATGAGAATACTTATTGTCAGCAAACCTCTGTGTTAGTATATATAGGAACGTCTCTATCTTGGAAACAGAGTGTTCCCCTGAGGATGTTGAACATGCCCTTCAGGAGGTTAAACATTCCCCTGGGAGGCTGTTTTCATAATTCATTAGTTTGGTAAACATTTCCCCAACAATAAAGGAAACTGCCAACCTGAGCAGGATTAGTCAGATCCTGACATCTAATAGGGGCCTGAATTAGTCATATTTGATACTATTGAAAGAAGACAAGATAAAGGAGAAAGAAGCTCTCCCTTCAACTTGGCTGTCCTCTAAGTTCCATCCAGAAACTCTGGGTCACCCTCCCAAATTTCTCAGTGTCCTGGGATCTGGCTCTTTATAGCCCTTCCCCATCCAGCAAAACATGTGGGTCTCCTCTCTAGGCTGAGAAGAGCTTCTCTACCCTGATTGGCATGGTGGGTCCAGAGTGTGGAGACAGGAGCTGTGGCCTGTTGGGAGGAACCAGGAAGCTTTGAAATGGGAAGAGAGTGAGCATTTCTGGTGGTGACAGCCATGTGGTCAGCAGTGAGGCCTAGTCTAGATGCTGGCCCTGGACAAGGGCAAAGGTGGTACAAGGCAGGATGTCCAAACTGGGCCAGGTTGAGATAAGCAGCTTCTTCTTCTTCTTCCTCTTCCTCCTTTTCCTCTTCTTCCTCCTCCTCCTCTCCCTCTTCTTCTTCTTTTCTTTTTTTTTTAGGAGGTACTAGAGATTGAACTCAGAACCTTGTATATGGGAAGCAGGTACTCAGCCACTGAGCTACATCTACTCCCCGGTTTTTTCGTTCGTTTGTTTTTAGGAGGTACCTGGGATTGAACCTGGGACCTCATACGTGGGAAGCAGGTGCTTAACCACTTGAGCTACATCTGCTCCCCTGAGATTAGCTCTTGATGTAGGACTGTGCCTATTGCCTGTCTCCTGGCAACAAAACAACCAACACCCACCGAGCAGGTGTCCAGGAAAGGCTCTGGGATGGGGGGCCCTCAGCTGCCCATCTCAGGCCTGGTGCCATGCCTACCAAGACCCAGAATCTCACACCAGGCCTCTGTCATTTCAAACCTAGTGTATTTTCCTATTTGGGGGATTGATATGTTTCCATTCATTCATTTAACAAATATTTATTTAGCACCCACTACGTACCTGGTGCTATAAATAAAGTATTAACCAAAACAAGCAAAAGCCCCTGCTGTCCTGGAGCTTACATTCTAGTTGGAGTATAATAACATAAATAAGTAAAATATATAATGTGTTTGATGTTTGTGTTATGAATAAAAATTAAGTAGAAAGGGATAGAGACTATGAAAATCCGGATTACAGTGTTAGTTGAGATGGCCAGGGAAGGGTATATTGAGAAAGTAATGGTTGAAGCAGCAAGACACGAGGATTTTGGGAGAGAAGAGTTTTCAGGTACAGCAAGTACAAAGGTCCTGAGGCAGAGTGCCAACATCTTCTGTTTGCCCCTCCAGATCCACTCTCCGCCTTTCTCTATCTTTAGTCCTGGGGGGCTGACTTAACTTGGGCTGCAACAATGGGTTCCCTTGCTCTCTGGCCTCCAGTTAGTTTCAGGACATCAGAGAACATGAATAGAAAAAAAAAATAGAAAAATAGAAGAAAGTCAGTGTCTTTTTTTCCCTGGCTCCCTCCCTGCAGGGTCTTTGCATGCTGGCTGTGATGCTTTACCAAAGGCCACATCTCGTCTCAATAGGCTCTCCGTAGCTGCCTTCTGTGGGTTCTATTTTCTGCTCCACCACTTCTGGCCCTGCTCTTGCTAGCCTTGGGATGCTCTTTCTTTTACTGGTTTCCCTAAACCTTGCTCACTCTATAAACAGTCCCTTCATTATACTCTCTAGTACAATGGACCCAGTTTGAGGGAGCCCTCTGTTTCCTGCAGGGACTGACCCTGACAGAGGCAGGAACATGTCTGTAGTGTCTTAAGAACTTCAAGAGGACATTTGTGCCTGGAGAGGAGTGAACCAAAGGAGGGAGAGTAACAGGCAAGGAGGTAAGAGAGGTAATGGAGCCAGATCTGTGAGGGCCTCGCAGGCTACTATAAAAATTGCTTTCCCCTGGAGCAGATGTAGCTCAAGTAGTTGAGCACCTACTTTCCACATATGAGGTCCTGGTTCAATCCCTGGTACCTCCTAAAAACAAACAAAAAACTAACTCTTATTGGGGAGCAGATGTAGCTTAGTGGTTGAGCACCTGTTTCCCATGTACGAGGTCCTGGGTTCAATCCCTGGTACCTCTTTAAAAAATCAAACAAACAGAATAGTTTTATCATTTTCCCCTTAACCTCCTTATAAGCTTCTTTTTGAACTTCAACTTTGTCTGTCCTGAACTTTGGGAAAGGCTGACATCTCTTCATCAGCTAGGAGCTGGACAGCTGAGAGCTGTGAGAAGCAGAGAACAAACGGGGCATCAGGAAGTTGGCGACAGCCACTTCCTTCCCAGGACATCCCCCAGTCAAGGGAGCTTCAGTCAACATGGCGGTGAGCTTGGCTCCCAGCTAGCTGGGAGTGCTGGGCGGAATATCAGTGAAGTGGCACAGACTCATCTGATGGACTCTGTCATGCTCCTGGGTTCATTCAGAGGCACTCACCAACCACAACACCCCGCCATGATCATGGGATATTCTGGGGAGAAAAATAGCCTCCCCAAATGGTTCTGATTGTGGCACTTTTGTCACAGGGGCAGACCAGTGGGAAGATATTAGATAGGAGTAACTTCATAGGACTCTGCCTAATCTACCCAGGGCTTGTTGGTGTCTATTTAGTGCTGAGGTTTAATTGCTCAGAGGGTTCTGCTTGGGTAAGCTCCCTGGCAGGCACGTGTTTTGGTAATAACTCTTTCAGTTGCAAGTCCCCCAAACCCAACTCATACTAGAGAAGAAAAAGAAGAGGGGGAAAAAAAGGATGAAGAAAAAGAAAAAGAGGAAGAGGTGAAGAAGAAGGAAAGAGAGAAGGGAAAGGAGAAGAGGAACATGGTGGTGACACTGGTTTTCCTAAAGGGAAGCTTTAAGGCTGAACTTCACTGGCATCAGGAATAACTGATCTAGGAATTCAATGTCGTCAACGCTTTCCCTCCCTCCCTCCTCTCCTCTCCCAGTTCTGCTTTCCTCTGAGTGGGCATCATTTTAAAGTAGGCTTTCCTAAAAAATGGTCGCTGGCAGCTCCAGACCTATATTCTCACCAGCTTAGCCACCTCTTTTCCAATGGTTTCTTTTTTTTGTTTGTTTTTAAGATTTTATTTATTTATTCATTTATCCCCCCCTTGCTGCTTGTGCTCGCTGGGTCAGCTAACCACGCTGTGCCGGCGGGCTTGCCTTCACCAGGAGGCCCCAGGAACCGAACCCGGGGCCTCCCATATGGTAAACGGGAGCCCTGTTGATTGAGCCACAGCCGCTTCCCCCAATGGTTTCTTCATTGGCCTGGCCTGGGTCATGTGCCAGCCTATATCCTGGGATGGGATCAGCTCCACCAAACCTAAAGACTGAGCAAAGGCGGGGGTGGGGTGAGGGGGGCAAGTTCCCAAAAGAAAGTTGAAGTGATATTGCCACAAGAAGATAGAAGGGAAGTTGGGCATGTAAAACCCACTGATGAGGGGCGGATGTGGCTCAAATTGTTGGGCGTCCGTCTGCCATATGGAGGGACCTGGGTTCGATCCCCTGGACCTCCTGGTAAAATAAAAAAATATATATATAGAAGGCGCATGGGCTGCCAGGCTCTGTGTGGTGGTGAGCTGCCAGGCCCCGGGAGCCATGCAGCAAGATGATGACGTAACAGGAGAGACGCAGGGGAGAGACAAGACGAGATGCTCCGAAAACCAGGAACGGAGGAGGTGCAGGTGGCAGGACACGTCTCTCTTACATCGGAGGTCCAGGATCGAATCCTGGTGAAGACTGGAGGAGGATGAGAAGAGACGGCAGGAAACAGACACAGAGAATTGCCCAGCGAATGGACACAAAACAGCAAATGGGGAAGGAGGAGTTTAAAATGGATAAAATAAATAAATAAATCTTTTTTTTTTTTTTTTTAAAGATCCCATTTATTTACTCATTTATCCCCCACCTGCTGCTCGCGCTCGCCGGGCCAGCCAACCACACCGTGCGGGCGGGCCCGCCCTCACCAGGAGGCCCCGGGAACCGAACCCAGGGCCTCCCATATGGTAAACGGGAGCCCCACTGATTGAGCCACAGCCGCCTCCCAAATAAATAAATCTTAAAACAAACAAAAAAACCACTGATGTGTACCCTACGATTGACCATATAATTTATTGTCCAAGCCAGGACTCTTTGGAGAGTGAAAGTTAGGACCAGAGTCTCAAGCCAAGACTGGGACAGTATCGTCACTCTAAGAGTAGCAGCCAAGAGCCAGGGGGCCAGGGGCTGCCCCATTCATCTGAGCCCTGAATCTTGCAAACCAAATTTCTTTGGCTATCTGGGCACAAGCAGGAGAAATGTGGAACGTGCTCAGAGCTCAGATCTCAGGTAATACAGGGTAGCTGGGCTACCTGAGCACACATTGAGAGACAAGTCCCAGTTCTCCCAAACTCCAGTCTTCCCAAACTGCCTCACCCCCACTTCCCATTGCTTTTGTTCATGTTGCAGTCCCTCTCCACACCAGGAATGCCCCTCTTGGACTCCTCACAGTCCATGAATTCTCAGTTCTCTGCTCTCCCTGATGTTCCTTTAAATTCCCCAGCTCCCGGAGCCTTGGCCTTCTCACAGCTCTTGGAGCATCTCCAGACTCGGCATGGTTCCTGCTTCTACCCTGTGAGGTGGCAGTTTGTTGTGGGGCTGGCTTCCCCAACCCCTGCCCCAGAGCCCTCAGCAGTGCTGATGGAAAGCTCTCGGCCGGATGACTCTGCTAGACCAAGACCCTCAGCCCTCTCCATCCCTCCAGCCCAGAGCCCTTTCCCCTCCCCAATGCCCCCCTGCCCCTGCATTCCTGGGATCAATGGCTGGGGAATCCTAGCCAAAGAGCTTCTCACGCGAAGGCATGCAAACTTTGACCCAGGATTGGGTGTTCAGCTCCGGGCCAAGGTTCTCTAACCTCCTGCCTGTCTCCCTCCTTCTGCCCAGCTCTGGCTAACGGCCTCCTTCCCGGCATTGTGAGTTGTTACCCAAGACAGGACTTGGGGGATGGGAAGTGCAGCACCTCACATAGCCCGAGGATACTCGGCTCTTGTCCAGGGCTATGGAGAGATGGGGGAGCCCCAGGGACTGAGCCTGTCCACGTTTGGCCCTCTGGGACACTAAATCACCATGCAAAGAGCCCTGGCCTGGAAGCAGAAGGCCAAAGTCCTAGGCTCTGCTTTGATTTGCTATGTGTCCTTGGGCCTTCTCCTTTCTGGCATCGGTCTCTTCATCTGAAAGGTGCAAGGAGTTGGCTTGATTAGCTAATTAATTTCTTTGGGGTCAAGAGCCCCTTAGAGAATCTGAGTAAATTTATATATCTTCCACCAAGAGAAGGGGCTCCTGGGTCCCTGGTTAGGAGCGCCAGCACCAAATGGTCTTCCGGCCCTGATGACCAGGCTGCCACAATTCTCCAGAGCTAGGGCATTGATGGGGACCCTGGCGAGCAGAGGAGGAGGCCAGGCTGCAGAGCAGGATGGGTGTGGTGGTGGTGGTCTGGGAATACCTTCCCTGCTTCCCCATCACAGCTTCCACACTGGCTATGTCTTCTCTCTGTGGCTCTAGCTCTAACTGGAATTGGAGGATAGACCTCTCTTGGGTACCACAAAGCTCCTCAAGCAGAATCAAAGACACAGTGGGTGGAATGATTGGAAAGATGCTAGGAAAGCCCAGTGATGCCTCCCTGGTATTTCCTTCTTGTTCTCTTGCCAAATTTCTACTATTATAGCATCAGCACTTCAGGCTCAACATCACCCTTGCCCATGTGCTTCATCTATAATATAGTTGTGCTTAACTCTTTTTACCAGTTATTAATATCTTGCCAGGACTTGGTTTATCATAGGAATTTCCCACAGGCTGGTGTTTTGTGTTAGGACATGAAGGAAGGAGTGGCAATCTGGGTTGGGGTCATAGCAGGGTTCAGATGTGCTGAGAATTACCATGAAGTATTGGAAACATAGACTAAGAGAAACCTAATCTGCCACTGGAGGATCAAGGAAGGCTTCCAGGAGGAGGTGATGTTTGAGCTAAGACTTAAAGTAGGGGGCATTAGAAGTAGAGACAGACACGCCAGGTATATCCTACTAAAGATTCTGGTTTCTATCCTCAGAGCAGTAGGAGCTACCAAAGTTTTTTTGTTTTTGTTCTTAATTAGTTAATTATTACTATTTTTTATTTTTAAAAACACTTTAGATTACATAATGCTACATAAAAAATATAGGGGATTCTGCACGGGTGCGCCATCAGGCCCCGCATGTGGACGTGCCAGGCCCTGCTGAGCCACACAGCAAGATGATGGTGTAACAGGAGAGTGACACAAAGGGAGAGGTAAGACAAGCGCCCCAAAAAACCAGGAACTAAGGTGGCACCGGTGGCAGAACGCCTCTCTCCCACGTCAGAGTTCCCCAGGATTGAATCCTGCTGAAGACAGGAGGAGAGAGATGAGAAGAGAGGGCAGGAAACAGACACGGAGAGTTGCCCAGCGGATGGACACAAAAACAGCAAAAACGGGGGTGGGGGGGGGGGTTAAAACTGGATAAAAGTAAAATAAATAAATAAATCTTTAAAAAATATATAGGGGATTCCTATAGAGCTAATTACTTTTTAAAAAATTTACTGTGGTGACATTTATACAACATAGTGTTTTCCCACTGGTGGGTTTTAAGCCACATGGTGACAGAATGAGATTTTGCAGTTTTGAAAAGACCACTCTGGATGCTACAGGGTGGAGAAGGGACTGGAGGGGGCAAAAGGCAATTGGAGAAGCCAGCTAGGTGACTGCAAAATACTCCAGGGAGTATTTTGGACTAAAGTGTGGCCGTGGGGCTGGAGAGACCCAGAGTGGAGAAGTGGAGAAATGTGTTCCTGCTCCTTCAGTCTATTCTCAGCACAGTAGCCAGAGGGATCTTGTGCTGCTCGGAACCCACCAATGTCTCCATCCCAAGCAGAGGAAGTCCCATATTTCTCAATGGGGGTGCTCCCAGCAAATGGGGCAGGGCTGTGCCCCATGGGCATCCCAGCTCCCTGGGCGCTACGTGCTCCAGCATGTGGCTGCACAATCCCATTGCTCTGGGTACTGCTCCTTCCCTCAAGAACCACTGCGCAGGGCCTGTGAACTTGCTGTTCCCTCTTCCAGGTGTCCTCTTTTCCCAGTATCTGCAGGCTGCACCCCTGCCTTGGTTAGCGAGGCCATCCCCAGCCACCCTACTGTCATTTATAACCCACCCCCACATCATTTCTACTCCGTCTCTACAGCACTTTCCACTTTCTGACACACTCTGCATTTTGCTGTGTCTTACCTGTCCCCTCCCCCTCCCCCCCAGAGTAAGCTCCATGAGCACAGGGGTCAATTCTGTCCACTTCGATGTCCAGCACCACTGCAGGGGACACAGAGAGGTTGAGCCTCCGTGGAATGTTCCACAGCAAGTGTTGGAGTGGGGGGGAGCTCAGCTTCCCCCAAAGGAACACAGACAGCGGATGTCTAGGACAGTGTCTGGTACATAGTAAGCTCTTGGCAAATTCTTGGCAGGGGCATGGGAGGTGAGGGGGCTAGATAAGGCTCTGTGTTCTGGCCTAGGCCAGCGGATGGATGGCAGTGCCACTCGCTGGGATGGGGACACCATCGTGTTCGTGGGGGACCGGCTGAGCTAGACACGCAAATATGGCTTTTACTCCCCGGGACATCTTACATCGGGTGGATCGAGGACAACAGGCAGCGAGCCAGGTGGTGTGTTGGCTGGTGCTGGGGTTGTGTCCTGCCACAGGCGTGGACCAAAAATGAGGACACACGCAAGTATCGGCTTGCAGGCAGAGGCCGAGTTCCTCACATAAACCTGGGTCCACTGCTCCACCCCACTCCTCATCCAATCGTGCACCTGCTAGGCCTTGCCAGGCCCCCTGCTCCGCGGCTCCTCTTCCTCCACTCCTCCCTCAAGTCCCTGGAGAGACTGGCCACTCCCCCACCCCCCACCCCCGTCGCGTGACAGTGCTGGGACCCGCGCTGGGCCGGGGAGTTGGGCAGCTGGATGGCTGCGCCGGCCTCCGGGCGCTTCTCACGCAACTCCCCGGCACCGCGCCCCCGTCAGGTGGGGCGGGGATGGGCCGCGTGACCTCTGCACTCTGGAAAGATGTACCGGACGCACGCACGCACGCGAGCTTGGGGAGGGCTCCGTGCCCTGCGGCGCCTCCCCCCACCCCAGCCCAGTCCCTGGGACCCCACCCCTGTCTTGCCCGAGGGCTTCACTAACCCCCTCATCTGCCACCTAGAGCTGGCCGCGCAGCCCCATTCGCCGCCGGATTTCTCTGCCCAAAGCGCTAGTAACCCCCTGCTCCAAGAGGGAACCTCGAGGGCCGGGGGATCCCGGTTGGAGGTGTCCCTGGGTTACAGCATGCCTCAGGTGGCCCTAGAGGTGGCGCCGAGCCGCTAGTAAGCGCTCAGCGAGACTGCGCTTCCGCCATCCATTCTCGCTCTAAGGTCTTGAGCGCGAACTCCTGCTAGGCGCCCGGGCTCTAGGGTCCCGGCCAGCCCTTCGGCGCCTCTGGCCTTCCGGCCCGGGTGACCTTGAGGCTGGGGTCGCTGCGCTTCTCACGCGAGCCGGGACTCAGTAAGCCGGGGGAAGGAGATCTTCACCCGGCAGCCCCGCCCCTGCCTGCCAGTCCCCCAAGGGCTTGTAGTGTGTGTGGGGATATACATGCACGCCCAGTGTTCCAGTGGATGCAAAAATGAGGGAAAGAGGTTCCCAAAGCCCGGGGGTTTGGCCCCCATACCCTCTCTTCCGGCTGTCCCGAGACTTCTTTCCTACACCCCCACCTCGGATGGTCTCTGCCCTGTCTAATGGGTACCTTAGAACTGGGAGTTCCGAATGTCCTCAGCCCTCCCTTTTAACGTGTGGGTACCGAAATGAGATAGTGGATTTTTGCCTGTCCCATTCCCCCCCCCCCCCCGCCTTTCCCTCCCTTCCACCTTGGAGAGACCAGACCCCCTCAGGCTGCCCCTCCCGGTGACGATTCCCACGCTCCAGGGAAGGAGGCGTGGTCATGTGCACGAGCAGCTTATAAAGGTGGTGGTGCCTTCATCCTGAAGGTGACAGTTCCTTGGAGCCTTCCTAGCTCTGCCTTGGGGTTCTTGGCTCCAGAGACCACTCTTCCTGTCTCAGCTCAGCACCTCCTCACAGCCACAGGTGAGTGCTGGGGACTTCTGGCTTGCTCCTTTCCTCCCAATGAAAGAAAAATTGTGGTGCCTCCAGGTCAGTTGAGGTTGTCATTGGTTCCGCACCTCTGAAAAAGGATGCTGCATGTCCTTACAGACCTGGCAGTGCAGCCCCCTACTGGGGAAACTGAGGCCCAAGGACCTGCCCAAGGTCCCACAGCTAGTATCAGACCTCTGGATGGCCCCTCTCTCAGTCTCCAGTCTCCAACTCCATCACTCTAACTCCCTGGCTGCCTTGGGGCTTCCACATCAGGGTGGCAGGGAAGACTGGGGTGAGAACCCATCTGAGGGAACCTAGGAGCACGTGCAGCCCTTTCCTCAGGCTGTGTGATAAGGGGGGGCTTCTCCCTGGGTGGTCAGGGTGGATGAAGGGAGCAGGCTGGGTTTTTACCAGCTCTACCCTGCCTTAATAAAGCCCTGGCTGGCTCTCCCCTCCCAAGGGGTAGCTTGTCAGAGCTGAGATGTCCTGGTCTCAACAAGAGAGGCAGATCTGAGCAGAAGCCTATCCCAGTGGCTGGCTTTTCTGTCCTCTGCTGTGGGGCAATTTGTATGAGAGCTCTTGGTGCAGGGAACTAGAACAGAAATGTGACTGAGAGAACTCACCGTCTCATCTCCCTTGGCTTTCTACTGTCTTACTGAGGCTGGAGGCCCTTGGGGCATCCATTGTGTAGAAGGGGTCAGCGTGCCACACCAAGGCCTGGCAGTGCCCCTGATTCGCTTTGGGAGTAGCTCTTGAGTGTGCTTTAAGATCCAGGTCCTCCAGGAAGACTTCCCAGACTACAAAGATGACCATAGTACTTGTGGTTGGAACCATACAACCTCCATGTGGTGGGACCCTCGTCTTGGGTGTTCTTTGTGGGGGGAAGTCTCACCAGTCAGCCTGTCAGGTTCCCCAGAGTGGACCTGCATTTTCTCTTCCCTGGGATCCATCTGGGCACCCTGAATGGGGAGGTCTCATCCTGCTTCCTCTATCAGGTGATATAACTGGAGCCCGGAAAGGTAAAATGACCAGCCCAAGGCCATGCCATGAAGTTTAGAATGCTGGGCCTCCTGATCTAAAGGCTGGGAAGCCAGGCAGATGCCCCAATCAGAGCCCAATGCCTTGGAGAGAGTGGTCCATGAATTTGCACACCTCTCTATAGAGTGCCTGAGACCAGGGGTTCTTAAACTTCTTTGTTCCACAGACCACTTTGCCAGTCAGGTGAAAACCACAGACCCCTTATTAAGTCCACACTATACTGTGTATTATTTAATAAATATATCACGCCTGCACCAACATGTCCCCACAAGAATAATGTTTTTTTAAATTTCAGTTCAAGCTCATAGACCCCTTGTTAAGAACCCCTGCCCTAGACCAAGCCTAGAGAGAAAAAGTATTGTCTCAACATCTGTTGGGTCTAGATCCATTCCTGATTTCCTTAATTCCAGTCTGGAGTTTTCTGTAGTCCTGGACTGGTTGGAACCTTCCATTTATTTTCTGCTCTCTAGTGACTGGCAAGTGGGAGAGGCCCTGATCATTCATTCATTCAGAACTGGGCACAGCGAAAACCCTGGTCTGGATTTCTATGACCAGGAGCCTCAATTTAGCTGGTCTCCAGCTGCTTTTAAGCTGTGGGTCAATTGAACTTGAGGGCTAGGGCTGAGAGCAGTGTGCCTGGGTCAGTGGCCTTCCCTGTCCCCTTTCCCAGGGTTGGCAGGATTCCCTAGAACTTGGGATTGAACAATAGAGAATGGAGGGTTCTGGAAAAGTTCCTCCACTGATCTGACCACTCTTCAAAGGAAGGCACCTGTGACAGGAGTTGGGACCTTCCCAAGGAACATTCTCTGTGAGGTCTGAGTTCAAGTCTGTCACTGACAGCTGGGTGACTTTAGGCAAATCAGTGCCCACTCTGCAGGTCAGTTTCCCCAAATGTGAATGAGGCACATGGAGTGACTGATTCCTAATTCTCCTGATAGCATTTTCCTAAGTGTGGTGGTACTTAAGGGAATTTTTGGTGATACATGTTGACTATGTGCTTATTTTAAGATGTATTAGGGGAAAAATATCAAATCTGTTCTTTCACACAGATTATTACTTAGAATGATTCCAAGTGGGTGGATTTAAAGTTGATTTTAGAAAAATATTAAGTAAATAATAGTATGGGTACTACATGGAAATTCCAGAATGATATCTGGGAAACACTGGTTTAGATTGGTGCAGGAGTTAAGAGAGGATGTTCTGGAATTTGGCAACTTAGGAGCCTGATTCAACACTTCCTGGGTGGGTGACTGTATTAGTCAGCCAAAGGTGGTGCTGATGCAAAGTACCATAAATCTGTTGGCTTTTATAAAGGGTATTTATTTGGGGTGGAAGCTTACAGTAACAAGGCCCTAAAGAGTCCAACTCAAGGTACCATAAGAGGTACTTTCTTACCCAAAGTCATTTGCCATGTTTTTTTATTTTTTAATTTTTTAAAATTTATTTTATTTTTTTTATTTGCCATGTTTTGAAGCAAGTTGGCAGGTGATGTCTGCGAGGGTTCAGCCTTCCATCTTCCTCTTAAGGCTCTGTGGTCCCAGATTCTTCTGATCTCAGCTGTAGGCTGGCATAATGCTCATCTCTCTCCCTGGGGCTCATTTCTTTCTGGGCTCAGCTGCTCTGTTCTCTTCACAAGGTCAGCTGTAGACTATCAGGCTCATCTCTCTTCCCGGGTCCTCTGCCATGGCTTATGAGCTATCTCTCTTTCTCTGTGTTTTTTTCCTCTGTGTGTCTATTTCCATGTGAGAGTCCGTTTTATTAGCCCACCAAAGGGGCTGGGACTCAATGCTGCTTCGCACTCTAATGACATGGTTGAATCAAAGCCCTAATCTTAACAAAATTTTATCAGATGTCTCAGCTGAATCTAATACAATCAAAGGGTTAGCATGCCCAGAGGAACAGACCAGTTTACAAATATAATCAGTTATGAATTTTGGAATTCATAAATGATATCAAACTGTTGCAATGACCTTGGGCAAGTTACTTACCACTGCTGAGCCTCACTGCAGCCTACTTCAAAGGTTTGTGGCCAGGACTGAATGATGCAATGGCTGTGAAATTTTTGGCACACAGTGGGAGCTCAACAAACAACTTCTTCCCACCTCCTCTTCCCCTTCACCCCCATTGGGCAGTTGTGGGTGGGAGGGTTTGCCCTTTCCTTATCTAGCATGCTGGCACTTTGGGATATTGCCTCCTCTCATCCCCCAATCTGATGTCTGGATCTTTCCTTCCTGCTCCACCTTCCAGCAGCCACCTCAAGTTCCTGACGCTGATCATGCTTTCTGTGTTTGGAATTCCCATCTCGGCCACGGAGCTCCTCTTGGCCTCTGCTGTCTTCTGCCTGGTGTTCTGGGCAGTCAGAGTCTTGCAGCTGCGGGTCCCCGAAGGCCTGAAGAGTCCACCGGGGCCCTGGGGCTGGCCCCTGATCGGTCACGTGCTGAGCCTGGGGAAGACCCCGCACCTGGCGCTGACGCGGCTGAGCCAGCAGTACGGGGATGTGCTGCAGATCCGCATCGGCTGCACGCCTGTGCTGGTGCTGAGTGGCCTGGACACCGTCCGGCAGGCCCTGGTGCGCCAGGGGGACGACTTCAAGGGCCGGCCTGACCTCTACAGCTTCAGTCTTATAGCGGATGGCCAGAGCATGACCTTCAGCCCTGACTCGGGGCCAGTGTGGGCCGCCCGCCGGCGCCTGGCCCAGAACGCCTTGAAGAGCTTCTCCATCGCCTCAGACCCGGCTTCCTCGTCCTCCTGCTACCTGGAGGAGCATGTAAACAAGGAGGCCGAGTACCTCATTGGCAAGTTCCAGGAGTTGATGGCGGGGGCCGGGCACTTCGATCCCTATAGGTATGTGGTGGTGTCGGTGGCCAATGTCATCTGTGCCATGTGCTTTGGCCAGCGCTATGACCACGACCACCAAGAGCTGCTTAGCCTAGTCAACTTGAGTAATGAGTTTGGGGAGGTGGCTGCCTCTGGAAACCCAGTCGACTTTATCCCCATCCTGCACTACCTGCCCAACTCCTCTTTGAAAGCCTTCAAGGATCTGAATGAGAGGCTCTTCAACTTCCTGCAGAAGATGGTCAAGGAGCACTACAAGACATTTGAGAAGGTACAGGTGGGTGGCTGGGGGCAGGTAGGGTCAGTGGCCAAGAGGCCAGAGATAACAGGAGCAGCCTGAGGTTTGGCATGCTATCAGGGGGCCCTTGCCCTGGGATTTTGAAGCCAGAAGTGGAGTGGATTCCATCCTTGGCAGGGAATAGGACTTTTCCTTGAGCAGCCCTTCCATCCTTCCATCAGAGAACAATATTCATTGAATAACCACTCCATGCAGGACCCCAGGCCAGGCTTGTGGGGACCAGGAAGAATGAAAGACTATGTCTCCTGTTCTCATAGTAGAGAAAAGGTTAAAGAGCACATCAGGTTGATAATGGTACCAGACTGTGTGTGCCAGGTGCCCCTTGAGTCAGGGCTGCCAGTAGGCTGAGGGGCAGAGAGCACTCAGGGGATGGCAGTCCTAGTGGTGGGCAGCCTCATGTACAAAGATGCTAGGGATGGTAAGGGATCAGGCCTGGATGGAGGGGTAGGTCTGGGTTGGGGCTCGTGCTTACCTATGGGCCTTCCCCATCCAGGGCCACATCCGGGACATCACAGACAGTCTGATTGAGCATTGTCAGGATAAGAGCCTGGATGAAAACGCCAATATCCAGCTGTTGGATAAGAAGATCATTAATGTCGTTTTGGACCTCTTTGGAGCTGGTATGAGTTACTCTGTTTTGCCCTTCTGATGCCCAACTCCCCTAACTCGCCAACTGCCTAACTTATCCTCTGTTCCACCCTGTCCAGGGTTTGACACAGTCACAACTGCCATCTCCTGGAGCCTCATGTACCTGGTGACGAGCCCCGAGGTGCAGAGAAAGGTCCAGAAGGAGCTGGGTAGGTAGTGGGCCTCTTCACAGGGCTCCAGGCAGGGGGCCCAACCAAGGTCTGGGCAGCCCCTGAACCCTGCCTGGTCCTCTGCATTCTGCAGACACAGTGATTGGCAGGGCACGGCGGCCCCGGCTCTCTGACAGACCCCAGCTGCCCTATATGGAGGCCTTCATCCTGGAGATCTTCCGACACACCTCCTTTGTCCCCTTCACCATCCCCCACAGGTGAGGCCCACAGATCCACTGCTGTCTAACACTGCGCCGTACTCAGTCCAGGTGTCTGACTCAGGGCTACTGAGAGTGACATGGGAGGCAGGGGGATACCTCATGGTCTTAAGCCTGACTGAGCTTCCTTCCTCCCCAGCACCACAAGAGACACAAGTCTGAGTGGCTTTTATATCCCGAAGGGTTGTTGTGTCTTTGTGAACCAGTGGCAGATCAACCATGACCAGTAAGTTGAGAGGAGCAGAGGAAACTCCTGGGCTGGCTGGGCCCACCCTGTCCCAGGCTTCAGACCCTCTGCCCCCTGCCACTTGCCCATCCTCTACCCTTTGGGGGTGGGGTTCTACCCACTTGATGCTTCCTAGCCCCCAAGCATCAGCTGCCTCACTCTGGTTCTAGGAAGCTGTGGGGTGACCCTTCTGAGTTCCGGCCTGAACGATTTCTCACCCCTGATGGCACCATCAACAAGGCACTGAGTGAGAAGGTGATTCTTTTTGGCATGGGCAAGCGGAAGTGCATCGGTGAGACCATCGCCCGCTTGGAGGTCTTTCTCTTCCTGGCCATCCTGCTGCAGCGGGTGGAATTCAGCGTGTCACCTGGCGTGAAAGTGGACATGACCCCCATCTACGGGCTGACCATAAAGCATGCCCGCTGCGAACACTTCCAGGCACAGCTGCGCTTTTAGGGGGCTTGGCACTCTGAGGCCTAGACTTTGTCTCCCTGGCCTGTCTGGGCAGCTAGGCTCAGCTTCATCCTGGAACCCACGTATTTTGATATGGCTGATGTTTTGCTGTCTGGGCTATGAGCAAGCCTAAGGGATCATACCTGCACCTCTGCTGGACTTTCCCCTTTGTGTACTGACCACAGACAGTGGGCACAGCCAGGCCACATGGGAACTGAGGGGCCTTTGGAAGGTGTGCTTGAGCTAGGAGGCCTGGGAGGGTCAGAAGGTCCTGAGGCCTCTGAGAACTTCTGAAGAGCTCTATGGAATCCCTTGGGGCCAGCGGCTGGCTGGCTCTCTGGGAGGATGACTGGTTTAGAGCAGACCATGCTAGGATCTTTCTAATCTCTGACAATTGGGAGCTGTCAAGAGTGAAGGGATGGGAAGCAGATGTGGCTCAAGCAGTTGAGCTCCCACCTACCACATAGGAGGTCCCAGGTTCGGTTCCAGGTTCCTCCTGAAAGGAAGATGAACAGACAGCGAGTGCAAACAATGAGGCGGTAGGGAGAAATAAATAAATAAAATAAATCTTTAAAAAAAATGTTGGGATGGTTAACAGGACAAATATGAGACTGTTATCTCATGAACTATAACAAAGGTATAATACTAATACTGGGTATTAAAATTGGGTGGGTTGGGGGGAAAAAAAACCAAATGTAAGATATGGGCTATAGTTAATATAGTAATATTTTGATGATGTTATTTCATAGTTTGTAACAAATGTTTCACAACAATGCAAGGTGTTGATGGTGGGGCTATGCATGGGAGCCCTGTATGGTGTTATGCATGTTTGTTTTGTAAGTTCACAACTTTTACTATACACTTATTGTTTATGTATATTCATGTATGAGTGATATACTTCAATAAAATCTTTTTTTTTAACTTTATTTTGTACATTTAATAATTGAAAACATAAGCAATAAAAAACTAAAAAGTAAACACAGATGAATAAATATATACATTTCTCAATTAAATGTAATGGATACCTGTAAATTTTTTTGTTGTTTTGTTTTTTGTTTGTTTTTTTGTGTGTGTGAATCAAACAATATATTACACAATATATTTGGTTCATAGTAATGCATTCATACAGTATTTGTCCTTTTGTGTCTGGCTTGCTTCACTCAACATAATGTCCTCCAGATTCATCCATGTTGCCATATGCTTTATGACTTCATTTCTTCTTACTGCTGCATAATATTCCATCGTGTGAATAGATCACAGTTTGTTTATCCATTCATCTGTTGATGGACACCTGGGTTGTTTCTAACTTTTGGCAATGATGAATAATGTGGCTATGAACATCGGTGTGCAGATGTCTGTTCGTGTCACTGCTCTCAGTTCTTCTGGGTATATACCCAGTAGTGGTATTGCAGGGTCACATGGCAAGTCTATATTCAACTTCTTTAGGAACTGCCAAACAGTCCTCCATAGTGGTTGTACCATCCTGCATTCCCACCAACAGTGAAGAAGTGTTCCTGTCTCTCCACATCCTTGCCAACACTTGTAGTTCTCTGTCTTTTTAATAGGGGCCATTCTGATAGGTGTGAAATGATATCTCATTGTAGTTTTGATTTGCATTTCCCTAATCATGAGTGATGTTGAGCATTTCTTCATGTGTTTTTTTGCCATTTGTATTTCTTCTTCGGAGAAATG
>JAKSZT010054396.1:4865951-4907009 GCA_026826555.1 Tolypeutes matacus
TACAGCTCAACAATAAAAAGACAAATGACCCAATTAAAAAATGGGCCTGGGAAGCGGCTGTGGCTCAATCAGTAGGGCTCCCGTTTACCATATGGGAGGCCCCGGGTTCGGTTATAAGGACTAGTTCTACAGATCACAGAGGTCTCAAAGTGTTTGGCACATAACTGATAATGTTTATTTAGCCGATCAGGTGTTTTATCTTCTAAGTCAGTTCTCTTACAATTCTCCACCCACAGAAACCTGAAGAAGGCCAGATTGGACTGCGTGCTCTTCCACATGCAGTTGGGGACAGCGCAGACGTTGTATATCGTCGCCGCCCACCAGCCAGCCCAGTCTTCCGCTTCTCAGGTCCTCAGGGCAGCCTGGCAATCCAAAGGGGTCAGGTAGGGGAGCCAGGCCACCCGGCCAGCTCGGCAGGGCCAGTGTGCCAGGGAGTTGGCCAATTGATATTTTAAAAAAAAGATTTATTATTTATTTATTTATCTCCCCCCAGCAACCCCGGTGTTTGTGCTCGCTGTGTCCATTTGCTATGTGGTCTCTGTGTCTGCTCATCTTCTCATTAGGAGGCACTGGGAACTGAACCTGGGCCCTCCCATGTGGGAGAGAGGCACTCAATCGCTTGAGCCACCTCTGCTCCCTGCTTTGTTGTGTCTCTCATTGTGTTTCCTCTTTGTGTCTCCTTGTTGCGCAAGCCTGTGCGCCAACTCCCTATCTTGCTCATCTTTTCCAGGAGGCACCAGGAAACAAACCTGGGACATCCCATGTGGTAGGCAGAAGCCCAATCATTTGAGCCACATCTGCTTCCCATGGCCAGTTGATTTTTGACAAGGGTGCCAAGTCTACTCAATGGGGAAAGAATAGTCTCTTTAACAAATGGTGCTGGGAATATTGGATATCCATATGCACAAGAATTAAAGAGGACCCCTATCTCACACCATATACAAAAATTAACTCAAAGTGGATCAAAGACCTAAATATAAGAGCTAAAACTATAAAACTCTTAGAAGAAAACATAGGGAAATGTTTTTAGGACTAGTATTAGGCAATGGATTATTTATACCCAAGGCACAAGCAATGAAAGAAAAAATAGATAAATGGGACTTCATAAAAATTAAAGCTTTTTTTAAGATCAATTTTAATGATACATATTAATAAAGAATATAATTCATCCAAAGTGTACAATCAATTTTATTTGGTATAATCACATAGTTGTGCATTCATCACTTCAGTCATTATTAGAGCATTTTCACTATTTCAATAATAATAATAAACAAAAAACAAACAAGAAAGTTCTTCACCTCTCAATCTCCCTATGCTTCCCCTGCTGTACATAGCTGCTATTTCTGGCTGTTCTTGCAAAATTATTTATTTATTAAGCAGTTTTATTGAGATATATTGATATAACGTATGATCTATCCAAAGTGTATAATCAATGACTTTTTAAAAATTTATTGTGGGTAAAAATCAAATTTTTCACAATACAAACCAATATTTACAAAATGATATATAAATATATATGCATATATGTGCATTTGCTTACGTAAATGTTATTTTATATATATATATATATATTTTTTAAAGGTGCTTAGATTACCTTAATGTTACACAGAAATTACAGGGATTCCCATGTTCCCACCTCCCACACATCCCACAACATCCCACACAAACATCCTTCATTAGTGTGGCACATCACCTGCAATGGATATACACATCCTGGGGCTTTGCCACTAAGCATAGACCACAGTTCACATCGTAGACCACACTCTCCCCCACACAGTTCTGCATGGTATATACTAATGTAAAATGGCCTATATTCATCACCACAACGTCACTCAGGACAACCCCCAAGTCCTGAAAAAGCCCCTGTATTACAACTGCCATTCCCCTCCTTGCCCCGAAAGCATCTAGTGGCCACTGGCTCCACCTCACTGTTATAATTTCTTCCATTGCTTGAATCACAATATGTCTACAACCGAATACCATTAAGTCCACTCTAGTCCATAGCTCTTCTCCCAATCCCAAGGGGACTGGGATGGTGATGTCTACTCCACCTCCAAATGAGAGTGGGCTTATATCCCATGGATATGGTGGATGGGATTATCCTGCCTGTGGCTGCAGGCTCCCTCCATTCCCTGGGATGGCTGCCATCCATCATCGTCTCCTCACCAGGTGTCTTGGGTGAGTCCATTGAGCTGTAGAGTAGGAGTTGCAGCTCCACTGAGATTCCAGGCATAGCTGGCACATAGGTAGGCCAGAGGCTCCAGTCTCTGGAAGTACACCTACAAACTCTAGCATCACCTATAGGTTTGAATAGAAGGGACTAATTGGGAAGCGGCTGTGGCTCAATCAGTAGGGCTCCGGTTTACCATATGGGAGGCCCCGGGTTCAGTTCCCGGGGCCTCCTGGTGAAGGCAAGCCCGCCCGCACGGCGTGGTTAGCTGACCCAGCGAGCACAAGCAGCAAGGGGGGGATAAATGAATAAATAAATAAAATCTTTAAAAAAAAAAAAAAATGAAGGGACTAATGGACCATGTGCAGGGAGGACTTATTTGAGTCCAACTCTGTCACTCTCAGGAGCACAGATTCCAAAGTAGAGCCCAATGATAAGGTGTCAATCTCTGGGGCTATCCCCCCCTTATATAGGACCTGGGTGTCTCCAGAGCCCTCAGGAGCCCCTCTGTGTGGGGTGATATCCACTTTGGTGTTCTATGAGCTCCTACTGAGGTGTGTGTAAGCGTTACCTCTGGGATGACCTCCCGACTCTCTTTGAAGTCTCTTAGCCATATGAACTCGTTTGTCTTTACCTTTTCCCCCTTTTATTCAAGGTCTTTTTCCAGTCATGTTGCCAGTTGGCACTTGGTATTAATCCCTCGTTGCCAGGGAGGCTCATCCCCAGGAGTCATGTCCCACATTGGGGGTAAGGTAATGTGTTCATATGCTGAGTTTGGCTTAGAGAGAGGCCACATTTGAGCAACAAGGAGGCTCTCAGGTGGCAGCCCTTAGGCACCCCATAACAGGAGGCTAAGTTTCAATTACAAGAGCAAAGACTCATAAGGCTAGTCATCAATAACAAGAATCCATCAGTGGGCCATCCTCTTTTGCCAGACACTGCCCCTGCACTCAGGGGACTGTTGCTGCTCCCTGGAGAATGTGGCAGAGCTCTCCAGGCTGGGAATTCAGATTCCGTCATTTATTGAGTGATTGTCTACCCACCGTGACCATGATCCATCCCTTGATCATTTGAACAATTTTATATCTCTTTCATGTATATTCAGATGAACTTACTCTCATTGATCCCCCATCCCAGACACCCCCCACCAATGATCCTCTGCAGCCCCCATTGTAACCCTTCTGTGATCTAAACCTTCCTTGAAGATGAAGCCCATATAATAGCCAAATACAGTTAATAGGAAAATGAAATAATAATGATAAGCTTAAATGCAAGAGATAAAATACAAGGAAACTCATAAAAAAAAAAACTAAAAATAAAATATAATTAGATTGGGACATTCAAAAAAATGGGAAAAAACAAAAAAAATTCCTTTTTAAAAAATTATTCTTTTTTCCTTTTATCACTGCATTATCGGATGTCCAGTGTACCGTGGCACCTTCCCCCTCTCATTCCCCAGTGTCTCCAAAATTTTCATTTAATTTTCAAAGAAGTTTTAGGTCACAGCAAAGTCACACATGGAATACTAGAGACTCCCACATACCCAACCTCCCTCCCCCTTCCTCACCCCATATTAAAACCTTTTTTTAAAATTTTTATGGATGCTAGCATTGTTATAACTATTATACAGATAGTGAAATATAGCAACTAAACATTGTCAATGGTTTACAGTATAGTTTACAATTTAGATGGTACAGTTTAATAATTTTTGATGATATTTACCATGTCCTGTGTCCATTACTGTAAGGTAATGAAAAATATTTCCCATGACCACTAAATACCCCATTTGATCTTTTCTGTCCTTCCTCCCCATAAAATTAAAACTTTTGTGCATCAAAAGACATTGTCAGGAAAATGAAAAGACAACCTACAGAATGGAAAAAAAATATTTGGAAACCATTTATCTGATAAGGGTTTAATATCTGGACTATATAAAGAACTCCTACAACTCGACAACAAAAAGATAAACAACCCAATTAAAATATGGGCAAAGAACTTGAATAGACATTTCTCCAAAGAAAATAAACAAATGGCCAATAAGCACATGAAAAGATGCTCAACATCATGAGACTTTAGGGAAATGCAAATTGAAAACAAGAGATATTATTTCACACCCATTAGAGTAGCTATTGTTGATAAAACAGAAAATAACAAGTGTTGGCAAGGATGTAGGGAAATAGGAATCCTTATACATTGTTGGTGGGAATATAAAATGGAAAACAGTTTCGTTCCTCAAAAACTTAAACAAAGAATTACTGTATGATCTGGCTATCCCACTTCTAAGTACAAGAATTGAAAATAAGGACTCAAACAGATACTTGCACACTAAGGTTCCTAGCAGCATTGCTCACAAAAGCCAAAAGATGGAAGCCACCCAAGTGTCCATCGACAGATGAATGGACAAACTAAATGTGGAATTTACACACATTGGAATATAATTCAGTTGTAAAAAGGAAGTTTTATGACAGCATGGACAAACCTTGAAGTCATCACATTGCATGAAATAAGCCAGACACAATAGGACAAATATTGTTGATTTAACTTATATGAAATAACTAGAATATGCAAATTCTTAGAGACAGAATGTACAGTACAGATCACCAGGGGTGGGGGAAAGGGAGAATGAGAAATCAATGCATAACGAATGGGTGCAGGGTTCCTGTTTAGGGTGAAAGGAAAGTTTTTAAAAAAATTTATTTATTTTTATTAGAGAAGTTGTGTGTTTACAGAACAATCATGCATAAAATACAGGATTCCCATATAGCACCCCACCAATGCAACATCTTGCATTGGTGTGGAACATTTGTTAATTGATGACAGCACTTTTTTATAATTGTACTATTTTTTAAAACAGTATTTGCCTTTATTATAATTGATGAAAGATTATTAAAATAGTATTATTACCTATCACCCATAGTTTACATTAGGTGTATTTTTCACCATATGCTACCATATTATTAACACCTTGTATTAGTGTCATACATTTTTTAATAATTCATGAAAGAACATTCTTTTTTTTTTTTTTTTTAGCATTTTGAAAGCTTTTATTTTATCCATTCTGTGCTAAGTATTTTACATCAACTCATTAACTTCTTTTATGCCCAAGGAAATAAAACAGATATTAATGAAATATATGCAGTCTCCACTAGGTAACTGCCTCTTTGAGTGATTTAATCATGTTCCTAAGAGGGAATATTTAAAGTACAAAATCAGGTATACTGGGGAAGCGGCTGTGGCTCAATCAGTAGGGCTCCCGTTTACCATATGGGAGGCCCCGGGTTCGGTTCCCGGGGCCTCCTGGTGAAGGCAAGCCCGCCCGCACGGCGTGGTTAGCTGACCCGGAGAGCACAAGCAGCAAGGGGGGGATAAATGAATAAATAAATAAAATCTTTAAAAAAAAAAAAATCAGGTATACTGTATGGTAATGGAAACATAAGGAACCCAATTAAAGACCACTTAATATAACCAGGTTAAGGTAAGATAAACAAAGACTTCTCTTTGGAGAAGGTGCCTTTTTATTATATTTTTGTTAATTATAAAATGAATGTCTGATCACTGAACAAAATTTGAAAAAGCAGATTACAGAAAATAATAAAAAATATTAATAATCTAAAACCCATAGATAATTCCAAGTATAATTTTGTTGTGTTTCCCATGCTTTTGAATGTAATATTTATATAAATTTCAATAATATTTGGACATTATTTCATATTTTACATTATATATTGGAAAAAAGCACCTTGAAAAAGAATTGCATATTTAAAATTATTCTTATTGATGGCATAGTAATCTAATTAGTGATAAAAAATATATTCAACAATTCTCTATTTTGGAACGTTATGATTAGAGAACATTCTTATACTTGTGCTATTAACTATAATCCATTGTCTATAATAGGGTTCACTGTGTTCTATAGTCCTATGTTTTATCTGTTTGTTTTTTTTAATATTTGTTTTTATTTATTTATTTCCCCCCACCCCCTCATTGTTTGCACTTGCTGTGTCTGTTCATCTTCTTTGTTTCTTTAGGAGGCTTGGGGAACTGAACCCAGGATCTCAGATGTGAAAGGGAGGTGCCCAATCACCTGAGCCACCTCTCTTCCCTGCTTTGTTGTGTATCTCATTATGTGTTTCTTCTGGTGTCTCTTATTGCATCATCTTGTTGAGTCAGCTTGCCATGCCTGCCCATCGCTCCAGCTCGCTGTCTTCCTTAGGAGGCACTGGAAACTGAACCATGGACCTCCCATGTGATAGGCTGGAGCCCAATTGCTTGCGCCACATCTGCTTCCCTATGTTTTATCTTTTAATTTTTATTTTAGTAACATATTCAACCTAAAGTTTTAATCACATTTGCCTACACTGTTCTGTGGTGTTGATTACATTCACAATATTGTGCTACCATCATTATCCATTTCCAAACCTTAACCATCAACCTAAATAGAAATTCTGTACAAATTAAACATCAACTCCCCTTTCTCTAAACCCAATGTATTCCCTGGTAACTTCTAATCAAGATTCCAAATCTATGAATTTGCCAATTATAATTAGTTCATATCAGTGAGATCATACAATATTTGTCCTTTTGTGTCTGGCTTATTTCACTCAGCATAATGTCCTAAGGTTCATCCATGTTGTCACATGCATTAAGATTTCATTCCTTTTTATGGCTAATATCCCACTGTATGAATATACCACATTTTGTTTATCCATTCATCAGCTGATGGACACTTGGGTTGCTTCCATCTTTTGGCAATTGTGAATAATGCTGCTAGGAGCATTGGCGTGCAAATATCTGTTTGAGTCCCTACTTTAAATTTTTCTAGGTATATACCTAGTGGTCAGATTGCTGGGTCATATAGTAATTCTATACTTAACTTTCTGAGAAACTGCCAAATGTCTTCCACAGTGGTTGTACCATTTTACATTCCTACCAGCAGTGAATGAATGGTCCTATTTCTTCACATCCTCTCCAACACATGCAGTTTTCAGTTTTTGTTTTTTTTTCAATAGTGGCCATTCTAGTGGGTATGAAATGATTTCTCATTGTGGTTTTGATTTGCATATCCCTGATGGCTAATGATGTTGTGCATTGTTTCATGTGCTTTTTAGCCATTTGTATATCCTCTTTGGAGAAATGTCTATTCAAGTCTTTTGCTTATTTTTTTAAAACAATTTATTGAAGTATGTCATTCATACATGAACATACATAAACAATAAGTGTTTAGTAAACATCGTGAACTTACAAAACAAACATTTTTTTTTTTTTTTTTTTAATTTTTATTTATTTATTCATTTATCCCCCCCTTGCTGCTTGTGCTCGCTGGGTCAGCTAACCACGCCGTGCGGGCGGGCTTGCCTTCACCAGGAGGCCCTGGGAACCGAACCTGGGGCCTCCCATATGGTAAACGGGAGCCCTACTGATTGAGCCACAGCCGCTTCCCTTACAAAACAAACATGCATAGCATCATGCAGGGCTCCCACACATCATCCACCCACAAACACCCCGCATTGTTGTGAAACATCTATTAAATCATGAAAGAGCATCAGCAAAGTATTACCACTAACTATAGTCCGTATCTTCCTCCCCTATACATTTTTTTAAGGATTGATTTATTTATTTACTTTTATCCATTTTTACCCATCCCCCCCCCCGTTTTTGCTGTTTCTGTGTCCATTCACTGGGCAACTCTCTGTGTCCGTTTCCTGCCCTCTCTTCTCATCTTTCTCCTGTCTTCACTGGGATTTGGTCCTCGGAACCTCTGATGTGGGAGAGAGGCATCCTACTGCCTAAGGCACCTTAGTTCCTGGTTTTTGGGTGCGTCTAGTCTTGGCTCTCCCTTGTGCCACTCTCCTGTTATGTCATCATTTTGCTCTGCGGCTCACGGGGCCTGGTGGCCCACAGGCATTCTTTTTTCTTTTTACTGGGAGGTCCCGGGGATCAAACCCAGGTCCCTCCATAAGGGAGATGGACACCCAACCACCTGAGCCACATCCATCCCCCTGCTATATCTCTTAAGATTGACCAAAGATACCGAAAGTTATAGTCTTTTCCCATATAGGATGATCATATAATAAATCAGGCTTAGTTTATCACCACCATTCTAAAAACCAGACCTAGGGAGAAAAACCAGGTCTGGGGACACATTCATGGTTTCTAATATAGCGAATGTAGCCTACCCTGATTATCACAAAATCAGGACAGTGAGAATATTCGCACTTGCCTGTTTTTTAAATTGGGTTTTGTTTTCTCTTTTTGTTTGTCTGTTTTGTTTGTCTTTTTATTGTTGAGTTGTAGGATTTCTTTGTATATTCTGAATATTAAACCCTTACCAGAAATGTGGTTTCCAAATATTTTCTCCTATTGAGTAGTTTGTCTTTTCACTTTTTTTTTTCCCTAAGAGTTACCAGGGATTGAACCAGGGACCTTGTACATGCAAAGCAGGTGCTCAACCACTGAGCTACACTCACTCCGCTCTTTTCAATTTCATGATGAAGTTCTTTGAGATTCAAAGTTTTTAATTTTAAGGAGGTACCATTTATCTATTTTTTCTTTCACTGCCTTTACTTTGGGTGTAAAGTTTAAGAAACCATTGCCTAACACAAGATCCCAAAGATGCTTCCCTACATTTTCTTCTAGGAGTTTTATAGTTTTGGTTCTTATATTTAGGTTTTTGATCGATTTGGAGTTAATTTTTGTATATCATGTGAGATAGAGGTCCTTTTTCATTTCTTTGCATATGAATATTCCCAGCACCATTTATTGAAGAGACTATTCTTTTCCAATTGAGAATTTTTGCCAGTCTTGTCAAAAATCAATTGGCCGGGGAAGCGGCTATGGCTCAATCAGTAGGGCTCCCGTTTACCATATGGGAGGCCCCGGGTTCGGTTCCCAGGGCCTCCTGGTAAAGGCAAGCCTGCCCGCACGGCGTGGTTAGCTGACCCAGCGAGCACAAGCAGCAAGGGGGGGGATAAATGAATAAATAAATAAAATCTTAAAAAAAAAAAAAAAAAAAAAATCGATTGGCCAGGGGAGCAGATGTGGCTCAAGCAGTTGAGCACCTGCTTCCCACATGGGAGGTCCTGGGTTTGGTCCCTGGTGCCTCCTATAAACAAAGGCAAACAAACAACAAGCAAACAAACGAAAGAACCAACTCAAGGGAGCTCATGTGGCTCAGTGGTTGAGTGCCAGCTTCTCACATACACGGTCCCAGGTTCAATCCCCAGGCCCCAGTACCTCAAAAAAAAGAAAAAAAAAAAGGACACTATTGGGACAATTGAAAAATGAGAATATAGACTGTGTGCTTTATATCAATGTATCAATGTTAAATTTCTTAACTTGAAACTGCACTTAATGTGGTTATATATAGGTGAATATCCTTATCCTTAGGAAATACACATGAAAGTATTAGGAGTCCAAGGAGCATGATGTATGCAATCTACTCTCAAATATTTAGAAAATAGATAGATAGGTAGGTAGGTAGATAGATAGATAGATAGATAGGTAGATAGATAGATAGAATGATATAGCAAATATGGAAAAATGTTAAACGTTGGTAAATCTAGGTATCTGGGTAGGAGGTATATTGGAATTCTCTGTATTGTTTTGTGTCATTTTTTGCAACTTTCCTGTAAGTTTGAAATTTTTTCAAAATGAAATGTTAAAAAAAACTTGTATTATATGCTACAACGTGGATGAACCTTGAAAACATTATGCTAAGGGAAAGAAGACAGACCACATATTGAATTCTTCCATTTATATGAAATGTTCAGAATGGGCAGATCCATAGAAACATAAAGTAGATTAATGGTTGCCAGGGGCTGGGGAGAGGCGGCAATGAGAAGTGACAGCTTAATGGGTATTGGGTTTCCTTTTGGAATGATGAAAATGTTTTGAAGTAGAGCAAGGTGGTGATTATACAACATTGAAAATGTATTAAATGCCACTGAACAATTCACTTTAAGATGATTACTTTTAAGTTATGTGGATTTCACCTCCATAAAATTGCTTGGGGTTAAAAAAGAAAAAAACAAATCACCAGCGTTTCTCAACACTGTCCTTGATGTTGATCTAATTTCAGTGAACATGATTTCCCGGTATTATGCCCTTGATGCTCACTAGCAGAAGCATTGTAATGGTCATGAGGATGCTCCTGGCAGACCTCCAGCTACAGGGAGCTTAATTGACTAATAGCTCCCCTGCTATATTCTGAAATCATTGCAAAATTTGTGCAGAGGTCATGCTTCCCTTAGGCTGCTCTCAGCTAATGATTTAGCTAGCAGGTATATTAAAGCAAGCTCGTTCCTGGGAAGCACAGGACTCCTTTGATGGCCGACTTTGGCTGGAGAACTACCCATCAGCTCTGCCAAAACTTCCTTAGATCGCAGGGTAGTATAGTATGCTTCTATATAACCTTCCCTCCTTCTCTCTGTCACTCGGGGTCAGGCTTGCAATCTCATGTGATGATTTGACCAGACTTTGCTGATTTCCCTCCCCATTTTCTCTCACAAGCATTTCCCCTAAAAAAAAACCCACAACAATCTGTACATGCTTAATTCTATCTTGGGGTCTGCTTCTTGGAAGACCAGGACTAACACAAACAGCTTTATAGGTTTAACTGAACTCAACCTATCTGATTCCAAAGCTCACGGCCTCTCCTCTACACTGAAGTCCCTCTGTGTCCATTTCCCTTGTTTGTTTTTTAAAGCAGTTTTCCCTTGGGTTTTTTTTTTTTAAGATTTATTTTGTTTATTTATTTCTCTCCCCACCCCACCCCTGCCTCGTTGTTTTGTGCTCGCTGTCTGCTCTCTGTGTGTTCTTCTGTGTCTGCTTGTCTTCTCTTTAGGTGGCACTGGGAACCTATCCTGGGACCTTCCAGAGTGGGAAAGAGGTGCTCAAGCTCTTGTGCCACCTCAGCTTCCTGGTCTACCGTGTCTCTTATTGTCTCTCCTCTGTGTCTCTTTTTGTTACGTCATCTTGCTGCACTAGCTCTCCGCAAGGGCCAGCTCGCCACGCAGGCCAGCTTGCCTTTCACCAGGAGGCCCTAGGAATCAAACCCTGGACCTCCTATATGGTAGACAGGAGCCTAGTCGCTTTGAGCCACATCCGTTTCCCTCCCTTGGGTTTTAAGGAAAGTTTATTAAGAAGCAGAGACCCAGGATGGGTAAATTAGACAGAGGACTGGAAGTGCTGGCCTATCTGGATGACATGCTCACACCTCCTTACACTTTACAGATGCAGGAGCTGGAGCATCTTCTCCATCTAGTGCCTCTTCTGGCCTCTGGCCCCACACTGAATTTAATCATGCCCTGTTTCCTGAGATTGTATTTTTATTCACAAGCAGACAGTATATTACTTGAGGGCAGGACCAGATCTGTCCTTTGTGCACCAATGAGCTCAAAGTAGGTTCCAAATATCTTCAGAGAGATTCCATAAAATCACATTTCAGCAAAACTCTATCTGATTCTTTTCATTTCTTATGCCTCCATCCTGCCCTCACTCCTTGGTTCTCCAGTCTCTCTATACAGCTTTTCTGTGTCTCAGTTCACAAAGCAGCACCAAGAGGTACCTGGTGGTCCAAATAGCTTCAGGGGAGATATTGACAGATTTCTGGAAAATTGGGACATTACCAGCAATGTTTTAGGGGTGGGTTGAATAGATGAACAAGATTTCCAGAAGCAAAAATGGTTGGGCATGGGGGATGGATGTGGCTCAAATAGTTGGGCGTCCGTCTCCCGTATGGAGGGACCTGGGTTCTATCCCCGGGACCTCCCGGTAAAAAAAAAAAAAAAAAAAAAAAAATTGGTTGGGCATCCCTGCAGTTGATAAAATTTCCTAAGATGTTTTTTTTTGCCAATCAGTGATTCCTCCTTTATACTTTATCACTTGATCCTGCAGGGAAACATGTTCTTTCTCAAAGAAAGATTTAATATGCAAAAGAGACTAGAAACTTATTGGGGCAAGGTCCAGGAAAGTGGGACGCAATGAAACAAAGAACACAAGTAGGGTTTGCCTTACACATACATCTAATTATTTATTTAGGATAAAATTCTATAAGTGGACAGAAACGCAGGCATAAAACAATAAATAAATATAATTTTATAATTATTCATTTATTATCTAGCTACATATAAAAGATTATTCATCATCTCTGGGGAGTTGAGATTTAGGTGAATTTTTATTTTTTTTCTTTTTGTTTATGGTTATAGTCTAAATTTTCTGTAATGGACTTTAACAGTCCCTGACATCCAGAATTGATATCACATTCACAGGTAGACCTCAATATTATTAGGAACAGGTCTGACACTCACAGCCAGGCCGTTTTATTGTCCTGTTGGAAATAATCTCACATCAACCTCAGATGAGGTTACTCTGAGACCACGATAAAATGA
Source organism: Tolypeutes matacus (assembly GCA_026826555.1). Lineage (NCBI taxonomy): Eukaryota > Metazoa > Chordata > Mammalia > Cingulata > Chlamyphoridae > Tolypeutes > Tolypeutes matacus. The sequence continues at coordinate 4,878,510 of JAKSZT010054396.1, forward strand.
AACAAAACAAGGCCACTCGTAATTTTGCACAGACAAAAAATAAGGTCACCATGAAATACAAGTCATAGGATTGCCTCCCCTTTCTGTAAGTATCCAGCCTAGAGCTTAGACCCTCTCTCAAATTGCCCAACCAAAGCCCAAGGCCTATAGTAGGTTCTTTCTAACACCCTCTTACTGAGACACCCCATGGTTTCCTTGGGGTGTGTTCTCCCTTGTTGCAATGAATAATAAGCCCAGTTTGCTTAACTCCAGATGTGTCCCCAGTGGTCTCTGAATGAAGGTCATTGATAGAATTGAAGGTTCTATCAAGATTCAGCTGAGACCCTTGCTGCTCTAAGCCGAGACCTCAACTTAACAACAATGAGCACATCTGTGGTGGTTTAAAGCCGAATGTACCCCCAGAAAAACGTCCTTAAAACTAATCCATTCCTGTGAGTGTGAAACCATTTTTTTTTTTTTTTTTTTAAGATTTTATTTATTTATCCATTTATCCCCCCCTTGCTGCTTGTGCTCGCTGGGTCAGCTAACCACGCCGTGCGGGCGGGCTTGCCTTCACCAGGAGGCCCCGGGAACCGAACCCGGGGCCTCCCATATGGTAAACGGGAGCCCTACTGATTGAGCCACAGCCGCTTCCCGTGAAACCATTTTAAGTATGACATTTTGATGAGGTTACTTCCGTTAAGGTGTGGCCCAGCCCAATAAGGATGGGTTTTAATCCTATTACTGGAGTCCTTTAAAGCAGAGAAAGCTACTGGGAGAAGCCAGAAGTTGAAATTGAATGGAACCCAGAAGAGAAAAGAGAGGCCAGGAGAAGCCACCATGTGCATTGCCGTGTGACAGAGGAGCCAAGTGCTGCCAGCAGCCAGCCCCTGGACTCTAGTCTTCAGGAAGAAAGCATGGCTTTGATGACACCTTGATTTGGATTCTCCCGCCTACCCCTTGTCCCTGGCCTCAAGCTGTGAATGAATGAATTCCATTGTTTAACCCAACTCATTCCATGATATTTGCTTGAGTAGCCAAGAAAACTAAAAAACATCTGAGACCCCCTTGTGTCTCTATCTACTCAAAGAGCCACCTCCTTGGCTAGGAGGTAAGTTCACACTGAATTGAGCTCAGGTATTTCATTGGGGCCCTTTAGTTTTGGGTTTATTTTGGTTTCCTAGGAATACTTTTCTTTTTTGGTTATTCTGTCAGATTTGTATTGTTCTTTAGTGAAATGTTTTTCTAGCATCTAACACTTCCTTGTCTGTCTCTTTGCTTGTCGAATGCCTCAAAGGCTATTTGTCTATAAAGGTTAAGTCTACAGTGAGGGAATGGGTAGAAACCCTGTAAATCCATCCTTAAGCTGGCTTCAGAGACTTAAGATATTCAGGTTTCTCTCAGGGGCTTCTTTTATACAAACTTTACCCTGGGTCACCATTTAAAAGTCCTATAAGGACTTCTTCCTTAGTCTTGTTTTTGTGTCCCTGAGAACTGCTTTGTTTTAGTTTCTGCCTGTAATAGGTTTCGGCTAGTTGCTGATTGAACAATTAGTCTTTTGACCGAGCTTCAGGGACACAAAGTCACCCAAGCATCATGTTGCAGTTCTTATAGGTATTTTCCATCTAAAACTGCTCTTCCTCCAGGCCGAATGCCTGCTTCTTTTATGGTTTCTCATCTGAAGACTAGCTACTATGCATATATTTCTAACTGGCACAGTTTCACCAAGGACAATTTGGAACTGTAGTAACCACTTTTAGTGAACTTTGATATGGACAAATTGTTCATTTGAAAGGGGCCTCAGAACTGTCAGATTTCCGGCTGTCCAGTGGTCTGCTTTCTTTAATTGGTATGAGGAGGTTTCCAAATGCAATTCAGATGCAAAAATCTCCCTAAAATATTCTTTAGCTAAAGTTAAGGTGAGATATGAGAAACTATTTTTCTGTTAACACCATTGCACAGTAAAGTATTCAGAATTAGCTCCTGATGTTGATATTTGTAATGCCCTTTCCACTTTTTTGGTGATGGTTTCAAGCCAGAAATCACAGATAGGATATATAAGCAAAAACTGGCAAATTGCCCCATTGTGTGAACTTCAGTGTTTGGCTAAATATTTTAAAGATACTTTAAATACCAAAAGTGGAGAAACCCATGTTAAAAAATGCTTGTCTTGTCTAAAAGAGAGATCATTTTATTTAACAAGGGAGGCATCCCCACCCTCATTTCCTTGCTTCCGGTATTACTAAATGCTGGCTTTTTCATTTTACAGCTTGATAAAATTGTCAAGGACCCAAATTATGTCAAAACCATATCACACTCTCTCTTGTGTGTGTATATGTCAAAATCTCTTTTTCTAAACTTGCTTCCTTCTTCCTTCTCCTTACAGAGAGAACTTGATCAGCTATTAATCTGAAGCCAGTTCCCTTTCATTTTTCTATTCCACTTCCTCTCTTTTTCCCTCTCTTAAAAACTTGAAAGATTAATTGATGAAAAATCATTCAGCTGTTATGTGCATACTTTAGGAATATCTAGTTTAAATACATAGTTCAAAATTGTCTAAAAAAACAGAGGTTATCAAATTTTGTTTCTTTTTTGAAACTTTTACAGCTGGCAGGTAATTTCTTCATTTTGAAATTTATTTTTAATTGAAATATAATTTACAAACTGTAATAGTTACTCATTTAAAACGTAAAATTTAGTGGTTTTTAGTATATTCACAATGCTGTGCAACCATCCCCACCAACTCCAGAACATTTTCATCACCTCCAAAAGAAACCCTGTACCCACTAGCAGTCACTACCAATTTCCCCCTTCTTCCAGTCCCTGCCAATCAATACTCTATTTTCTGTCTCTATGGATTTGCCTACTCTGGGTATTTCATATAAGTGGAATCATACAATATGTGGTCTTTTGTGACTGGCTACTTCCACTAAGCACCATGTTTTCAAGGTTCATCCATCTTATAGCATTATCAGTACTTCATTTCTTTTTATGGCTGAGTAATGTTCCATTGTATGGATGTACCACATTTTATTTATCCATTCATCAGGTGATGGACATTTGGGTAGTTTCCACTTTTTGTCTATTATAAGTAATGCTGTTATAAATATTCATGTTCAAGTTTCTGTGTTGACATTTGTTTTCAATTTTCTTGGGTTTATACAACTGATATAAGGAATTGCTGGGTCATATAGTTACTCTATGTTTCACCTTTTAATGAACTTGCCTGACTGCTTTTTTAAAAGTTGCTGCACCATTTTACATTCCAACCAGTAATGCATGAGTGTTTCTTTTTATGGACACTAAAAAGCATATCATGCTATAGCTCTTGAGTTCTTCTTACCTAAAAGAAAAAGCCACCTGACTCTTTAAAACAAACCCAACTGGATTCTGGGACATGTTTTCATTGCCAGATTTCATAATCTAGGCTCCTGGCTTCAAGTCCTATTTCAAGGACTACCAGTCATTTTGATTCTGACAATTGCCCATGTTACAATTGGCAGATGTAGCCTGTACAGTATCTTAAATCCTACTGAGCAGCTATTGTCACATCAGATGATTCAAAACACATCATACAACAAAAGAAGAAAGATTAGTCCTGGTTCGTTTACAGATCACATTCAGTGGACACTCTTCTGATCTTAATTGATTAATGTCCTGTGGCCTGACTTCCTCTGTCCTCAACTACAAAGAGAGACTAAGAAGGAACAAAAGCAGCCCCTGATGCCTGAAAGCAATCTGATGTGCTCGGTTAGTGTGCAACGCTATTACAAGCTGGCCTGACTCTCACAGCCAGGCTATTTTGTTCTCCTCTTCTCCAATTCTCTTCTCACAGAATACCAACCTCAGACAAGGTTACTCTGAGACTACGATAAAATGAAACAAAACATGAGCACTTCATAATTTTGCCTAAGCAAGGTCACTGAAATACCCAATCAAAGAATTGTCACCACTTTCTGACAGCATCCAACCTATAGTTAACCTATGGTTCCCCAAGGTGTGGGCTCTCCCTCACTGCAATGAATAATAAGCCCAATTTGTTTAACTACAGGTTTACAGGGGGTCCTTGGCTAAATAGCATTGACAACATATATTAATTGCATTTCTAAAAAGAAAAAAGCAATACAAGGTATACATACATATACATAATTTTTATTTTTATAAAGCAAACATCCTTGTAACCACATCCAGGTTAAAGAAATAGAGCTTTGTCAACCATCCCAGAAACTCTCCATGTGTCCCATTTCAATAATAACCCTCTCCCTGACCCCAAAAGGAACCATGCTCCTGATTCTTATAGTAATCATTTCCTTGTTCTTTATAGTTTTCATCACCAAGTCTGCATTCCTAGACACTATAGTTTAGTGTTGTTTATTTTTTAAAATTTGATATGTCCTTTAAGTTTCTTTTAATTTACAGGTTCCCCTCTCCATCCCCTTATTTTCCTTACAATTTTTCTATTGAAGAACCCAGGACATTTGACCTAGAGAGTTTCCCAAATCCTAAATTTTACTGATTGCACAATCCTGTTTCAGCTCAACAAGTTCCTTCATCCTCTGATTTTTTTTTTTTTTTTTTTTTTTTTTTAATTAGCCCTCTGGACTCAGTTTAGATGATCCCAATTTTGTTGGCAACATCCAAAGCATCATAATCAGGAGCCAGTCAAACATATGCCTTCTTCTCTCCATCAGGCCTGATCAGGGTGTTGACCTTGGCCATGTCAATGTCACAGAGCTTCTTCACAGCCTCTTAGATCTGGTGCTACTGACCTTGACATCCACAATGAATACAAGTGTGTCATTGTCTTCAGTCTTCTTCATGGCTGACTCAGTGGTCAGGGGGGTCTTGATGATGGCATAGTGGTCAACCTTGTTTCTCCTGGGGGCGCTTTTCCGAGGATATTTGGGCTATCTTTTGAGACACAGTGTCTTAGGCCGCCAGAAGGGGCATGATGTGAGAATCTTTTTTGTGTAGCTGTGGACACCTTTCTATACTGCCTTTTCGCCTTTGCTTTGCCTTTGGTTTTGGGAGGGGCAGGGGCTTCCTTCTTTGCTTTTGGCGCCATCTTTGTGAAAAGGCCATCGTCTGTTTTTATTGCAAATTGGCAGCTTAACCCAAAGGGTTGGTCAGACTCTGGTTCAGTCCCTTTGGCAAACTATAGCTTGTGTTGCGCTCTTTCATTAGGAGGCACATAATGTCTGCTTTTCTCTCTTTTTACAAAGTTAGCGGTTGTTGAGTGCAATGTCCAGATTCATATTAGTTGCTTCAAAATCATGACATTCTTTTATTTCTTTTTCATTTGTTACTTGGAATACTTTTATTAAGAAAGGCTTCCTTGGTGATGGCAGCACAGTATTGTGAATGTAAGTAATACCACCAATTTATACACTTGAAAGTGGTTAAAATGGGAAATTTTGAGTTGTATATATGTTAATGCAATAAAAAATGAAGAAAAAAAAAAGGAGATGCTTCTGGTCAATTCTTTTGTTATCCAGAGGTACAGTTCACTAGGAAAAGTAGGATAAATGCTTGATTGTTTGCCTTTGTTCATCACTTTTCAGGGCAGTGAAATGGCTCCTATTATCTTCTGAAGATGACCAGATAAATTTGTGAAATATATTTACGAATTCATGAATTCAAACATATTTGAGGGTTTTAATCAGTGGCAATTATTATTATTATTATTGGCACTCAAATTGTCCTATCTCTGACCATTTGGAATCTTTTGAAGTTGGTTCCTGAATAACTTGATCCATTCTGGGTGGTCTTTATAGTTTCCTTGCTACTTGGTTGGGAGGCGGCTGTGGCTCAATTGGTTGGGCTCCTGTTTACCATATGGGAGGAGGCCCCGGGTTCAACTCCCAGTGCCTCCTGGTGAAGGCAAGTTGGCCGGCATGGCGTGGTGAGCTGACGGCCTGCGCCACGCAGTGAGCTGGCACAGCAAGATGACCCAACAAAACGGAGACAAACAGACACAGAAAAATGCAAAGCAAATGGGCACAGCAAGATAAATAAATAAATAAATCTTAAAAAAAAAAAAAAAAGGTATTGAATTGTGTACCCTAGTTTGGACATGTTCTTGGACTTGGTCCACATTCTGGTGGGTGTGGACCCATTGTACATAAGATCTCTTCATGATGTTGCTTCAATTAAAGTGTAGCCCAACTGAATCAGGTTGGCTGTTAATCCAGATAACTGCAGTCCTTTATAAGCAGAGTGAAAGTCAGAGAGAAGCCACAGGGAGCAGCCAGAAAGCTGGAAGTAAACAGAATCTGCGAGAGAAGGGAAAAGATACCACCATGTGCATTGCCATATGACAGAAAAACCAAGCACCAAGGATCACCACCAGCAGGCAGCCCCAGAATGCCACAGTCTTCTGGAAGAAAGCATTGCCTTGCTGATGCCTCAATTTTGGACTTCTAGCCTCAAAACTGTGAGCCAATAAATTCCTGTTGTTTAAGACAACCCATTGTATGGTATTTGTTTTAGCAGCTAGGAAACTGAAACAGTTATTGTGATGGTTTGATGTTGCCCGGACCCCAGAAAAATCATGCTATTAAAGCTAATCCATTGCTGTGGCTGTAAACCTATTTTAAGTAGTGTATTAGTCAGCCAAAGGGGTGCTGATGCAAAATACCAGAAGTCTGTTGGTTTTTATAAAGGGTATTTATTTGGGTAGAAGCTTACAGTTACTAGGCCATAAAGCTTAAGTTACTTCCCTCACTAAAGTCTGTTGCCACATGTTGGAGCAAGATGGCTGCTGACATTCAGCCTTCCTCTTCCTCTTAAGGCTCCATGGTCAGGCTCTCTAGGCTTTGTCTAAAGGGGCAGAAAACTCACCCACTTTCCTAATTATTATTATTATTTTTACTAAAATCCTGAGCCATCAGATTAAATCTGCAGCCATTCATAGCCAAATCATAGCAAACGGATAAAGGGAGAAGAGAAGTCAAGCTGAGATCAGGCTGCATATGCAGCTATGGTTAATCCAGGAAATCTAGGCCTCCATGGATGACAGAGAATGGGAGTATGGAAATGGTTCCTCAGAGACCCAAAAAGGGTTTGGCAGCTTCCAAACAGGGTCTCAGTTTCCTCATTTGGAAAATGGAGATCACTTAAGAATGGGGATCATTTAAGGTGGAGTGAAGGAGATCTCTGAAGTTGGTGCTTGATGTGTTAGCTTCCTGGGACTGCTGTTAACAAATTACCCAGACTAGATGGCTTACAACAACGGAAATGTACTCTCTCAGTTCTGGAGGCCGGAAGTCCAAAATCAAGGTGTGGGGAGGGCCATGTTCTCTCTAAAACTTGTCAGGGGGAATCCTTCCTTGACTCTTCTAGCTTCTCCTGCTTGCCAGCAATCCGAGGCGTTCCTTGGCTTGTCGATGCATCATTCCAATCTCCGTCTCCTCTGTCTTCACATGGCCTTCTCCCCAGTGTCTGTCTCTGTGTCTAAATTTCTCTTTCTTATAGGGATACCAGTCATATTGGATTAAGTTCCCCCCTACTCCCTCTAATATGACCTCATCTTAATTTAACTAATTCCATTTGCAACAACCCAATTTCCAAATAAGGTCACATTCTGAGGTCCTGGGGGTTAGAACTTCAAGGTATCTGTTTGGAGGACACAATTCAACCCATACTACTGGCCTTCACCTCCTCCCATCCTGAGCTAGAGTTCCATGGCCTCTGCATATGTGTGGGTGGCCTGAGCATCATCTCTGGCACCACTGATCCCTAAGGATGCTCTCTAAACTGACCCTGGAGTTTTTAGCCCGTGACAAATATCAGCTGTTTTCCAGAGGCACTGAGAGCAGGGGTATGCTGCCTTGACTTCTGACAAGAAGCCTGGTCCAGGTCCTAGGTCTGGGGCCTGATCACTTTCCCCAGCACAGAGAAGCCCTTCGCTATTTACTGTTTTGTTCTGCTTGTTGTTACTTTCTGTGTGTGTGGTTGGTTGATTGTGGCCTTAAATTTTCTTCCCTATCTATATCTGCACCTCCTATAAAGTGACTTTACAGCTCCTTTTGTGAAGACATGGGGTCTATTTTCCCAGTCCTCAATCTGAGCTGGCCTTGTGACTTACTTTGGCCAAAAAAATGCACTGGAAATAATGGTGTGGCAGTTCTGAGGCCAGACCTCAAAAGACCTGGCACACTTCTGCTGTCTCTTGGGATCTTGCACCATCATAAGAATAAGCCAAGGTTAGACTGCTGGGGGATGAAAGACTATGTGGAGCTGGGAGGAATCTCTCCAGCTGAGTCCACTCTAGACCAGTCAGGTCCCAACCAACCTTCCAGAAGGGTGGCTTCTACACAAGGGGCTGAAGTCCCTGGTACATCCTGGTCATTTAAATTGGTCACAATCTGCTGTGTATCCAAAAAGGCTGCTGCAAAATCCCTGGCCAGGAGCAACGAGCACCAGTTTTCCTCTGCAGTCGCTGATGGGGTGGCTGTGAATTCAGCCACCCAATTAGCGACTTGTCTAGGGACTGGGGGCAGGAAGGGGGAAAGGGAGCCTTCAGGGCGAGGAGGGAGGAGGGGCAGGGGACAAGGGAGGAGTAGGAGGTGGCAGAGAGAGACAAGTGTAGAGCTTTTACCTTGTGTATTAGTCAGCCAAAAGGGTGCTGATGCAAAATACCAGAAATTGGTTAGCTTTTATAAAGGGTATTTATTTGGGGTAGAAGCTTACAGTTACCAGGCCATAAAGCATAAGTTACTTTTCTCACCAAAGTCTATTGCCACTCGTTGGGGCAAGATGGCTGCCGACGTCTGCCAAGAGTTTAGGCTTCTTGGGGTCCTCTCTTCCTGGGGATCTGTTTCTCACCAGTCTCAGCTGTTATGGTCTCTCCACAAGGCCAGCTGTAGACTATCAGGCTAACAGCTCTGTGTCTCTCTCCCCCGGGCTTCTGCCGTGTCTAAGGAGCTGTCTCTATTCCTCTGTATTCTTCTCCTGTGTGTTCACTTCCTGGGCTCCAGCTCAAAACTCCAGCATCAAAACTCCAACTCTGTCCTTTGCCATGTCTTTTATCTGTGAGTCCCCACCCACCAAGGGGCGGGGACTCAACGCCTTACTGACATGGCCCAATCAAAGTCTAAATCATAATTTAATCATTTAAAAGTGATTCCTCTGACAAACCAGTTTACAAACATAATCCAATAACTATTTTTGGAATTTTTTTTTTTTTTTTAAATCCTGAATATTTTAATAACTGTATTGTAGGTCCTGGTAAAGATAATTAGGAGCCTCTGTGTCTGCACGCAACCTTCAGACTTCCCTGTGAACCTGAGAAGAGATGTCTAACTTGTTATTCCAGAAACTGTTTAAAGCTCAAAGACAGGAGCAAGAAGTGGCAACTCAGAGGCAGCCTCTGAAAAGGTCATTTATTGCTGAGCCGGTCTCTTGCTAAGGGAAAGTGGGCATTCCAGGAGGGGAAACAGGAGGGAGGACAGTAGAGGCAGAGCAACTCAAGCTGGGAAGGGCCTCATGTAGGAAGCAGGGGGCTGCTGCCTCACCAGTGGCAGTTGTCTATTGTCCCTTTGGTTGTCTTTTTTTTTTTTTTAAGATTTATTTTGTTTATTTATTCCTTCCCACCCCCTCGTTGTTTGCACATTCTATGTCTGTTCGTCTTTCCTTGTTTCTTTAGGAGGCACCGGGAACTGAACCGGGGACCTCTGATGTGGGAGGGAGGTGCCTAATCACTTGAGCCACCTCCATTCCCTGCTTTGTTGTGTCTCTCATTATGCTTTTCTTCTTGTGTCTCTTGTTGTGTCAGCTTGCAGCACCTGCCTGTCGCATCAGCTCGCTCTCTTGCTTGTCTTCTTTAGGAGGCACCAGGAATTGAACCAGGGACCTCCCATGTGGTAGGCGGGAGCTCAATCACTTGAGCCACATCTGCTTCTGTTGGTTGCCTTTTTTTTTTTTTTTTTTTAAAGAAATGAAAGAGTATAGGAGCCTTTATTGCTTTCTTCTTCTACTAATGGGCAACTTACAGATTTAGGCAAGAGTGGAGGTGAGCATAATAGCAGTGGATGAGGAAAAAGGGGGGAGGGGAGAGACGGTACAATGTTAAGCTTTATTAATAACGCACTTATGTTTCTAAATTTCAAAGCATGGAAGGCATGCTATTTTCCTAGAAACAGGGCAACATGGAAAGAAAGGGGCTGCATGGTAATTATATTCCATCTTCAGCTCTATACTTCCAAGCCTGTCCAACCAAGCTTTTACACCTCTTTCCTACTGTCCCTAACTTAATCATTTTACCTTCCTATTGTGATTTGGTAGCTCAAGAGGATTTTTCTTTTTCCTGGAGGAAAAAGTTTGTGTTGATTTGTTTTAAAGTAAGGATGGAAAGCATTACCTTAAGGAGTAATTGCTTCTTAATCACAGAACTAAGGATTCATCTATTCCTCTTCCAGCGTACAACGTAAATAATAATAATAATAAACTAAAAGGAGGCTGAGGAGGGATGTGACACCCCCAAAGTCAGGTCTTTGTTTCTTTGCTCGTTGTGTTTGCTTTTCAAAGTAACCCAATTCCCATAAATGAACAAGCAGGCCTATCAAAACAAGTTCTATAACATAAGATTTTGTTTGAATACTCTTATTTTATACTTCATATACTGCTTCTTTACAGCAGTCATTGATGCTGCTATACTGCTCTGCCACTACATCTGTCTAAACTTAAAAAGGAACCAAAATTCAAATTTTCATTTTATACTGGGCAAAAACTGGACCTCTTTTATGGGGCAGGTATTTTTAAACTTTAAGTCAACTTCTATGCCTTAATTATTAGCATGTGCTTTTGTTCTCAGAAAAGCCTTCTTTCCTTCTCTCACAGAGGAGACACAATTCAGACTCTTAAAATATTAAAAACCTCTAGAAGAGTTTTAAATTTCTTAAAATGATTTATTTGCTTAATCCCTTAACAGCACCTACCTTTCAGGGGCATCTATTGATTATCCAAAAGCACCCCATTAAAAACACACGTACTGGGGAGGGCATTTGGGAGGCAGAATTCAGGGGAGGAGAGCAAACTTCCACGCAGGCGGCAGGGGGCAGCCCAGCTGCCAGGGCGCCCGACCCCCGCCCAAACGGCCCCGGCGCTGGGGCCCATGTCCCCGTCCTCCCACGCGCTCCCGCGTCCCCCCAGGAGGGCAGGGGGCTCGGCCGGCTCCGCACTCCACAGGTTGCCCGCCGCTCGGGAGGGCGCACGGCCTGGGGGCATCGCCCACCCCGGCCTTCGCCCCCCGCCTGGCCCCTCCCGGCCCCGGCGCCCGCACGAAGGCTTTTGTTTTGGCCGCAGCGACGAGCGCGATCCCTGAGGAGGCGCCGGGGCCGCCGGCGGCTCGTGGGCGCACGGCTCGGCAGCGGCGGCGGCGGCGCCCCCTCCCCGGCGGGGCGCCCCGGGCCCTAACCCAGCCCGGGGCCGCGCGCTCGGGGCTCACCTCAGACCCGGTCCGAGGCGAGGCGGCTGCAGCGCGCGCGGGGGCGACCCGCGGCCCCTCAGGTGAACGCAGCGCGCCTCGGAGCTGGCGAGCTGTGTGGTTGGCTTTTTTTTTTTTTTTTTTTAAAGATTTTATTTATTTATTCATTTATCCCCCCCCTTGCTGCTTGTGCTCGCTGGGTCAGCTAACCACGCCGTGCCGGCGGGCTTTGCCTTCACCAGGAGGCCCCAGGAACCGAACCCGGGGCCTCCCATATGGTAAACGGGAGCCCTACTGATTGAGCCACAGCCGCTTCCCTGTTGGTTGGCTTTTTAAACAGGCAACCCAACCTTCTCTATTTCCCAGCACCGTTCTAGGGTCCCTGTGGCAGTTTGAGATTATTAATAAATCTCCAAAAGAGAGATTATGTTTGTAAACTGATCTGTTCCTCTGGGTGTGCTACCCTTTGAATGCCTTAGATTCAGCTGACATGTCTTGATTAAATTACCTGTAAAGATTAGTGCTTTGATTAGACCATGTCAGTAGGGTGTGAGCCAGGATTGAGTCCCCAACCCCCTGGTGGGCTGATATCATCGGATACTCATTCAAGAAGACCCAAGAAGAGAGAGAGAGCTCTGTTGACGACGACGTAGAAGGAGGAGAGAACTTTGTCAGTTTTGATCCTGGAGTCCCGGGGAGAGATGGGCCATTTGCCTGATAGTTTGCACTTGAGTAGCTCATAAAGCCTGAAAAGAACCGCTCTGTGCCAGCCTGTAGCTGAGAGAGAGAGGAAGGCTGAAACCTTGCAGAGAATGGCAGCTATCTTTGGTGAGAAAGTACCTCTTATGGTACCTTGAGTTGGACTCTTTAGGGCCTTGTAACTGTAAGCTTTTACCCAAATAAATACCCTTTATAAAAGCCAACAGATTTCTGATACTTTTCACCAGCACCCCTTTGGCTGACTAATACAGTACCTCCTTTTGTATCCTTGTTCTTTATCTTATTCCCTTGTTCAATATTTATCCCTGCCCCATTTTAAAATTAAGACTATTCTCTCTAGTTTAGACATAGAGAAAGAAGTATGAGAGAGTAGGCCAAGGAAGGGATGTGGATTACAGGAGTCACAGGAGAGGTGAAACAGAAGAGAAAGCTTGGGGTAGAGAGGGCTGTTGTGGATGGGTGGAGGAAACAAACTAGACTCCTTGCTATCAGGTTTCTAATCCAGCTTCATCTGCTGTGATTCAGGTTCCCTGTTTACTGCATCTCACTACTACTTCTTGCTTAAGTTGGTTTCACTCAGATGATTTCAAACAAAATGCAAGGCTATCCCTTCATAAATCTGGACTCATTATTTGGGGAGTGTATTAGTCAGCCAAAGGGATGCTAATGTGAAATACCAAAAATGGGTTGGTCTTTATAAAGGGTATTTGTTTGGGGTGGAAGTCCACAGATACCAGGCCATAAAGCGTAAGTTTCTTCTCTCACCAAAGTCCATTGCCACGTGTTGGAGCAAGACAGCTGCCAACGTTTGCCAGGGTTCAGGCTTCTAGTGTTCCTCCTGGGGCTGTGCTTCTCTCCGGGCTTAGCTCTTCTGGTTCCTCCACCAGGTCAGCTGTAGACTATCAGGGGAACGGCTCACTTCTCTTCTGGGGCCTTCTCTCCAACATCAAAACTGCTTCTCAAAAACTGCTTCAACTCTGTTCTTTGCCTTGCCTTTTATATTCGATTCCCCACCCACCAAAGGGTGGGGCGCAACACCACAAGGACATGGCCCAGTCAACGCCCTAATCATAACTTAATCATGCCCATATTAACAGATCAGTTTACAAGCATGATCCAATTATATTTTTGGAATTCATAATTACATCAAATTGCCCAACTGCAACAGGGAGTTCTTGCTTAATTGAAAGGGTAAATTGCAACAAGTTTGGTAAAGCCAGTTTCTATGAGATGAATCCCATTTCCCAATCAACTTCCACGAATAAATCGATGCAATCTACTGGTAGGAACAATTTCTGAACTTGCAAGCAAAAATAATGCTAACAGTGAGAAAACAAACTTTTTTTTTTTTTAAAGAACTAGGTATTCATTATGCATTTTATATATTATTAAAAAATTTTTTAAAGATAAAACTCAAATAACATAAAACCCACCCTTCTAACCATTTTAAAGTTTGCTGTTGAATGCTTTTTAGTATATTCATGATGTTGTGCAACTATTATCACTAACTAGTTCCAGAACATTTTCAAAACCCAAAAAGGGAACTTCGTACCCTTTAAGCAGTCATTCCCCATCCCCTTCCACCTAAGCTCTGGCAAACACCAATCTACCTACTTTCTGTCTCTATTAATTTGCATGTTCTGGATATTTCACATAAATGTAATCGTACAATATGTGACCTTTTGTGTCTGGCTTCTTTCATTTAATGAAATGTTTTCACGGTTGATCCATGTAGCACGTATCAATATTTCTTTCCTTTTTATGGCTGAATAATCTTTTGCTGTATAGATATACCACATTTTGTTTATACACTCATCAGTTGAAGGACATTTGGGTTGTTTTTCACTTTTGGGCTATTATGAATAACGCTGCTGTGAACATTTGTGAACAAGTTTTTGGTTGAACACCTGTTTTTAATTCTTTGGGGTATATACCTAGAAGTGGAATTGCTGCACCATGGTAATTCTATATTTAACTTTTTGGGGAATTGGCAACATGTTTTCCACAGCAGCTGTACCATTTTACATTCCCACCAGTAATGTATGAGAGTTCCAATTTTTCTACATCCTTGCCAACATGTTATTTTCTGTTTAAAAAAAAATATTATTATTATTATTGCCATCCTAGTGCGTATGAAATAGTATCTTATTGTGGTGTACTTTGCATTTCTGTAATATCTAATGAGTCGAGCATCTTTTTCATGTATGTTAGCCATTTTTATATCTTTTTTGGAGAAATGTCTTTCCAAGCCTTTTGCCCAATTTTTAATTGGGTTTCTTATCTTTTTGTTGTTGAGTTATGAGTTCTTTATATGTTCTAGATGTTAAATCTTTACCAAATATATGATTTGCAAATATTTTCTTCCATTATTTGGGCTGTTTTTTCATGTTCTTGACATGTCCTTTGATGCATAAATGTTTTAACTTTTGATGAAGTCCAATTTATCAATTTTTTCTTTTGTTGCTCATGCTTTTGGTGTCATATTTAAGAAAACACTGCCTGATCCAAGGTTACTATTATTATTATTTTTTTAATGAATAGACTTTATCCTTTAGAGCACTTTTGGGTTTACAGCAAATGAAGCAGACAGTACAGAGAGTCCCATGTGTCCCCTTTCTCCTGGGCTCACAGTTTCCCCTATTATTAACATCTTGTATTTGTACGATACATTTGTTACAATTGATGAATCAGTATTGATACATTATTAACTAAAGATCATAGTTTACATTAGAGTTCACTCTGTGTTTTACAAGTCTACAGGTTTTTTTGTTTGTTTTTGTTTTTTTCAATATGGAACGTTTCACGAATTTGCGTGTCATCCTTGCGCAGGGGCCATGCTCATCTTCTCTGTATTTTTCCAATTTTAGTATATGTGCTGCCGAAGCTAGCACTATAGGTTTTGACAAACACGTAATGTCATGTGTCCACCATTACAGTATCATACAGAACAGTTTCACTGCCCTAAAAATGCCTTGGCTCCACCTATTCATTCTTCCTCCTTCTCTTTCCTTGAATCCCCAGCAACTACTGACATTTTTACTCTTTTTGTGGTTTTGACCAATCCAGAATTTCATATAGTTGTAATCATACAGTATGTAGCCTTTTCAGACTGGCTTCTTTCACTAAGCAATATGCATTTAGTTTCCTCCATGTCTTTTGTTTTAAATCAATTTTATTGATACATATTAATAGAGCATACAATCCATCCAAAGTGTACAATTTATCCAAAGTGTATAATCAGTGGTATTTGGTATAATTACATAGTTGTGCATTCATCATTTCAATCATTATTAGAGCATTTTCATTATTCCAATAATAATAATAAACAAAAAAAGTCCTACCCCTTAATAATCACCTGTCAACCTCTCTGTGCTTCCTCTGCCACACATAGCTGCTATTCTGTTTCTGTCTTTCTAATTTATTTGTATTTATATTTTGTATAGATGTAGTCTAACAATATGTAGTACCTTTTGTCTAGTTTCTTTTACTTAGTATATTATCTTTTTTTTTTTACCCTTAATGGAAGATTATTAATATATTACTATACACTATTGCCCATATTTTGCTTTTGTTATATGTTTGCCTGATAGTAACATCTTTTTTTTTTTTTTTTTTTAAAGATTTTATTTTTATTTATTCATTTATCCCCCCCTTGCTGCTTGTGCTCGCTGGGTCAGCTAACCACGCCGTGCAGGCGGGCTTGCCTTCACCAGGAGGCCCGGGGAACTGAACCCGGGGCCTCCCATATGGTAAACCGGAGCCCTACTGATTGAGCCACAGCCGCTTCCCTGATAGTAACATCTTGTAACATTAAGGTACATTTGTTCAGTTTCAAAGAAAAGCAGTCTTATATATGCAATATTACCCATATTCTTATTTCACATGAGGTTTCACTACCTTCTATGTCTTTTTGTAGCTTGATAGCTCATTTCTTTTTATAGCTGAAAATAATATTTCCATTGTATGGATGTACCACCTTTTATCCATTCACCTTTTAAAAAATTTTTTTATTGAAGTATATCATTCATACATGAACATACATAAACAATAAGTGTATAGTGAAAGTTGTGAACTTACAAAACAAACATGCATAACATCATACAGGGCTCTCATACATCACCCCACCACCAATACCTTGCATTGTGGTGAAACATTTGTTAGAAATTATGAAAGAATATTGTCAAAATATTACTACAGTACTAACTATAGTCCATACCTTACATTTGCTGTATTTTCCCCCCAACACACTCTATTATATGTTTATTACTTTTATCCATTTTTAAACCCCCCTCCTGTTTTTGCTGTTTTTGTGTCCATTCACTAGGCAATTCTCTGTGTCTGTTTCCTGCCCTCACTTCTTATCCTTCTCCTCCTGTCTTCACCAGGATTTGATCCTCCGAACCTCCAATGTGGGATGGAGGCGTCCTACCACCTGCACCACCTTAATTCCTGTTTTTTTTTTTTTTTTTTGGCATGTCTCTTCTTGGCTCTCCCTTGTGTCACTCTCCTGTTATGTCATCATCTTGCTGCATGGCTTGGCGGGGCCTGACGGCTCACCTGCTCGAGGAGCCTGGTGGCACACCAGCGCACAGGGCTTAGTGGCCGCGTGCCTTCTGTATATTTCTTTTTTTCATTTTTACCGGGAGGTCCTGGGGATCAAACCCAGGTTCCTTTATATGGTAGACGGACGCCCAACCACTTGAGCCACATCCACCCCCCTGCTGTATCTCTTTTTATTTTTTATTTTTTTTATTTTTATTTTTTTTTCCTGCTGTATCTTTTAAGGTTGACCAAAGATACCTAGAGTTACAGTCGTTTCCCATACAGGATGGTCATATAATAAATCAGGCTTAGTTTATCACCAGCACTCTAAAAATCAGACCTAGGGAGAAAAACTAGGTCTGGGGACACATGCATGGTTTCTAATATAGCAAATGTTTAGCCTACCCTGATTATCACAAAATCAGGACAGTGAGAATATTCACAGTCCATTCACCTTTTGAAGGACATCTTGGTTGCTTCCAGTTTGTGTGTATGTGTAATTCTATTAGAGAAGTTGTAGATTTTCAGAAAAACCGTACATAAAATAGAGAGAGCTTCCAGTTTTTGGCAATTGTGAATAAAGCTGCTATAAAGATTTGTGCAGGTTTTTGTGTAGACAAACATATTCATCTGGATAAATACCTAGGAGCATGATTGCTAGATCATACGGTAAGACTAGGCTTAGCTTTGTAAGAAATTGTCTTCCAAAGTGGCTGTACCATTTTGTATTTCAACCAGCAGTAGATGAGAATTCCTGTCCTTATCAGCATACTGTAATGTCGGTTTATTATTATTATTATTATTATTTTAGGTACTGGGGATTGAACCTGGGACCTTGTATGTGGGAAGTAGGCGCTCAACCACCGAGCTACATCACCTACCCTGAGTTGGTTCTTCATTTGTTTTGCTTGTCATTTTTTTTTTTTAGGAGGCACTGGAAGCTGACCCCAGGACCTCTCATGTGGGTAGCAGCTGCTCAACCACTTTAGCCACATCTGCTCCCTATTATTCTTTTAAAATTTATAGTCTGGGACCTGCTTTCATGTACATTAACTCATTAATAAAATGATCCTTAAGACTTTCATAAACCTTTTGAGATCACATAAAACAAAGATATCTTAAGTAACTAACAATGTTTACCTAGCCCCAGAGTCTATGTAGGTAGGGTGACTATAGAATTTATCATATAAATGAGGACACATGATAATAAAAGGGGGTGATATTCATAATTATGCTGGGGTAACAGGCATGAGCTGGTACTGTTCCAGGCAAACTGGGATATAAGTTTCCCTTCATATAATAAAGACCTAAGTTCCAATATTGTATACACCATTACCTTGCTAAGTTCTCACCTATACAAGGAGTGACATGGATACTCTCTAAGTTTCCTTTCTTTCTTTTTTTTAAAATTAAATAAAAAAAAAAATTTTTTTTTTAGTAGGTACCAGGGATTGTATCTGGGATCTTGTATATAGGAAGCTGGTGCTCAAACAATTGAACTATATCTGCTCCCTCTTTTTTTTTTTTATTTAAATGATTATCCTCTTTGGCAAGTGAGATTTTCCATTAAAGGAAGCAATGTACCTTTTTTTTTTTTTTAAGATTTATTTATTTATTCCCCACCCCCCTTGTTATTTTGTGCTTGCTGTCTGCTCTCTGTGTGTTCTTCTGTGTCTGCTTGTCTTCTCTTTAGGTGGCACTGGGAACTGATCCTGGGACCTTCCAGAGTGGGAGAGAGACGCTCAATCTCTTGCGCCACCTCAGCTTCCTGGTCTGCTGTGTCTCTTATTCTCTCTCCTCTGTGTCTCTTTTTGTTGCATTATCTTGCTGCACCAGCTCTCTGTGTGGGCCAGCACTCCATGTGGACCAGCACTCTGTGTAGGCCAGTTCACCATGTGGGCCACCTTGCCCTCACCAGTAGGCCCTGGGATATGAACCCTGGACCTCCTGTATGGTAGACGGGAGCCCAATCGCTTGAGCTGCGTCTGCTTCCCTCTAAGTTTCCTTTCGACTCTCACATTCTAGAACTTCACAACATATACTGTCTAATCAAGAAATTAGTGCTATTCTATTCTTGACCTAAGAATTTATTTCTCTGATGGTTGACGTCCCTGTTTGAG
Source organism: Tolypeutes matacus (assembly GCA_026826555.1). Lineage (NCBI taxonomy): Eukaryota > Metazoa > Chordata > Mammalia > Cingulata > Chlamyphoridae > Tolypeutes > Tolypeutes matacus. The sequence continues at coordinate 4,897,296 of JAKSZT010054396.1, forward strand.
ACTACGAGTGTGGCCTGTAGCACACTAAGGCAGAAGCAAGTCTTATTAAAACAAATGTTACCTACTATAAGTGGTGAGAGACAAGTGGGTGCTGCCCACAGTTTTTGTTCCTACACTGGTTACCCAAAACTTGACTCTAGTGGTCAGGTAAGAATCTACCCATCCCGTTTCAGAAAACTGTCTATAATCAGCAATGCTTGGAGATCTTGGGAGTTTAGGAAGGCTTAAAGAGGATTTGTTCAGTAATAAACTCTGTCACTGTACTGTTCTCCCATCCCACCTGCCTCTCTAGGTATTTCTGTATCTCACTTCTTCACTTCATAGTCAAACTTCTTAGAAGTTGTCTACACTCACTGCTTCTGCTTTCTCACCTTCTGTTCTCTTCTCAACCCATTGATACTTGGTTTCTGACTTCGCTTCACTAAAAAAAAAACCCTGCCAAAGTCATTGGTGACTTCCTAGCTGTCAAATTCAATGGATATTTTCACTCTTCCTCTGATTTGAACTCTGCAACATTTGGCACTATTTACTATTCTTTTTTCTTTTTAGGAGGTACTGGGGATTGAACCCAGGACCTTGTACATTGAGAAGCAGGCACTCAACCACTTGAGCTACATCTGCTCCCCAATGAGCGTTGTTTTTTTGTTTGTTTGTTTGTTTTTTGTTTTAAGGAGGTACCAGGGATAGAACTCGGGACCTTGTACATGGGAATCAGGTACTAAACCACTTGAGCTACATCTTCTCCCCAGGCTATTCTCTTTAAAAAATCCTTTTTCCTCTTGGTTTCTTCTGTATTCCTAGTTGCTGCTTCTCAATTTCCTTTGAATAGTTCTCTTCCTATGTGTATCCCTTAAATGTTGGTGTTTTTCAGGATTCTGTCCTTGACCTTTAACTCTTCTCATACTATACACATCCTTGGATCATAAGTTACTGATGACTTCATACCTCTCCCTGAGCTCCGAATGCACATATCCAATTTACCACTAAATGCCTCACAGCAGGCCTACCCCTAACATGTGCATGGCCCAGACAAGAGTATAAATGGAAATCCCTGACCTGTCCTCCTTTCTCTTCCCACCCATGTTCTATCTCACACTGTGAGGGGCCTCTTGGGTGCACATATGTGAATACCCCAGCTGAATTTCCAAGCTCTATCCATACTCCTCCCAAACAACCACCTTTTTGGCCACTCCTTGGATTTAGGAGTGAGCACATTGGTGGTGTGGTTCACCCTCAGGAGGAAAGACCTGGAAAAGAGGCTTATCCATTCAGGATGTCAGTTTAGCATCTTTTGGGAGGGAACTTAGGGATCCTAGGAACCCAAAGTGGAGTAGGATCTAGAAGTGGGGGTGTGAGCTCTGAGCAGTTATGTCCTTTTGGCTCCACAGGGAAATCTAAAATATGGGGTCTAAGGAAAGGCCCCAGTTGCCACAAAAGGACAAATATTGTATGATCTTGCTGATATGAAATAATTAGAATAAGCAAATTCATGGAGCCAGATACTAGAATACAGGTTACCAGAGGCCAGGGTGTGAGTAGGGAATGAGAGTCAGTGTTTAAATGATACAGAATTTCTGTTTGGGATGATGGAACAGTTTCGGTAATGGATGGTGGTTATGGTAGCACAGCACTGAGAATGTAGTTAACATTCTGAATGTGGTGAAAGGGGAAATTTTAGGTTGTATATATGTCAGTAGAATAAAACAAGAACAACAACACAAACTGTACAGATGTACCACCCAAAGAGTGAAACTTCCTGTAAACTATGGACTACAGTTAATAGTATAATTATAATAATGTTTCACCAATTTTAACAAAGGTACCACACTAATACAAGGTGTTAATAATAGGGAAAACTTTGTGAAGGAGGGGGTATCTGGGAACTCTGCTTTTTCTGCATTATTTTTCTGAAAACTTATAACTTGTCTAATAAAAAATTTTTTTTAAAAAAGAGAAGAACTGGGAAAAAGAAAACCTAATTGTCTGTCATAGCTTCTTTGCTTTCCTGTAATTCAAGATGTTCCAGCATATGGTGTATATTTCTTGCCCCAACTAGTGTTCACTTTTAACACAATTTCTATAGCTGATGGTTGTAGCAAGAAGGTATTTGGAACAGTTTTACTGCATAACCCCTTTCCCCAATTCTGTTAAGATGCTGCTTTAATTCGAATTCTAGATTCTGTTTAGAAAACATATCTATTGTGTAAAACTGGATATGCATTAGTGTGGGAGTGACCAGAGCCAAGGGGAAAAAGACAGTGAAAAAAACAAATTAGTTAAAAACAACAACAAAAACACAAATTATGTTTTGGAGGAGTGAACCTTTTCAATCAGTTTCAGGCACTGGGTGGTAAGGGAGGCTTGGGGAGGCACAAGAGAATTAACCACTGTTTTAGGAATATCAGCCATGTGCAGGTGCACATTGTCATTTAAATTTCACAACTTTAGCTCTTCTCTACTATCTCCAGTTTGCCTTCGGACTGCACAGCTTTGGTTTTTTTATTTTTTTAAATGGTAGAGCGAGGATTCAGTCCGGAGTCTGAAACTCCATTGGCTCCAAAACCCATATGTACACAAAACTTATTGGGAAAAAAACCTTTAATAGATGCCAGGGCCCTTCCAGACCTAATAATACTGAATCTCTGGTTATGGTGTGTGTGTGTTACTGTCCTTAAAGAATGTAAATTTTATAAAGTTCCTCACTAACTTTTTAGAACTAAGTTTTGAAACCAATGCTCTACTCTATGCTGCCTGCCCAAGAAGTGGTTCCTAAACTAAGTGTCAGGCTTCAAGTAGATCCTTGTAAACTTTAAGCTAGAATATTCCTCATTACACTCAGTCTTGGCCGTAAACACATGGCTATTTAAAAATCAAGACTATCAGGAGTCTGATTGCGTTACTATGAACCAAATATATTGTGTAACATATTGATTTTTAAAAAATTATATGTATCCAGTACATTTGAGAAATCTATGTATTTATTCATCTGTGTTTACTTTTTAGTTTTTGTTTATATTTTCAATTATTAAATGTACAAAATAAAGTTAAAAACAACAACAACAACAAAAAACTGCCAGGAATATAAAACCGCTAAAAGGAAGGAGAATGGCACTTCCCCGTGTACCGGGTACTAGCGGCGGTGGATGGGAGGAGGGGGTTGAAGGTGGTGCAGCTAAGCAGACAGGTGACTCTAACCCCCCAAATGGGCTGAAGCTGTTAAAACTCGAGGATTAACCAAGGAAGGAATTTCTTCTTTCCTTTAAACCGTTGCGGGGTTGCCCTACTTCTTGCGTCTCACAGCAGCAACTGAGCAAGGTTTCATGTCTCATGTCACCAGGAGCCTCGGTAGGTCCCCCATTCTTGCTCGATGAGAGGGGCTAAGGAGAACAAGGACTTTTCCTCAAGCATGCAAGTAAGACTGGAGACCCTTGGGGGTCTGGGCCTGGGAAAGAGGAGCGGGACCTCGACTCCAGCAAGAACTCTGTTCACGATAAGTAGGAGAGGGGTGCAAAATGGCCGCGGGACGCCTTTAAAGAATGCCCCAACGTCGGTCTCACTCTTCTAAGCGCTCAAATTTCCCGGGCGCCCCGCCCCTCAACGGTCTGTGCTCCGGTTTCTAAGGCGTCGCGCCGGAAGTGACCTTCACCGGTGGCGTGGAGACGCCGGGGTGCTTCCGGCGAGGGCGGCTGTAGGTATACGTCTGGAGAAGCCCTTCAATCTCTGGTATCTTCACACTTTACGCTGTTGTCTGGGTGTGGTGTGCTGCCGGGGCAGGGGCTGGCAGCGCGGAGGTGGGAGACAGAGGAGGCAGCTGACTTGTATGTGGCCGTGGGAGGAGGCTTCCGGGGTTGCCAGCGGGTTTTTCTTTAGGCTTCGGGGTTCTGGGCCTTGTAGACATTAACAGAGGCACACGAGCTGGGGGCCGCGTCGGTGGGCAAGGTAGTAGAGATTGTCCTAGGGGTTTTGTTTGAGGTGGGAATGGCCAGAATCGTGAGGCGTTAGCGACCTGGGCTTTTAGTTTCGTCTTCTTGGCGGCTGCTGCAGCTCACTTGTTCTCTCTTTACTCCGTACTTCTGTTCCCATTCGCGTGATGGAGTAGGTTGGCATGGAAGAGCGTGAGTGACACACCCATGATATAGATTCAGGACACAGATGAGTCCGGGTCTGGAAGGAGGGGGTGGCTGAGGAATTAACAACACATGCCAGGGCGCAGCTTCTGCTGAATCCCAGGAACTTCCCCTTGAGTTTTTCCTCCCCTTGGTGTAAGTCTGCGGTTCTTGTTAACAGTACCTTTTGTGTGATATTGACTATATGTATCAATAATTGACTTGTTGACTGGTTAAAGTGTTGTGTGAGAGAGGCATAGTTCTTTTTGATTTAGCCAGTTCATCGTCAATAAAAATTCTAGAGCTAAAAGGAGTATTAACAATCCTCTTTCATGGTTACAGATGAGAAACTCAACACCTGGAGTGGTTTTTAATTCTCTCCCCTAGCCACAGATTAAACTGATTTCAATTTACTGTCTGTCAAATATGGGTCTTAATTCCACCAAAAAATAAGTGACTCTCTGAGCAGCTCAATGTTTCAATTGGAAAACTCAGATGGATTTTAATCTTTATTTAAGAATAGCAGATTAGGTGTATTGAGCACAAAACTCCTATTTGTTGCTTTCTTTATGAAGTAAAATGATTGCAAAGAACGTGCCTTTTAAAAATTTATTAGAGAAGTTGTGGGTTTATAAAACAATCTTGCATAAAATACAGAATTCTTATACACAACCACACCACCAACATCTTGCATTGGTGTGGAACATGTGTTAAAATTAATGATAGCAGATTTTTATAATGGAACTATTAATTAAATTCCATCATTTAACCCTGGGTTCACTGTGTAGTGTTCCATGGATTTTAAAAAAAAAATATTTTATTCTGTTACCATTTAACATTTTCCTGTTTAATCATACTCAGATATATATTTCAGTGCTGTTAATTATGTTCACTATGTTGTGCTTTCATCACCACCATCCATTACCAAAAGATTTCCATCATTCCAAATAAGAACCCTGTACATTTTAAGCCTTAACTTCCCATTCCCTATCCCCTGGTAACCTATATTCAAGATTCTGACTCTATGAGTTTGCTTATTCTAATTGTTTCAAATCATTAAGATCATTCAATATTTTGTCCTTTCATGTCTGGCTTATTTCATTCAGCTTTATGTCTTCAAGATTCTTCCATGTTACATGTATCAGGACTTCATTCCTTTTTACGGCAGAATATTATTCCATTTTGTGTATACACCACATTATTTATCCATTGGTTGATGGACACTGGGATTGCTTCCATCTTTTGGCAGTTGTGAATAGTGCCACTATGAACATCAGTGTGAAAATATTTGAGTCCCTTATTTCAGTTTTTTTGGGTATATACCAGTAGTGAGATTACTGGGTCATATGGTAGTTCTATATTTAGCTTTCTGAGAAACTGCCAAACTGTCTTCCACAGGGGCTGTATCATTTTACATTGCCACCATCAATGAATGAGTATTTCTGTTTCTCCCCATCCTCTCCAACACTTATCCCCCCCCCCCTTTTTTTTAAATAGCAACCATTCTATGGGTGTGAAATGATATCTCATTGTGGTTTTGATTTGCATTTCCCTGTTGAGCTTTGCTTTCTATTCATGTGCTTTCTGGGAATTTGTGTATCTTCTTTGGAGAGATATCTGTTCAAGTCTTTTGCCCATTTTAAAAATTGGGTTGTCTTTTTGTTGTTAAGTTGAAGGATTTCTTTATATATACTGGATATTAATCCTTTATTGGATATGTGGTTTCCAAATATTTTCTCCTGTTGTGTAGGTTGTCTTTTTATTTTCATGATAAAGTCCTTTGCAGAAAAGTTTTTTTTATTTTGTGAGGTCCCATTTATTTATTATTTTTTTCTTTTTTTCTTTCATTGCTTCTGCTTTGGGTGCAAAGTCTAAGAAACCATTTTCTAACACAAGTTCCTGAAGATGCTTCCCTACATTTTCTTCTAGGAGTTTGATAGTGTTAGCTCTTATATTTAGATCTATGATCCATTTTGAGTTGATTTTGTATATGGTGTGAAGTGTTTTTTTTTTTTTTTTTTTTTTGGTAAATGGAGATCCAGTTTTCCCAGCACCATTTGTTGAAGAGAATATTCTTTTGCAATTGAGTGTCAGTACCATGCTGTTTTGATTACTGTGGCTTTGTAATAAGTTTTAAGATAAGGAAGTGTGAGTCCTTCAACTTCATTTTTCTTTTTCTTTTTTTTTTTTTTTTTAAGATTTTATTTATTTATTCATTTATCCCCTCCTTGCTGCTTGTGCTCGCTGGGTCAGCTAACCATGCCGTGCGGGCGGGCTTGCCTTCACCAGGAGGCCCCGGATCCAAACCCGGGGCCTCCCATATGGTAAACGGGAGCCCTACTGATTGAGCCACAGCCGCTTCCCTTCATTTTTCATTCTTCATTCTTCTTTAGCTATTCAGGGTCCCTTACCCTTCCATATAAATTTGATGATTGATTTTTCCATTTCTGCAAAGAAGGTTGGAATTTTGATTGGGATTGCATTGGATCTGTAATTTGCTTTGGGTAGTATTGACATCTTAATATCTAGTCATCCAATCCATGAACATGGAATGTCCTTCCATTTATTTAGGTCTTTTAAAATTTTCTTTTAGCAATGTTTTGTAGGTTTCTGTGTACAAGTCCTTTACATCCTTGGTTAAAATTATTCCTAGATATTTGATTCTTTTAGTTGCTATTGTGAATGGAATTTTTTTCTTGATTTTTTTCTTCTGATTGTTCATTGCTTGTGTATAGAAACCCTATTGCTTTTTTGGTGTTGATCTTGTACTTTGCCTCTTTGCTGAATTCATTTATTAGCTCTAGGAGCTCTGTTATGCACTTTTCAGGATTTTCTGTTTATGGGATCATATCATCTGAAAATAGGGAAAATTTTTCTTCTTCCTTTCCAATTTGGATGCTTTTAATTTTTTTTCTTGCTTAATTGCTCTGGCAATTAACATTGAACATTGAATAACAGTAGTGACAGTGCACAGTCTTGTCTTGTTTCTGATCTTAGTGGGAAACCTTTCAGTCTTCTACCATAATTAAGATGTTAGCTGTAGGCTTTTCATATATATCTTTTATCATGTTGAGGAAATTTCCTTCTATTCCTAGTGTTGTAAGTGTTTTTTTCAAGATTGTGTGCTGTATTTTGTTGAATATATTTTCTGCATCAATTGAAATGATCATTTTTTTTCCTTCATTCTTTTAATGTGGTGTATTACATTTATTGATTTTCTTTTGTTGAACCAACCTTGTATACCAGGGATAAATCCCACTTGATCATGGTTTATAATTATAAATTATATAATTTGAAAAAACTGTTGAATTCAGTTTGCTAGTATTTTGTTGAGGATTTTTGCATCTATATTCTCTTATATGTGTATAAGAGATAAAGATGTACAGTTTTATTTTCTTGTATCTTTATCTGGCTTTGGCATGAGGGTGATGTTGGCCTCGTAGAATGAGTTAGTGAGTGTTCCATCCTCTTCAGTGTTTTGGAAGATTTTGTGAAGAACTAGAGTTAATTCTTCTTGGAGTGTTTGGTAGAATTCCCCTGTGAAGCCATCTGGTCCTGGGCTTTTTTTGTTGGAAGGTTTTTGATTACTTATTCAGTCTCTTTACTAGTAATTAATTTGTTGAGATCTTCTATTTCTTCTTCTTTTTTTTTTTTTTAAAGATTTTATTTATTTATTCATTTATCCCCCCCTTGCTGCTTGTGCTCGCTGGGTCAGCTAACCACACCGTGCGGGCAGACTTGCCTTCACCAGGAGGCCCCGGGAACCGAACCCGGGGCCTCCCATATGGTAAACGGGAGCCCTACTGATTGAGCCACAGCCGCTTCCCTCTATTTCTTCTTGAGTCAATGTAGGTAGTTGTGTGTTTCTAAGAATTTGTCCATTTCATCTAGTTATGCAATTTATTGATATACATTTGTTCATAGTGTCCACTTAAAGTCCTTTTTATTTCAGCCGGGTTGGTAGTAATGTCCCCCTTTTCATTTCTGGTTTTAGTTATTTGTGTCCTCTTTGTTTCTTTGTCACTCTAGGTAAAGGTTTGTTGATTTTGTTGATCTTTTCAAGAAACCAGCTTTTGGTTTTGTTTCTTTTTTTTTTTTTTTTTCTGTTTCCTTTATTTCTGCTCTCATCTATGTTACTTCCTTTCTTCTGCTTGCTTTGGGTTTGGTTTGCTCTTCTTTTTCTAGTTCTTTCAGTTTTGAGGTTAGGTCTTTAATTTGAAGTCTTTTTTTAATGTAAGCCTTTAGAGCTATAAATATCTCTCTAATCACTGCCTTTGCTACATCCCATAATTTTTGTGATGTTGTATTTTCATTTTCATTTGCCTCAAGATATTGCCTAATTTCTGTTGTGATTTCCCTTTTAGCCCACTGTTTCTTTAAGAATATGCTGTCTAATTTCCACATATTTGGGAATTTTTCCTTTCTCCCTCTGTTACTGATTTCTAGCTTCATTCCCGTGTGGTCAGAGAATATACATTGTTTGATTTTGAATTTTTTTTGAAGGAGGTACCGTGAGTTGAACCCAGGACCTTGTACATGAGAAGCTGGCACCCAACCACTGAGCTACATCCACTCTCCAGTGAGAGTTGTTCTTTTTGTTTGTTTGTGTTTGTTTTTAGGAGGTACCAGGGATCGAAACCGGGACCTTGTACATGGGAAGCAGGTGCTCAACCATTTGAGCTACATCTGCTCCTCATTTTTTAATTTATTGAGACCTAGCATATGTTCTATCCTGGAGAATGAGCCATGTGCACTCAAGAAGAATGTGTATTCTGTTTTCGTTGGGTGCAGTCTTCTACATATGTTAGGTCTAGTTGGTTTAGTCTATCATTCAAGTCCTATACTTCCTTATTGATCTTTTTTTTTTTTTTTATTTTTTAATTTTTAATTTTTTTGTGTGAGGTACCGGGGCCGGGGATTGAACCTGGGACCTTGTATGTGGAAAGCCGGCACTCAACCACTGAGTCACATCGACTCCCCTGAGTTGGTTTTTTGTTTGCTTGTTGTTTTTGTTTTTAGGAGTTACCAGGGACTGAACCTGGGACCTCCCATGTGGGAAGCAGGTACTCAACCACTTGAGCCACATCTGCTCCCCTCTATTGATCTTCTGACTAGATGCTCTATCCATTACTGAGAGTGGTGTGTTAAAAGTCTCCTACTGTTAATGTAGAACCATCAATTTCTCCCTTCAAATCTGTCAGTATTTGCTTTGTATATTTTGGGGCTCTGCTGTTAGGTGCATACATATTTATAATTATTGTATCTTCCTGTTGAATTGTCCATTTTATCAGTATGTAATGACCATCTTTGTCCCTTGTAACTGTTACTGACTTAAAGTCTATTTTATGTGATATTAGTATAGCCACCCAGCCCTCTTTTCCTTATTACTTGCATGGTATATTTTTTTCTATCCTTTCATCATCAGTGTACTTGTGTCTTTGACTTTAGGGTAAGTCTCTTGCAGACAGCATGTAGTTAGTTGGGTCATGCTTTTTTATCCATTCTGCCAATCTCTGCCTTTTGACTGGAGAGTTTGATCCATCTACATCTATCTATCTATCTATCTATCTATCTATCTATCTATCTATCTATCTATCTATCTATCTAT
>JAKSZT010054396.1:4907019-4942047 GCA_026826555.1 Tolypeutes matacus
TATCTATCTATCTATCTATCTATCTATCTATCTATCTATCTATCTATTTATTTATATATTTATTTATTTTTATATATATATAACTTTTTGGTTTATTTTATGTTTTTTTAAAGATTTATTTATTTTCCCCCCTCCCCCCTCGTTGTTTTGTGCTCACTATCTGCTCTCTGTGTGTTCTTCTGTGTCTGCTTGTCTTCTCTTTAGATGGCACCGGGAACTGATCCTGGGACCTAATGGAGTGGAGAGAGGCGCTGAATCTCCTGTGCCACCTCAGCTCCCTGGTCTGCTCTGTCTCTTTTTGTTGCGTCATCTTGCTGCACCAGCTCTCTGCGCCGGCCAGCACTCCTGCGTGGGCCAGCTTACTGTGCAAGCCAGCTTGCTGCGTGGGCCAGCTTGCTTTTCACCAGGAGGCCCCGGGAATCAAACCCTGGACCTCCTATATAGTAGACTGGAGCCCAGTCACTTGAGCTACATCTGCTTCCCCATTTACATTTAAAGTCATAACTGATAATACAGGTCTGTCTTCTGCCATTTTGCTGTTTAGCCTTTTTAAATCTTATACCTATTTTGTCTCTCACCTCCATTAAAGCCTACTTTTATATTTACTTGCTTTTTTGTGTTGTGCTATATTGAGTGCCTTCTCATTTCTATTTGGATATATTTTTCATCTGTTTTCCTTGTGGTTACCATAGGGTTAAAGTTTAATATCCTAAATATGTAACAATTATATTTCGTTTCATACCAACTTAACTTCAATAGCATGCACATATATTTTTCCTATACCCCTCTGTCCCCCCACAATTTTTTGTACTTGTCATCACTTAAATCTTTGTATATATATATGTCCAAGAACATCGATTTGTCATTATTTTTATGCATTTGCATTTTAACACCTGTAGGAAGTAAGAAGTACACTTGAATACCAAACAAGGCAATACAGTAATACTGGCATTTATAATTACCCAGATGATTACCTTTACCACAGGTCTTTATTTCCGTATGCTCCTGTGAACCACTGTCTAGTGTTTTTTCCTTTTAGTCTGAATAACTCCCTTTAACATTGCTTGTAGGGCAGGCCTAGTGGTGATATACTCCCTCAGCTTTTGTTTATCTGAGAATGTCTTGATCTCATGCTCTCTTTTTTGAAAAAGTCTAACAGAAATATATAAAATTCTTGGTTGGCAGTTGTTTTCCTTCAGCACTTCAAGTATTTCAACCCACTGTTGTCTTGCCTCCATGATTTCTGATGAGAAACCGGCGCTCAGTCTTATTGTGACTCCCTTGTGTGTAACATGTTGCTTTTCTCTTGCAGCTTTCAGAACTCTCTTCCTGTCCTTTACATTTGATAATGTAATCGGTATATGATGGGGTATATTTTTCTTAATGTTTATCCTGTTTGATGTCCTCTGGACTTTTTGGATGTGTATATTTACTTCTTATGCTAAGTTTGGGAAGTTCTCTGTCGTCATTATTTCTTTGACTATTCCTTCTGCACCTTTCTCTCTTTCTTCTCCTTCTGGAACTCCCATAATGTGTATGTTGGTATGCTTCATGGTGTCCCCAAGCTGTCTTAGGCTATTTTCATTTCTAATATTTCTTTTTTCTCTCTGCTCCTCAGCCTGAGTCATTTCAAGTGTCTTGTCTTCAGGACCATTGAGTCTTTCTTCTGCCAACTCGAATTTGCACTTGACACCTTTCTGGGCATTTTTCATTTCAGTTATTGGGGTCTTCAACTCCAGTAGTTCTGTTTGTTTCTTTTTTAAAATTTCTGTCTTTTTGCTTAGACTCTCATATTGTTCATTCATTGTTTTCCTTATATCCTGTAGTTCTTTCTCTGTAATTTCCTTCATCTTAAGCATTTTTAAGATGATTTTTTAAAAAGACTTTGTTCAGCATGTCCACATTCTCCTCTACTTCATTGCTGTTTTCTTTGTTTTTATCCTATTCCTTTGTATGGGCCATCATTTCCTGTTTTTTTTTTTTTTTTTTTTTCCTTGTACTCTTTTGTTGCACACTGTACATTTTAATATGTTAACTATGGCATTTACTCCCTGGGATGTCTGTTACTTGCTTCTGTAATCAGCTGGTGATAAGACAGAGATTTTCCCGAGCTTCAGCCCTTTTCTCAGAAAGGCCTGCCCAAGGTGAATGCACTGTTCAGGGTTTTCCCTGTCTTACTGGGCCTCTGCTTGGTAGTTGTTTTGGAGTTCTCCTGTTTACAGGAGTTTGGTTGTCTTCTCTGTTTCCTAGGGGACATACCTTCCTCTCCCAGGTATCTGAAGCTCACAGGCCTTTGTTGGAGAACATATGTTTCTTTCTATAGTTTTTTACATTCCTTTCACCATGCTTTTGCTTGGAGGGCAAATTCTGAGGGGAGGGTCACTTCGGGGAGGACTTTCCCAAATTGATTTTTCCCAGCTAAAACTGAGCCAGGGACCCATGAAGGGGGCGCATACCAGCCCCAAAGTGCTCTGTGAAAGGGGGTCAGGAAAGGCACCAAAAACTTCTCTGATGGCTCCCCTAAGCTGAGCTTTCCTGGCCTACCCAGCAAATGCAGTCCTTCAGCTAACTTTCCCCCATAGCCCTGAGGAAGCACTGCGTCTTTAAATCTCCACTGCCTCTGCCTCTGTTCAGGGAATGTTGAAGCAATGGCTGCCATCACCTTTTTCTGGGGCAGGTTGAAACAATAGCTGCCCCTGGAGCCAGGGCTGTGATGATTGTCCATGTCCATCCTTATTCTTCAGGAAGAGGATTTTTTTTTTTTTAAGATTTTATTTTTTTATTCATTTATCCCCCCCTTGCTGCTTGTGCTCGCTGGGTCAGCTAACCATGCTGTGCGGGTGGGCTTGCCTTCACCAGGAGGCCCCGGGAACCGAACCCGGGGCCTCCCATATGGTAAACGGGAGCCCTACTGATTGAGCCACAGCCGCTTCCCAGGAAGAGTATTTTTATGTCTCTTTTTGTCACCAGCCGTTATCCAGGGACTGTATCCATTGGCAACCTTCTGTGGGAGTTGGGGGATGTGTGCCGGTAGCCGCCACATTGAGGGAGCAGTTTACAGTTCTTTATCCTAATTTTTCAGCCTCTTCCACTCTTCCTTGTATGCTGTCCAGTATTATTCTGGCCTTTGGAATTTCAAAATAGTTATTTCAGACAGTTCCTGCCTGTTTAATTGTTGTTTTGGTGGAAGGACAGAGTCCTGGAACTCCCTTCTCTGCCATCTACCCTGGAAGTTAGTCTCATGGCTTTTTGATTAAAGCTTCCCCCCCCCCCGTCCCCGTGGAGCCCCTTTTTGGGAGTAGGACTGTGGTACTAGAAAAGTGCCTCAAACTTTTTTAACCTCTGACCCACAGTTAGATTTTCCACCATGACTTCGTGTGCCCCCGAATACATGAGGGCACACACATATATACACAATTAAACAAAATTTACTTATCCTTTTTACAGATGATACCTTCTGACATTTTCTATTTCATTAAAAGAAAAGAAAAAAAGTTGTTTGCAACTCAGTAAATTGACTTTGATCACTAATGGATCACGTCCTGGAGTTTGAATAACATTGATTAATAAATGTGGAAGATGTGTCATTTTTCTCCTCTTTTTTTTTTTTTTTAAAGATTTATTTATTTATTCCCCCCTTTCCTCCCACCCCGCTTGCTGTTTTGCGCTCACTGTCTGCTCTCTGTGTTCTTCTGTGTCTGCTTGTCTTCTCCCCAGGCGGCACTGGAACCAATCCTGGGACTCTCCAGAGTGGAGAGAGGCTACTCAATCTCTTGCACCACCCCAGCTGCCTGGTCCACTGCGTCTCTTATTATCTCTCTTCTGTGTCTCCCTTGCTATGCCACCCTGCTGTGCCAGCTCTCCTGTGCGGACCAGCTCTCTTGCACAGGCCAGCATTGCGCTCAGGCCAGCAGTCCACGTGGGCCAGCTCTCCGCTTGGTCCAGCTCACTGTGCAGGCCCATTTTTCTGTTCTTATCAGCCAGATGAGCAAAGTTACAAGAGTCCTTATAATTTTGTCAGAACAATAAGAGAGGACATCCAAATTGGTTTTTGTATAGTCTCTGTAGTGTGTCCATTTTAGCAAGACATTTGTTAAGTCTTTCTTTGATAACCTGGTGGGTGAGATAGGGGAATTTGTCAGAAGGTGGTCGATTTAGATGGAATCATGACTTTGAGCATCTAGAGGGGTTTAGTTTATGGATGCAACACAACTTACAGCTGGGCTGTTGTTGATTAGAGCTGGGGCTCTATTTCTTGATGCATAGTATATATTTGAAACCTTATCTGGAAGATGTGCTTTATCAAATTTGTTTGGCTTTATGAAGAGAGAACATATCATCTGGTTGATGATGGTGCCAGAAGGCTAAAAGATCTCAAATTTGAGATGGAAGAGGGAGACAGATGTGAGATATTTCACTTGGGTCCAAAAGATCAACTATACCAGTTATGAGCATAGAGACATGACCTGGTAGGGATTCATGTAATAAAAAGATTTGGGGTCTCAAACACCATCTGAATCAGTGGTGTGGTTAAGTTGAGAAAAGGACTGATGTGACCTGCATTAGTCAATTGTATTAGGAGGGTATAAAATATAGAATGAAAAAGATTGCATCACTTAAGCCCAGCTCTGGTAGGTTCATACCTGGAATATTAGGTTTAGATCTGGTTACTCAGAGTAAATTTATACGTAGAAATTAAATGATAAGAATTTGTTAAGTTTTTAAAGTAATTTTTTGTTGGTTGACTGAAGATATAGTGGAATTGCTTTGGCAGGAGTGATTTTTCCCCCCTTGTCATTTCAGGCTTTCAGGTATAGACTGGGTCAGTGGTCTTAAAACATTTTTGCTTGAGAGGCCCCCAAAGACCGGAAAAGCCATGTATCTCTTACACACTTTCAAGTTGGATCTAAAATTTTTCATCATAAGTTTAAATAGCTTAGAATGTAATTTCTGGGGAGTGGATGTAGCTCGGTGGTTGAGTGCCTGCTTCCTGTGTACAAGGTCCTGGGTTCAATCCCCCATACCTCTCTCCCTCCAAAAAATGTAATTTCTGACATGTAAATATTGACATTTAAAAAAATACAAAATTACTTAAATACAATAGCAATTTGATGTTTTAAAATATGCAAATAACTTTAAAAAAAAAAAAAACGGTAAGATTTGTATAATATGACTTGATTTTCCGATGTTAAACTAACCTCACATTCCTTTATTTAACCCCTTCTACTCATGATATATAATACTTTTTATATGTTGCTGAATTCAGTTTGCTGATATTTTGTTAAGAAATTTTCATGAGGGATATTGGTCTGAGATTTTCTTTTCTTATGATGTCTTTGGTCTTAACCCTTTCTACCATGCTGCAATTTGTGGAAGGTATGGACTTGGTGGTAGGATGGTACTAGATGGATTATATTTAGGTCCCTGATATTCCCAAGATTTTGATTCTACAAAACACCATTTTAGATCCATGGAAACTACCTAGTTTTTCAGAAGTCCGTACCCATCCACAGATGTTGATTATAATTGTCTTAGGCCAAGAGATTGCTCCTTGGCTCTGAATGCTTCCAGTTATGTCTGATGAGGAAGATGGAAGTAGCTAGGTCCTTGGTTGTAAGTTGATTTTTTTTTTTTTTTTGTAGTTTATGGACCATTTTGGCAACTGCTTCATTTGGATAATTGCAGACTGGTAAAAAAAGTGTTGGCTGGCTGATTGTATCAACATCGCACATTGCATTTTTGTGAAACATCTTAACATTGTTGAATATTACACAAAAGAATTTGTTCATTTTAGAGGTGGAGTTGTTTAAAAGATTCACTATTATAGATAGGCTTTTTAGGAAAAATATGTGTAGGAAAAATAATTCTACACATTAAATCTTTTCACCAAACTTCATACAAGAGGTAGTAGAGGTTTGGGATATCTCCTAAGTATCTGAGTAAAGTGGTAAATGAATTAAAGGTTTCTTCCTTGAGATACTGTGGAAGCAGAAGCAAATGAACTTTGGTAACAAGATAGTGATTGAATGGTAGTTTGCTAAAATTTTGAGTTCGTCATAACAGTACCTTAGAAATGATGGAAAATAATTTATTGGGGGACAAACAGATAAGAGTAAATAAGAGTTCATTTCTGCAGCTAATTAAGTCGACCGTCTCCCTCTCCCCGTGGGGGTCCGGTGTGCATTGGCTGCGGACAGCAGCCTCCTTGGTAGTGTACGCGGCCTGTTGCTTGTACAGGTTGCCCTAAGGAACCTTGGAGACAGCCCTTGCCTGTTGATGGTCCTGTCTGATCTCGTGCCATCCCCAATCTAGGCTCCAGACGGGTATGCGAGGTGCCTTTGGAAAGCCTCAGGGGACGGTGGCCCAGGTCCACATCAGCCAAGTCATCATGTCCATCCGCACCAAGCTTCAGAACAAGGAGCATGTGATTGAGGCACTGTGCAGGGCCAAGTTCAAGTTCCCTGGCCGCCAGAAAATCCACATCTCCAAGAAGTGGGGCTTCACCAAGTTCAATGCTGACGAATTCGAAGACATGGTAGCCGAGAAGCACCTCATCCCGGATGGCTGTGGGGTGAAATACATCCCCAATCGTGGCCCCTTGGACAAGTGGCAGGCCCTGCACTCATGAGGGCTTTGCCAGCACTGCCCTCACCCAACCTGTGCCCTCCAATAAATGACTTCCTGGCAAAATAAAATAAAATAAAATAAAACAATATTAACCAGGGGACGGATGTGGCTCAAATGGTTGGGTGTCCGTCACCCATATGGAGGGACCCGGGTTCGATCCCTGGGACCTCCCAGTAAAAAATAAATAAATAAATAAATAAAGTTTAAAAAAAACAAAAAACAAAAAACAAACAAACAAAAAAAAAAGTTCATAAGGGGGAGTGGATGTGGCTGTGCCTCCTTCCCGTGTATGAGGTTCTGGGTTCAATCCCCGGTATGTCCTAAAAAAAAAATACATAAAAAATTTGTTCAGGAAGATATCCACTGTACTCCCAAAAGAATGAGTAAAATTAGAGTGATACTAAGTGTTGGTGAAGACACGGAGCAAAACAGGAACTTGCGTATATTATAGATTGGGGTATAAAATTTTACCATTTTGGAAAACTGTTTGGCAGTTTTCTAACTGAGCAAAATATTTTATCTACTCTATGACTTAGCATTTCTACTCTTGTATAATATGCCCAGCAGAAATGTGCATTTGCCCACCAAAAAGACATGCAAGAATATCTTTATTGACAATATCCCCAAACTGGAAATAACACAACTGTCTACCAGCAGTATAATGGATAAATACATTGTAGTGTATTTATAAAATAGAATAGAGCTATGAGATATAACAAACTATTATTACTATGTGCCTCAACAGAGATAATCTCACAGATGTAATACTGAGCGGAAGAAGCTAAACACTTTAAAAGAACCCTTATATTTCCGTTTGTTTGAAATTCAAAAACAAGGTAAACTGAGAATCTCCTCTAACCTCAAAGAGGAAAACTGCCACATCATGGAGAGGGACATGTGGCAGGAAACAGCAGGCAGCTTTGTGTAGCTGAGAATGGCCCCTGAATGCAGCAAGCATGAAAGCAGTGACCTCACTCTTGCAACCACAAGGAACTAAATTCTGTCAACAACCAGTGAGCTTGAAAGAAGACCCCAAGTCTCAGATGAGATTGCAGCCCCAGCCACACCATAACTTTAACCTGATGAGTCCCTGAGCAGAGAATTTAGCTAACCTGTGTCCAGACTCCTTATATATGGAAATTGTGAGACAGGGAATGATAACTAACAAAAGGATGATGATGATGGACTATGCCCATCCCAGGAAGTGGAGAGTGTCTGCAACTGCAAGCAAGACAGTTCATCCATCTGCCCCATGGGATCTAAGCCTTCTCTCAATTGGAGACAGGGTGGGAATTGAGGAGTGAAAAAACCTAAGGGGGGGATTGCAACTATGGACTAAAGTAGACTTACTATTCTAGCAATGGAAGAACTTGTATCATTGATATAAAGGCAGTGGCAACAAGAGGTTCTGGGGAGGGAGAGGGAAGAATAGGTGCAACATGGGGGCATTTTGGGGACATTGGAATTGTCCTGAATGACATTGCAATGACTCATACCGGCCTTTATACATTTTGTCAAAATCTGTAAAATTGTGTGGAGCGAAGTATAAACTATAATGTAAACTATAGTCCTCGACTAGTACAGTGCTTCAATATGTGTTCATCAATCTTAACAAATATACCACAGTAATGAAATATGTTAATGTGGGAAAGTGTGTGAGGGGGAGGAGGTGGGGTATATGGGAATCCATTATATTTTTGATGTAACATTTATGTAATCTAAAGCTTCTTTAAAAATAAAAAAAAAATTAAAGGTTAAAAAAAAAAACACAAACAAGCTAAACTAATCTTTGATGATAGACACCAGAATAATGGTTAGCTTTGGGAAACACAATGGAGCCTTTGGAGGTGTTGGAGATATTCTGTATCTTGATGTGGGTGCTGGTTACATATTTTACAATTTGTAAAAATTCATTGATTAAAATGTAGAAATTAAAAAGCATTGAAGAGGGAAGTGGATGAGGCTTAAGCAATTGGGCACCCACCTACCACATGGGAGGTTCCGGGTTTAGTTCCCGGTACCTCCTAAAGAAGACAAGACAGTGAGCTGACGCGACTAGCTGTTGCGGTGAGGTGATGCAACAAGATGATGTAACGAAGAGACACATCAGGGAAACACAATGAGAGACACAACAAGAAAACACAATGAGAGACGCAACAAGCAGGTAGTGGAGGTAGCTCAAGCAATTGGGCATCTCCCTCCCACATGGGAGGTCCTGGGTTTGGTTCCCAGTGCCCCCTAAAAAGATGATGAGCAGACAGTGAACGCAAACAACGGGGGTGTGGAGAAATTGAAAAGGAAAAAAAAAAAAGATCTGAATGAACTTTAAAAATAAGGAAAAATCGAAGATTGATTCCTTTGTTTGTGGCTCCTATAGCTCCTGTTGCTTCAGTTGTAGCTTTTTGTTTTTGTTTTTAGGAGGTATCAGGAATTGAACCTGGGACCTCATTCATAGGAAGCAGGTGCTCAAACCACTGAGGTACACCCGCTCCCCTGTAGCTCTTTTTTTTTTTTTTCCCCCCAGTACAGGAGCTGGGGATTGAACCTGGGACCCCATATGTAGGAACCTCTGAGCCACATCAGCTCCCCTGAGTTGATTTTTTCATTTGCTTGTTTTTTTGTTTTTTGTTTAGGGGCACTGGGACTGAACCCAGGACCTGCCATGTGGGAAGCAGGCATTCAGCCACTTGAGCCACATTGGCTTCCTCTAACTCTTCTTTTGACATGAAGATGTTTGTCCTGTAATCGATGAAGCATCCTTCCTTAGTGAAATCTTCTGTTTTGGAACATAGTTGGTGGTGCTTCGCTTGTTTTAGATTTACTATTTTCAGTAAAGGAATTTTTAAAATAGAGTAAGCCTATTTGGTGAGTTTTGAATAATGCATTAACTATATTTTATGCAAGGTTGTTACATATTCAGTGGTTACTTTTTAAGAGCTTCTGTTAATGTAGAATTAAATAGAAATATACATATTAACTATCAATCCACATTTTAAAACTACTTAAATTATATTCAGTTGTTAACATAAACTTGAAAGTATATCATCAGTGTCTTAAAGACATATATTGAATGAAGGAGAAGTAAAAGCCTTTTCACATCTGGTTAATTTCTAATATATATATATTTTAAAAGATTTATTTATTTATCTCCACCCCCCACCCCCAATTGTTTTTGCACTTGCTGTCTGCTGTCTCTGTGTCTGCTTGACTTCTCGTTAGGCGGCAATGGGAACCGATCCTGGGACCTTCGAGAGTGGCAGAGAGACATTCAATCTCTTGTGCCACCTCAGCTCTCTGGTCTGCTGCGTCTCTAATTGTCTCTCCTCTGTGTCTCTTTTTGTTGTGTCATCTTGCTGCACCAGCCAGCACTCCTGCGCAGGCCAGCTCTCCTCTTGGGCCAGCTTGCTGTGTGGGCCAGCTTGCTGTGCGGGCCACCTTGCCTTTCACCAGGAAGCCCCGAGAATCGAACCCTGAACTTCCTATATTGTAGACAGGAGCCCCATTGCTTGAGCCACATCAGTTTCCCTTCTGATATATTTTATTCTCACAGCTTTTTATTGTGCACCTATCTAAAATAAGCATCAGAATAGAATTATGATGGAATACATATGATAGGAAAGGAAAGCCATGCTTTTGTGACATTAAGTAGGCAATTATCAGGAAGGAGAAATAAGCTTAAAGTATGTGTATTGTGTACCTTTTTACCATCATCATTTTTGTGGTAATTGGGTTGCATTGGCAATTTACCTGATCTCTCAAATTGTTATAAATATATTGTTAATTGTTAAAATGATGGGTACGTGGGCATTCATTGTTATTCTCTGTTTTTGTGTATGTTTAAAGATTTCCATAATGTAAAAAAAAAAAAAAATCTTATGGATGATCCTGCTAATTGCATTGTTTCTTTTATTTTCTGTTCTGTCAGCATGGTTTTGTGATATTTGCTTAGTTAGATCACTAGAGAACAGCTTAGAGTTTGATTAAACCCTTCAACTGGGTGCTTTAGTGCATTGTATTTCTGATGGGACATACTCTGTTTATCACAGTGTGCTTTTTATTGCTTCTTTATATGCTGTTTTGCTCTTTTTCCTTCTTTCAGAGTCTTTATTTAGATATACCTCTAAAATTAATATTAGAAGACAGCTTAAAATCCTACTCTATTTTTTTCCCCCTATTTTTCATGGAAAACTCTTGAGCTAGTATTTAGTGCTTAATATTATATATTATGTTCATGTTCACCTGTCAGCTGTTTCTTCTCAGTGTAGAGCAGTGTTATATTTCATATCATACATAGGATTTTGCAGAGTACCCTTTAAGGATATTCTATTTATTGAAAGACCCAAGACGCTTAGATAAAAATATTTAGATACTCTAAACTTTGAGTGATTAGCTTCTATCAGCTTTATTACATCTAGTTCATTTATTACATCTGGTATATTCATTGAGTAAAAGTTTATTGAGTTCCTCTTCCATGCTAGGCACTTACATTCTAGGCACTTTCTAGGCAGGATAAGACAGACCAAAAGCTCCCTTGCCTTTGTGGAGCATTGAAGTGGGATGAGACAGACATTATAAACAAATAATTCATAAGGTAATTTGTTTTGAGATCATAACACAGAATGATGTGTTGGAGAATGATGGGAGTACTACTTGATCGAGTAGCCTAGAAAGGCCTCTTTGAGGGGGTAACATTTTAGCTGATACCAGAAAGACAAGATGGAACTAACTTCCAAGAGCTGGGGAAGGAGTGTTCTGGGAATGACTGGTGCAGAGTGTGGAGGGAACAAGCTTGGTATGTTTGAGGAACAGTAAGAACAATGCCAGTATATCTGGAGAACAGTGGGAGGGGAGTTTTGAGAGAGAAAGCTATAGAGATGAGCAGAAATCAGATCCTGTTGGATTTTCCCTAGAAAGGAATTTGGACTTGGTTATCAGTAAGGTTAGAAGCCCCTACATGGTTTTAAGCAGGAGTGTGACATGAACTGATTTACATTATAAGGTATGCTCTCCCCCTTTGTAGAGAAAGAATTGAAAGAGGGGCAAGAGTGGAATCGGAGAGAACATTTAGGTGACTCCTGCAATGATGAAGTGATTATGGCTTGGACTAGGAAGGTGGTAGTGGAAATAGAGATAAATGAATATATTTTTGAGGTGGTAACAATAGGACTTGCTAAAAAATTGAATGTGTGGGGTAAGGGACAGGAAAGAATCAAGGATGATACCTTGTTTTTGGCCTAAGCAACTGGGTGGATTTGGTACCATTGAGATGGGAAAGGCCTTGGAACGAACAAATTGGGGAGTATTGAGTGTTGGCTGGGAAATAAAAAATTCTCTTTTGGGCATTTATGAGATGGCTTATATAGATATCTGAGTAGTCACTGTCCTGTGTGTGGGTTTTCATTTTATTTTGTGTTTTGTGGGAAACCTTTCTTAGGGAGTTACCTTCTTTAATACCTAAGGAAATGTTAAATATTCTGTTAATGTTATATAGTGTTATATAGTGCTTATTTTGGGTACATATATTGTCTTTCCCCTCTTTTTTTCTGAAGTATAGTTTGCATACAATGAAATGTACAGATGTCAAGTGCACAGTTCAAGTTCTGATAAATGTGTGCACCCTTGTCACTCTTGCATTAGTAAAGAAACATTTTTATCATATCAGAATCCTTTGTGCTCCTTTCTGTCAATCCTCCCATCCTAGATGTAATCACTAATCTGATTTTTCTCACTATTAAGTAGCTTTACTTGTTGTAGAAATTCTTATAAACAGACTCATGTACTCATCTGTGTGACTTCTTTCACTGGATTTTTGAGTGTCATCCATGTTCTTGCATAAATAGTTTGTTCCCTTTCATTGTTGAGTAGTGTGCCATTGTGGGATTATACCACAATTTGTTTATCTAGTCTCCTTTTGGGCATTTGGATTGTCCACTTTTGGGTTCTTGTGAATAAAGCTACTATATACATTGTGTACAAGTCTTTGTGAATATACATTTTCACTTCTCTTAGTTATAATCTTAGGAATGAAATTTTGGGTCTTAGGTGTGTGTTTAATATTGTTAAAAAACCGCCAAATTGTTTTCCAAAGTGGTTGCATAATTTTATATTCTATCAGCAATGTGAGGGAGTTCCAGTTGCTTCACATCCTCAAACACGCCTGTTATTACCGTATAATTTTAAGCTGTTCTAATGGGTGTAAAATGATATCATGTTTTAATATTTCCCTGATAACTAATGATGTGTTGAGCACCTTTTCATATGTTTTCTGGCCATTCAGATATTTTTTTCTGAGAACTGTCCTCAGGTATTTTGCTCAATTAAAAATTGAGCTTCCTTTTATTACTGATTTGTAGGCATTTCTTATATAGTCTGGATACAAATCTTTTATCAGATATTACTATTGTGAGCATTTTCTTCCTGTGACTTACCTTTTCATTTTCTTAATGGTGCCTTTTTTTTTTTTCTTCCCTCCTTTTCTATTACCTACTGTATTTAAACCTTCACCAAACTCAAACCACCATCTATATAGGTCTTGAAGCCATCAACTTCTTTCTACTTTCTGTTGATTCTACTTATTCCAAGCTTATATCATCTATCATATGTGGTGTTCTTGTTGTCTCCTATCTGTCTCACTGCATCCTTTTTGTACCCCTTTCCATTTGTATTCACTCATGGTGACTTTTGATGAGCAGTACCTTTTTTTTTTTTTTTTTTAATTTATATATATATTAACTTTATTTTGTACGTTTAATAATTGAAAACATAAACAATTAAAAACTAAAAAGTAAACATAGATGAATAAATATATACATTTCTCAATTAAATGTAATGGACACATGTAAAATTTTTTTTTTTTAATCAAACAATATATTACACAATATATTTGGTTGATAGTAATGCATTCATACAGTATTTGTCCTTTCGTGTCTGGCTTGATTCACTCAACATAATGTCCTCCAGGTTTATCCATGTTGCCATATGCTTTATGACTTCATTTCTTCTTACAGCTGCATAATATTCCATCGTGTGAATAGACCACATTCATCTATTGATGGACACCTGGGTTGTTTCCAACTTTTGTCAGTGGTGAATAATGTGGCTATGAACATCGGTGTGCAGATGTCTGTTCGTATCACTGCTCTCAGTTCTTCTGGGTATATACCCAGTAGTGGTATGGCAAGGTCACATGGCAAGTCTATATTCAACTTCTTTAGGAACTGCCAAACAGTCCTCCATAGTGGTTGTACCATCCTGCATTCCCACCAACAGTGAAGAAGTGTTCCTATCTCTCCACATCCTCTCCAACACTTATAGTTCTCTGTCTTTTGAATAGTGGCCATTCTGGTAGGTGTGAAATGATATCTTATTGTAGTTTTGATTTGCATTTCCCTAATCATGAGTGATGTTGAGCATTTCTTCATGTGTTTTTTTGCCATTTGTATTTCTTCTTCGGAGAAATGTCTATTCAAGTCTTTGGGCCATTTTTTAACTGGGTCATTTGTCTTTTTATTGTTGAGCTGTAACATCTCTTTATATATCCTGGATATTAAACCCTTATTAGATATGTGATTTCCAAATATTTTTTCCCATTGAGTTGGCTGCCTTTTCACCCTTCTGACAAATTCCTCTGAGGTGCAAAAGTGTTTAATTTTGAGGAGGTCCCATTTATCCAATTTTTCTTTTGTTGCACATGCTTTGGGTGTGAGGTCCAAGAAACCACCACCTACTACAAGGTCTTGAAGATGTTTCCCTACATTTTCTTCCAGTAGTTTTATGGTCCTGGCTTTTATATTTAGATCTTTGATCCATTTTGAGTTGATTCTTGTATAGGGGGTGATATAGGGGTCCTCTTTCATTCTTTTGGTTATAGATATCAAGTTCTCCCAACACCATTTGTTGAAGAGACTGTTTTTTTCCCATCAGCGTGGGCTTGGTAGGTTTGTCAAAAATCAGTTGACTGTATAGGTGAGGGTTTATTTCTGGATTCTCAATTCTATTCCACTGATCGATATATCTATCTTTATGCCAGTACCATGCTGTTTTGACCACTGTAGCTTTGTAATATGTTTCAAGGTCAGGCAGCGAAATTCCTCCCACATTGCTATTCTTTTATAGAATGCTTTTGGCTATTCGGGTGCACTTACCCTTCCAGATGAATTTGGTAATTGCCTTCTCTAATTCTGCAAAGTAAGCTGTTGGGATTTTGATTGATATTACATTGAATCTATAAATCAGATTGGGCAAGATTGACATCTTCACGATATTTATTCTTCCATTCCATGAACACGGAATGTCTTTCCATTTGTTTAGGTCTTTTTAATTTCTTTTAGCATTGTGTTGTAGTTTTCTGCATATAGGTCCTGTACTTCCTTGGTTAAATTAACTCCTAGGTATTTGAGTCTTTTTGTTGCTATTGAAAATGGAATTTTCCTCCTGATTTCCTCCTCAGATTGTTCAGTACTAGTGTACAAAAACATTTCTGATTTTTACGTGTTGATTTTTGTGGTGGGAGAAGTAGATTGAAGCCAGGTGTGTAAGGTGTTTAACTGCTAACTAAAGTTTCGTGGGGTTGGAGCTTGCTCTTATATCCAGCCACTTTGCTGAACTCATTTATTAGTTCAAGTAGCTTTGTTGTGGATACTTCAGGATTTTCTAAATACAGGATCATGTCATTCGTAAACAGTGAGAGTTTTACTTCCTCTTTTCCTATTTGGACGCCTTTAATTTTTTTGTCTTGCCTAATTGCCCTCGCTAGAACTTCTAGTACAATATTGAATAACAATGGTGACAGTGGGCATCCTTGTCTTGTTCCTGATCTTAGGGGGAAAGCTTTCAACCTTTCCCCGTTGAGTATGATGTTGGCTGTGGGTTTTTCATATATGCCTTTTATCATATTGAGGAATTTTCCTTTTATTCCTGTCTTTTGAAGTATTTTTATCAAAAAAGGATGTTGGATTTTGTCGAATGCCTTTTCTGCATCTATTGAGATGATCATGTGGTTTTTTTCCTTCAATTTGTTAATGTGGTGTATTACATTGATTGATTTTTCTTATGTTGAACCAGCCTTGCATGCCAGGAATAAATCCCACTTGGTCGTGATGTATAAGTCTTTTGATATGCTGTTGGATTCGATTTGCAAGTATTTTGTTGAGAATTTTTGCATCTATGTTCATGAGAGAGATTGGTCTGTAATTTTCTTTTCTTGTGGAATATTTATCTGGTTTTGGTATTAGGGTGATGTTGGCTTCATAAAATGTGTTGGGTAATTTTCCCTCCTCTTCAATTTTTTGGAAGAGTTTAAACAGAATTGGTGTTAATTCTTTTAGAAATGCTTGGTAGAACTCACCTGTGAAGCCATCTGGTCCTGGACTTTTCTTTGCTGGGAGATTTCTGATGACGGATTCAATCTCCTTAATTGTGATTGGTTTGTTAAGTTCTTGTATTTCTTGTTGTGTCAGTGTAGGTTGGTTATGAGTTTCTAGAAATTTGTCCATTTCATCCAGGTTGTCTAGTTTGTTGGCATATAGTTTCTCATAATATCCTCTTATGATTCTTTTTATTTCTGTGAGGTCGTTTGTAATTTCCCCCGTTTCATTTCTAATTGTATTTATTTGCATCTTCTCTCTTTTTTTCTTTGTTAGTCTAGCGAGGGGTTTGTCAATTTTATTGATCTTCTCAAAGAACCAGCTTTTGGTTTTGTTGATTTTCTCTATTGTTTTTCTGTTCTCATTTTCATTTATTTCTGCTCTAATCTTTATTATTTCTTTCCTTCTTTTGCTTTGGGATTGGTTTGCTGTTCTTTCTCTAGTTTCTCAAGTTGTGCAGTTAAACCTTTGAGTTTAGCTCTTTCTTGTTTCTTAATATAGGCATTTATTCCCTCTCAAGACGGCCTTTGCTGTATCCCATAAGTTTTGATATGTTGTGTTCTCATTTTTCATTTGTCTCAATATATTTACTGATTTCACTTGCAATTTCTTCTTTGACCCACTGAATATTTAGGAGTGTGTTGTTCAGTCTCCACACATTTGCAAATTTCCTTTTTTCCTGTCTGTTATTGATTTCTAGTTTCATTCCATTATGATCTGAGAAGGTACTTTGTATAATTTCAATCTTTTTATATTTATTGAGAGCTGTATTGTGACCTAACTTGGTCTATCCTGGAGAAAGATCCATGGGCACTTGAGAAGAATGTATAACCCGCTGAGTTTGGATGCAGTGTTCTGTATATGTCTGTTAGGTCTAACTTATTTATCATATTGTTCAAGTTCTCTGTTTCCTTGTTGATCTTCTGTCTAGTTGTTCTTTCTAATGATGTGAGAGGGGTGTTGAAGTCTCCGACGATTATTGTAGAAATGTCTATTTCTCCCTTCAGTTTTGCCAGAGTTTGTCTCATATATTTTGGGGCACCCTGGTTAGGTGCGTAGATATTTATGACTGTTATATCTTCCTGGAGGATCGTCCCTTTTATTAATATATAATGGCCTTCCGCATCTCTTATCACTTTTTTGTCTGATATTAGTATAGCTACCCCTGCTCTTTTCTGTTTACTATTTGCGTGGAGTATCTTTTTCCAACCTTTTACTTTCAGCCGGCTTGAATCCTTGTTTCTGAGATGAGTTTCTTGTAAGCAGCATATGGATGGCTCATGTTTTTTAATCCATTCTGTCAGCCTATATCTTTTGATTGGGGAATTTAATCCATTCACATTCAATGATATTACTGAAAATGCACTATTTATTTCCTCCTTTGTATTCTTTGGTTTTCATATGTCATCTTATTTTTGTCTTTCTTTTTACTCTTTTGGTTATCCTTTCTGCTTTTCTTTCTTCCTTACTCTCCTCCAAGCCTCTCTCTCCTGTCTTTTTCTTTCAGGTTCTAAGGCTTCCTTTAATATTTCCTGCAAAGGTGGATTCTTTTTTGCAAACTCTCTTAGTTTCTGTTTGTTTGTGAATACTTTATATTCACCTTCATATTTGAAGAACAGTTTTGCTGGGCAAAGAATTCTTGGCTGGCAGTTTTTCTCTTTCAGTTTCCTAATTGTATCATACCACTGTCTTCTCTCCTCCATGCACTAAG
Organism: Tolypeutes matacus; assembly: GCA_026826555.1. Classification (NCBI taxonomy): domain Eukaryota; kingdom Metazoa; phylum Chordata; class Mammalia; order Cingulata; family Chlamyphoridae; genus Tolypeutes; species Tolypeutes matacus. The sequence goes on from JAKSZT010054396.1 coordinate 4,924,723, forward strand.
TCTTACTGGACGTCCTTTGTACGTGATCGTTTGCTTCTCTCTTGCTGCTCTGAGTATTTTCTCTTTATCTTTTACATTTGACATTCTGAATAGTATGTGTCTTGGCATAGGTCTATTTGGATTTATTCTTATTGGGGTACGGTGTGCTTCTTGGACATGAAAGTTCATTTCTTTCGTGAGAGTTGGGAAATTTTCAGCTATTATTTCCTCAAATACTCTTTTCTGCCCCTTTTCCTTTCTCTCCTTCTGGAACTCCCATGAGACGTATGTTCTTGCGTTTTGTGTTGTCATTCAACTCTGAGCCCCTGCTCAATTTTTTCCATTCTTTTCTCTCTCTGTTCTTTTCTCTCTTCAATTTTAGCTGCTCTGTCTGCAGTATCAATTATTCTTTCTTCTATCATTTCGAGTCTGCTGTTGTATGCTTCAAATGTATTTTTTTATTTATTTTTATTTTTTTTTAATTTTTTATCGGGAGGTCCCAGGGATCGAACCTGGGTCCCTCCATATGGGAGACGGATGCCCAACCATTTGAGCCACATCTGTCCCCCTCAAATGTATTTTTTACTTCACCTATTGTGTCTTTCATTCCCATGAACCCCGTTACTTTTCTGTTCAGGATTTCAAATTCTTCTTTGCGTTCGCTCAATGACCTCTTGATGTCATTGATCTCTTTAACTATATTCTCTTTCATCTCATTAATTTGATTTTGGAAATGTGTGCTCATCTCACTGATTAGTTCTCTTAAATTCTGCATCTCTTCTGGGACTTTGCTGTATTCCTTTTCTTGGGCCATGTCTTCTATTTTCTTAGTATGGCTCGTAATCTTTTGCTGGTGCTTAGGCATCTGGTTAGTTAGTATTTTACTTAGATACTCTATCTCTTTCTCTTTTATCGGGTTTTAGTGGCAGGAGGCTGTGAGTTACCACCGGTCTTTGATTTTAGGCTCAACCTTGATTGTTAGCATTGTTCTGCTGGTTGCTCAATACTGGGCACTGGACCCAGTAATTGGTTGTAGAGTCGTTTCCTAGGGCCTTGGGCAGGGAGGCTGTAGAGGCCAGGAAAAGCCTCTCTTACTTACTAATTTTCTTATGTGCACTTTTTGGTCTGCCAGGAGATGGCGCTTGTTGGCTGCTCTCAATTCAATGCCTGGTCGGAGCGTATTTGTTGTGACACAGGCCAGATCAATGTGATAGAGCTTCCTGTCTGGGGGCTAAGAGCCCTGTGATTCAAACTTTCTGAGACAGTTCTCCAGACTTCTCTCTTAGCACCCCCCTTTTCCCACCTGGGAAATATTTCCAGTCCCTTCTGAATCCTCAACAATCAGTCCCTGTTAGTAGAGGATGAGATTGGGAGGTTTGTATATCTTTAGCCCCTTGCAGGCTCCAAGGCAAAAATGGCGCAGCCCCACCTAGCCTTGAAGGGTTCTCAGGACAGGGCAGACCAAACCTGGGAGTCCAAAGCAGGGTCAGCCCCAGGCTCTCTCTCCCCTCTCCCGTGGTGTCCTCAACAATTAGTCCAGGCTAGAAGAGAGGGAGGTTGCGAGGATCGGATTTCTCCAGTCCTTTCCGGGTTCCCAGGGCAAACCGCTGTGTGGAAGGGTCCTTTCCAGGCTCCCAGAGCAAACCGCCGTGTGGAAGGGTCCCGTGGGGCTCTGCAGCCCAAATTTCAGGTCCGAACCTGAGTCAGCCTAAGGCTGTGTCCCTCTCTCTTCCCTTTCCGAGTGTGGCAGATCCCTGAAGCCCCCTTTGTCTGTGGCTGCAGGCCCAGAGGCCGGAGAATTCTGAAGAGTGTGGGGGAGGGTGCAGGCAGCAGCAGAAGCTGCTACTTGCAACTCAGGGTTCTGTTATCGCCATTTCCCTCTTCTGTCCCTCTCTCCTCTGGGTGGTGTGCAGCCTTCACCTGCTGAGCAGTACCTTTTAATTTTGATTAAATCCAATTTATCTTTTGCTTTTCTGGAAGCTTTAGTTTTTTCTTTTCCCTTCCAACAGATGATTTTTAAAATTAAAAACAATTTTTTTTTTAATATTTATTTTTGGGAGGTACCGGGGATTGAACCCAGGACCTGGTCCATGGGAAGCAGGCACTCAACCCCTTGAGCTACATCCGTTCCCCAGATGAATTTTGTCGTATCTTTAAAATATCACAAATAAATCTTAGGAATCATCTAGCATCATGTTGTTTTCATAGCTGGTTAACTCTTAGATTAACATCAGACTGCTGTTCCTTTTTCAGAGACATATATACCATCCCCCAATTTTCCGATATCCTTGTTTTTAATTCTTGTGGTTTGCTTAATCAAAGGAGGTGAATTTGATACAAGTTCAATGGCATTTCCTTTAAGAATTAACTCATCTTTCTGGGCTTCAGATAGTGAACAAACAAGTCCTGGCTTTATTCAAATCTTGCAGGTATGTTTTTCATCCAAGAAATTTCTCATTTCAGCAGCAGACCCTGAATAACAGTGTTGAAGAGGAAATGAGCATACACAGACCTCATCTTGTAATAGAAGCACAGTGTAACACCCTTGATCATATCATGTTCTGTATATGACTACAGATAATGTGAACTGTAGCCAGTTCCTTTCTATTTCCCCACCATTTTTTCAGCCTGAAGTCTTCATTTTCTCTCCTAGGAGACTGAGTTCTATATTGATGTGACTGAAGTCTCTCCACAGGGTTCCTCTGGGCTGTTCACAATAACTGTGTGCCCCTTCAAGTGTAGTTGATTTTCTGGAATGTCAACTGTCAGGTTTCTGGGAATGGTCTACATTCTCTCAGTAGATGTAGCAAAGAGCTGGTAGCTTGGTAGCTTTGGTTTTTTTTGTTTGTTTGTTTTGTTTTGTTTTGTTTGTTTGTTTGTTTGTTTAGCTACCGGGGGCTGGGGATTGAACCTCAGACCTCGTATGTGGGAAGCCGGTGCTCAACCACTGAGCCACATCGGCTTTCCAGCTTTAGTTGCCTTTTTTTTTTTTTTTTTTTTTTTTAAAGATTTATTTTTATTTATTTATTTATCACCCCCTTGCTGCTTGTGCTCACTGTGTCTATTTTGCTGTGTGTTTTTCTGTGTCTGCTTGTCTCTCTTTGTTGCGTTTTACCTGGGGCCTCCCATATGGTAAATGGGAGCCCAACCACTTGAGCCACATCTGTTTCCCCCCAGCTTTAGTTTTAACTTTAATAAAGTTTAGGTAGTTTACCTCAAATTAATTTTTAGATGGTGTGGAATATGGGTAGAAGATTACTTTTTTCTCAGGTATTATATATATCCAGATGTTCTAGCTTCATTTATTGAAAAATGCTTTGATTTCTCCATTGAAATATCTTTGTGCCTTTAGTGAAAATCATTTGACTATATGTGTGTGGGTCTATTTCCAGACTGTATTCTGTTCCATTGGTGTATTTCTTGCACTGTCTTGATTTCTATAGCTTTATAGTAAATCTTGAGATAAGTAGTATAAAACAACCAACTTTTTCTTTTTCATGATTATTTTATCCATTGCATTTCCATATACATTTTAGAACCAGTTTTTAAACTTCTGCAAAAAGGCCAGCTGGGATTTTCATTGATATTTGAATTGGATCTATAGATCAATTTGGGGAGAACTGATGCTAAGTTTTTCAACCCATGAACATGGTTTATGTCTCCATTTATTTACATCCTCTTTAATTTTTCTCAGCAGTCTTTCATAGTTTTCATTGTGGAGGTCTTGCACATTTTTCATTAGATTTATTCCTGAGTATTTGATGTTTTTTAATACTATTATAAATGGTATTTAAAATATAAATTTTCATTTATTTGTTGCTGTTATTTAGAATACAGTTCATTATTGTATATTGAGTATGTATCTTGTGACTTTGCTAAATTCATGTTAGTTTTTGTAGTTTTTTTTTTATTTGTAGATTCCTTAGGATTTTCTGTGTACATAATCAATCATGTATTTTTGCAAATAAAGATAATTTTATTTCTTCCTTTCCAATATTTATGCTTTTAATTTCTTTTTCTTGTATTATTGCACTGCCTAGGTCCTATAGTATAATGTTGAATAGAAGTGGAAGTGGTAAGAGTGGACATCCTTGCCTTGTCCCCAATCTTAGGGCGAAAGCATTTATTATTTCACCATTATCATGTTAGTTATAAGTGTTTTGTGGATGTTCCCCTTTTAATGGGTGTTGATTTTGTCAGATTATTTTTCTGTATTCATTGATCTGTGAGCATAAGATTTCTTCACTTATTTTGTTAACATGGTGAAATAACGTTGACTGATTTTTAAAATATTAAATCAAGCTCACATTCTAGGACTTAACCCTACGTAATCATATATTTTAATATATTGTTGGATTTGATTTGTTGTTATTTTTGTTTTTTTGTTTTTAATTAATTAATTTATTTTTTTAAATATTACCGGGAGGTCCCGGGGATCGAACCCAGGTCCCTCCATATGGCAGATGGATGCCCAACCATTTGCGCCACATCCGCCCCCCTGATTTGTTATTATTTTGTTGAAGATTTTTGGTACATATAAACATATACATGTTCCTTTTTGGTAATGACTTTGTCAGGCTTTCACATATGAGTTATGCTGGTCTCATTGAACAAATTGGGAAGTATTTCATCTGTATTTTCTGAAAGTTTGTGCAAGATTGACATTATTTCTTTCAATGTTCGATAAAATTCATTGGTGAAGCCATCTAGGCCTGACATTTTCTTTGTGGGAAGGTTTTAAATTTCAGATTCAATTTGAAAAATATATAGAGAGCTATTGAGATTTTTAAGTTTTTTTAAATTTTTACCGGAAGGTCCCAGGGATCGAACCCAGGTCCCTCCATATGGGAGATGGATGCCCAACCATTTGAGCCACATCTGATTTTAAATTTTTTTGTTGTTAATTGATTTTTTTTTCTTTTTGGTGTACAGCTCTATGAGTCCCTGTTCCCCACCCCCGCCACTTGCTGTCTGTGTCCATTCACTGGGTGCTCTTCTATGTCTGTTTCTCGCCTTTTCTCATTTTTCTCCTCCAGCCTTCACTGGGATTCGATCCTAAGGACCTCCGATGTGGGAGAGAGGCACCCTGTCACTTGCACCACCTCAGTTCCTGGTTTTTGGCACATCTCACCTTGACTCTCCCCTGTGTTTTTCTTTTGTTGCATCATCATCTTGCTGCCTGGCTCCCCGTGCGGGCCTGGCTCGTCTGCTCGCCACCCTTTTTTTTTTTTTTTTTTTACCAGGAGGTCCTAGGAATCGAACCCAGGTCCTCCCATATGGTAGATGAATACCCGACCACTTGAGCCACATCGCTTCCTGATTTTAACTTTAATTCTGTTGTGGCCAGAGAATATGGTCTACATGATTTCATTCCTTTGATGTTTGTTTATTCTAGTTTAAGGCCCAGCAATTTTGATGGGCTTCCCAAGTGGACTTGAAAAGAATTTATATTCTGTAGTTTTTAGGTGTAGCATTCTATAGGGCCTTTAAACAACTCAAAAAAAAAAATGTTCAGATTTTATCATTATCATCAGGAGGGCTAGTCTGATAATGGGCTATTCTGGCTTTACCAGTATTATTATTATTATTATTTTCACAAATTATTGAAAAGTATTTTCACAAATTATGAAAGTATTCTGGTGACAGACATATTAAAATACAGTAGGTTATAGTTTTGTGTGCTTTGATGTCTAGGTAAATATCCAATGTATGTGCTTTAAAGCAACTATAAGATCTTTATATTTAAAGTGATATTTCTTATTCATTAATCTGCAAACTCCTACTAAAAAAGTTGTGTTATTTTCTCTGATTTATTACCTCAGTTAAAGATGACACAGGATATGTATTATTGGGAAGCGGCTGTGGCTCAATCAGTAGGGCTCCCGTTTACCATATGGGAGGCCCCGGGTTCGGTTCCCGGGGCCTCCTGGTGAAGGCAAGCCCGCCCGCACGGCGTGGTTGGCTGACCCAGCGAGCACAAGCAGCAAGGGGGGGATAAATGAATGAATAAATAAATAAAATCTAAAAAAAAAAAAAAAAAAAAAAAGGATATGTATTATTTAGCAACATCTGGTACAGAACCTGAATTCTGGTAGTAGACATTGAGTTAATATTTACTGAATTTAATTAAAGGTTTGTCTGTTTGTCAAGGTACACTGAATGGTTCCTTCTCTTCACGGTGGTCTCATATCTGAAATATGGCTACGGATTGGCTGGGCAGTATCGTGTCCATCAACTGTGGAGATAGCTTGGGTGTCTATCAAGGAAGAGTGTCAGCAGTGGATCAGGTCAGCCAGACCATTTCTCTTACCCGGCCTTTCCACAATGGAGTGAAGTGCCTCGTGCCAGAGGTCACCTTTAGGTGGGTATCCTGACTGATTCTTCCATATCCAACCTTGTAGTCTTTGGAACTTGAACATAGGTCTGATTGCCAGTATTCTCTTACACAGGGCTGATTTTGACTAGAGTCTTGTCAGAGGTGAATGAGATTTTGCAGTCTTAACTCTGTAACAGTACAGTAACAGTACAGCTCCTGTTCTTAGCAAAGACTGTGTCATAATTAACTTGCAGCGAATGACTCAGGATTTGTGATACTTTTTCTTATCTCTTTCAAGCATGCAATATTATGTTATTTAAACAACTCAGTTTTAGAAGAATCTTTTATGGTTTCACATTTTCTCAGTTTTATATTATTTGTGTTTTTTCCTGTCTAAGGTCCTCCTTGATTTTTTCCCCTGTGTAAATGTATCTGTCTTTTTAGGTTAGTATTATAAATTATCCCCAGAAACACATTGTAGTCAGTAGCTAAAGGCCTTAGTTACCAGAAAATATTTTTTCTTAGTATTTGCCAACAGATCCCAAATTCAATTATTGTCCTCACAGCTCTCTTTTCACCAGTTTGGCAGACAGCCTCCCTTTCGTGTTTTAAAAAAAAGGCTTCCTTGACTTTCTGGGCAATTTCCTCCTTCTGTATATACACATAACCTCTTCTGTAGGTGTACCCATTCTTATTTCTACCTCCTTTTCAGACTCAGTGGAAGAAGTATCCCATATACTTGGAGCTAACCTTATCATGTATGCTTTATATGCTCTCCCTTTCTACCTCCTCTGGGACCCTATTCCAACTGTTCTGTGTCCTCAGCCTCAATCTTTTTTTTTTAAGAAGGTACTGGGGGGGGCGGATGTGGCTCAAATGGTTGGGCGTCCATCTGCCATATGGAGGGACCTGGGTTCGATCCCCGGGACCTCCCGGTAAAATAAAATATATATATATATAGAAGGCGCATGGGCTGCCAGGCTCTGTGTGCTGGTGAGCCGCCAGGCCCCGGGAGCCATGCAGCGGGATGGTGGCGTAGCAGGAGAGAGGCGCAGGGGAGAGACAAGACGAGATGCTCTGAAAGCTCCGGAAGCCAGGAGCTGAGGTGGCGCAGGCGGCAGAATACCTGTCTCCATCGGAAGTCTCCAGGATCGAATCCTGGTGGGGACTGGAGGAGGAGGGTGAGAGGAGATGGCAGGAAACAGACACAGAGAATTGCCCGGCGAGTGAACACAAAACAGCAAATGGGGAAGGGGGGGTTTAAAATGGATAAAGTAAATAAATCTTTAAAAAAAAAAAAAAAAAAAAAGGTACTGGGATTGAACTCAGGACCTTGTACATGGGAAGCAGGCACTCAACCACTGAGCTACACCTGCTTCCCAGTGAGAGTTGTTTTTTTTGTTGTTTTTTTTTTGTTTTTAGGAGGTACCAGGATCAAATTTGTACATGGGAAGCTGGAAATAAACCACCTGAGCTACATCTGCTCCCCAGCCTCAATCTTATACTATCTCTTTACTCTTTGCATTCTGATATTCCAGGCCTTCCCCATATTAAAAAACAAGACCCCCCCAACCTTGCATTTACCAGTAGCTATTGCCCTGTCATTTCCCTTCTCTTTATACCCATGATTCTTTACAGAGCAAAGCAGTCTGTCTTCACTCCCTTTGTGACCTCATTCTCTATCCTCTTCTAAACCCCGTTTTCTTTTTTCTGACTTTACCATTTTGCTGAACTAGCTCTTGCCAAAAATACAAATGACCTAATTGCCAAACTCAGTGGCAGTGTCTCAATTCTAATCATATTTGAATGCTCCCTAACTTTTGAAGTGCCCTCTTCTTTCAGTTTTTCTGTCATATCTTTGGGTTTTCTTTGCACATATTTCTCCATTCGTTTACATCTCCATTCTCTTTACATCTTTTACATTTTTTTTTTTTTTTTCCAAATTATTTTTCTTGTCATCTCTTAAGATTGGTTTACTCAGGATTCTATATTTGGTTCTTTTCTCAGTCTGTATTCGCTCTGGACAGTCTCATGTATACCTTCTTATACATTAAGGAGACCCCCAAAAACTTATCTTTAATATAGATCCATTATCTGAGCTCTAGACACTTCTTTTTTTTTTTTTTTTAAAGATTTATTTTATTTATTTATTTCTCTCCCCTCCTCGTTGTTTGCGCTCTCTGCTCTCTGTGTCTGTCTGTTGTGTGCTCATCGTCTTTTTAGGAGGCACCAGGAACCGAACCCAGGACCTCCCATGTGGGAGGGAGGCACCCTATGGCTCGAGCCACTTCCACTCCTACTTGTTGTGTGTCTCATTGTGTTTCCTCATGGTTATCCTTTGTTGTGTCATCTTGTTGCGTCAACTCCCTTCTCCTGGGAACCAAACATGTGACCTCCTATGTGGTAGGCGGGCGCCCAACTGCTTCCCGACACTTCATTTTAATTGTCACTTCCATTTGAATATCCCACAAAATATTTTAAATTCGGGGTATTAAAAACGAAACTTCTGGGAAGCGGCTGTGGCTCAATCAGTAGGGCTCCCGTTTACCATATGGGAGGCCCCGGGTTCGGTTCCCGGGGCCTCCTGGTGAAGGCAAGCCCGCCCGCACGGCATGGTTAGCTGACCCAGCGAGCACAAGCAGCAAGGGGGGGACAAATGAATGAATAAATAAAATAAAATCTTTAAAAATAAAAAAAAATAAAAATAAAAAAAAATAAAAACGAAACTTCTTATGTTTACCTAAAGATTTCTTCTTCCAAAGGTCTACCCATTATTGGTGACTAATAACATCTTTCACCCAGGTTAGAAACTTAGGAATCATTATAAACTCTTCTTTCTCTTTAATTCTCATGTTCAGTTTCTCAGCTCCATTCTTCCTTCTCCCTTTGCATTGTCACTTGTCCTGTTCATCTTCTCTTAATTCTTACCTGGTCTTCTAACTGGTGCCCTGCGGCAAGTTTCTCCACTTTCCCTACAGCCACCAGAAATAGCCAAGGTGATCATGATCTGACCCTTGATTACCTCTGCAACCTTGCCTCCTGAAGGCTCTCTACAATCATCCTTCCTTTAGTAAAACCATAACACTTGGAGTTCCTCAGATGGACTACATTTTCTATATTTTCTCAATCTCTGAGCCTCTGCCCAAGATACCCTGTCCCCTACTATCCTCTGCTTGGCCAACTCTTATTCCCCCTCCCCTGTAGACTTAGCTTAACTGTTGCATGCACTTCTACCAAAATAACTTAGATATTCTGCTTCTAGGCTCTCTAGTCCCCTTTTCATACCTGTGTCATAACATTTAACCCTTTTGACTGATTGTCTCCTTGTCTTTTCCCCTGACCAGACTGTGAGTTCCATGTGGACATGTACTGGATTTCATCTCTATATACCCACTACTTGCACAGGGCTTAGTGTATGGATATATGCTTATTGAATAAGTGAGAGAATGAAAAAAAAAAAAACAAAAAAAAAAACACCTCATACAGCATTCTGGAAATCTAAGATGGTGATAGTTTTGTTACTAATAGTGGGTCTATTTTTAAAGGCCAGTTCTATGTTAGATGAATGTTGGGGGCTGAGCCCTGTCTCTGAGTGCTTGCCACCTTTTCTCGTCTGCCTCTGGTACTCATTGAAATGCAGGCCAGCAAAGATGTAGCTGGTTGCTATTGATCCTAGTTTCATTACTGTTATCTTTATTATAGTTTTAAGATTTGCACTCTTTTGTGTATTTCAGGGCAGGTGACATTACAGAATTAAAAATTCTGGAGATTCCAGGTCCTGGAGACAACCAACATTTTGGAGACCTTCATCAGACAGATTTAGGCCCCTCTGCTATTGGGTACCAAGTAGGTATCAATCAGAATGGCATGGGCAAGTTGGTGAAGAAGCCAACCTCCAGCAGTGTTCCTCAGAACATTCCTAAAAGGACAGATGTGAAGAGCCAAGACGTTGCTGTTTCCCCCCAGCAGCAACAGTGCTCAAAAAGCTATGTGGACAGGCACACGGAATCCTTGAGTCAGTCCAAAAGTTTCCGTCGTCGGCACAACTCCTGTAAGTAGGGTCAAGTTGGTATTTCTTCTTAACCTGAAACAAGTCCTTTATTACCCTAATTAAAAGGGATGCTGGTAGAACTTCACAAAAATATAGCATGGTTCTCTTATTCCAGTGCTATTCCCTCAAGATGCTAAGGGAAAGGAAATAAGCTGTTAGAGACAGATGCCAACTTCCTGCCCTATCTCACCACTTCCCTTCCTTCAAGAAAAGTCAGTGATCTGTCCAGAGGTCATTGAGACAAACAGATTTTTTTTTTGTCTGGTGGTAAAGATGACTGAGTGCAAACCTGTAGCTGGGCTGTTTCAGGGGATTCTTGAGTGACTTTTCTTCTTGTGACTTGGCTCTTGTCCTTAGTTGGAGGAGAACATGGGAATGGCCTAGGCATTTCTGTGATCTTTCAGCCTCTGATAATTTTAAGTCTGTTGTTTTTACTGTTTCTACTGGCACATCAAGAAAAGTGTTCATTGGTGTGTGTTGATGCCCAGTTTTGTTAGTACCAGAGGATTGAATGTCATAGAGCCGTAGTTAGTTCACTAGAATCTGTTGTGCTTATCATGAATGTTCTTTCAAAGTCTTTTTTTTTTTGAGGCACCAGGGGCCGGAGATTGAACCCAGGACCTCGTATGTGGGAAGCTGGCACTTAGCCACTGAGCCACATTGGCTTCCCTGAAATTGATTTTCTCATTTGTTTTCCTTGTTTGTTTGTTTGTTTGTTTGTTTTTTTCCAGGAGGCACCGGGATCCAAATTTGGGACTCACATGTGGGAGGTGGACGTTCAACTGCTTGTTCCACATCTGCTCCCCAAAAAGTCATTTTAAAATGACATACTATTCTAATTTTTACTTTGGTTTTGTATCCATTGGAGATAGTGGCAGAGTAAGTCATCGTTAACCCATATAAAGATAAAAGCCAGAGTCATGCTATAGCAATATCTTCTAAAAGGCAGAATTTAAAGTTAGCTAGGAAAAAAAAAAAAAAGTCAGCTAGGTCTTTCTTGGACCCCCGTTTAGGGAACTTATTTTAGAGAGTTCCAGAGATACTTTTTTTTTATTAGAGAAGTGTTTACAGAAAAATCATTCATCAAATACAGGTTTCCCATATACCACTCTATTATTAAAACCTTGCATTTGTGTGGTACATTTGTTACAGTTGATGAAAACTACATTTTTATAATTGTGTGATTAACTATAGTCCATGATTTTACTTGGGGTTTACTGTTTATGTTTTGTAGTTCCATGGATTTTTAAAATTATTTTTATTTTAATAACATAAATACAGAGAGAGATATACAGAGATACTTCTTGATGCCGTTGTTGCCCCTCTGCAGACAGCTGTGCAGTGAGGTGTTAATGTGTTCTGAGTTCTCCTAGCTTGTTGTCTGGCACCTGTGTCAGAGGCCAGCATTTTAAGTTTTGCAAATGACTGATTGAAGTGAATAAACAATTGAAATTTTAAAAGTTAAAAAAAAAAAAAAGTATTTCATGGCAGTTTGTTTCAGTGCCTCTAAGCAGCTGTTTGAATTGACGATGACTGAAAACTTGAGACTGAAATTGAATTGTTTCATCTGTGTCCTTAGGAAAATTATAGAATGCTTGGATAGGAAATGACTCCATTTAGACTTTAATCTTCTCTGTTTTCCTTTATTCCCTCTTAAAAAAAAAACAACAACCTTTTTTCTTTATCAAAATTAATATTAAAAGTTTAAATATTCAAGCAGTTTATAATCTCCCATGTACTTGGATTTATATATTATTTTTTCTTATATGTTTACTTCTGTATGTATATTAATATTAATGTTAATTGATAAAAATGGGATGGCATTGTAATATTATCTTGTAATTTGCTTTTATCATTTAATGATAGACATTGAATGTATAAAATATCCTATAAGTTTACTTTTTATATGAATGTACTTTAATTTTTTAAGTAAACTTTTTATTTTAGAATGTTTTAAATTTACAGAAAACTTTTGAAGATAATACACATTTCCCTTATACCCCACACCCATTTTACCCTATTATTAGCATTTTATATTCGCACGGTACATTTGTCACAATTAGTGAACCAATATTAATACATTATTAACTAAATTAGTCCACGTTTTATTCAGATTTCCTTCATTTTTACCTAATGTCCTTTTCCTGTTCAAAATCCCAACCAGCATACCTCATTCTCATTATTTTTAATAGTTATGTCTCCTCTTAGCTCTGACAATTTCTCAGACTTATTTGTTTTTGATAACCAAGACAGTTTTGATAAGTACTGGTCAGGTATTTTGTAGAATGTCTCTCAATTGATATTTGCCTGATACTTTTCTCATACTAAGATTGAAGTTATTATGAGTTACTAGGAGGAAGACCACAGAGGTGTATATTATCAATTTGGCTTATGAACTTAGATGTTGACCTTCCTCTCTGGCTCGAGGTTATGCGTGTCATGCTTCTCCACTGAAAAGTTACTCCTTTCCCCCTCTTTTCCATACTGTGCTCTTTTGAAGGTGGTCACTTTGTGCAGCCTACCCTTAAGGAGTGGTGAGTTAGGCAACAATTACAGCAACTCAGGAGCAGAAAGACTGTTTTCTGTTGATTATTTGGGTTGTGTCTAAATTTTTTCATTACTAACAGTTAAAGCAACTCAACCTTGTTGCTACTGAGTCTTGTTGCTTTCTACCCTCTTAGCTGAAAGTAAAGAAATATGTGTGTATACTAATCATTTTATATATATACATATCTATAAAGATTACTGTATGTAACCATCTGAATCTATATTGAGCCAAATGAGTTTATATTGATGTCTCCAAATCTAGCCCATTACCATGTGGATCATTCTAGCCCCCTCCCTTTGGTTATCTGTAACCTCCTACTCCAACAATGAGAAACATGGCTCCTATCATCCACCATCCATTTACCTCCCTGCCTCCCACCCTTGCCCATGGGAATCAACTTTACCAAATGGAACACAGTGCTCATATAGTTTCTTTTTCCTTTCATTGTATAGACATCTTCATTTCTGAAATTATTTAGGTCCCCCTCCTCCTTCATTAAGATTATATCATACATTTGTAATACAGTTAGGTTGTTTTTTTGTTTTGTTTTTTGGTTTTTTTTTTTACCAGGAGGTCCCGGGGATCGAACCCAGGTCCCTCCATATGGCAGACGGACGCCCAACCATTTGAGCCACATCCGTCCCCAGTTAGGTTGTTTTGACACATTGTGCATTCTTTCTTGGGATCCCCTGACCTCTTAAATTATTTTTCCAAATTTGCATACATTAAGGTTCATTCGTTTTGCTTTCAAGTTCTGTTTTTGACAAATGCATAGCATCATGTGTTCACTATTACAGTTTCATGCAGAATAGTTTCATCACTCTAAAAAATTTCCTGTGCCTCACATATTCAATCCTACCCCATCTTCCCTCCCTCCTCCCCACTGGCAACTACTGATCTTTTTACCATCTATTCTATAGGTTTTACCTTTTCCAGAATGTACATAATTAAAATCACTCAGTACGTAGCCTTTTTAGAATGATTCTTTCACTTAGCAATATACCTTTAAGATTCATTCGTGCATTTTTGTGGCTTGATAGCTCATTTCTTTTTATCACTGAATAATATTCCATTGAATGAATGTATCATAGTTTGTTTATCTATTCACCTTCAGAAGGACATCTTGGTTGCTTCCAAGTTTTGGTGATTATGAATAAAGTTGCTATAAAATTTGTGTGCAGGTTTTCAAGTAGACATACATTTTCAGATCAGTTGAGTAATTACCTAGGAGTGAGATTGCTGGATGTTATGGTAAGACTATCAGTTTTCTGTTGATGATTATTTAGATTGTTTCTAATTTTTTTTCCATTACTAACAATTATAGCAACTCAATGGAAAGAAACTTCAGGTAATTTATTTGACCTTTAACAAGTCACCCTGAAATATTAAATAATGGTGTCACTCCGAAAAGTATACCCTGGATTGAGCTTATTCAACTTTTTGCTGTTTGGTCAGTTCTCTTTTACTAGACTGTTGACTGCAATACAAAGAGACCATGGACAGTAAAATGTTTTTCTTTTTCAAGGAACTTCTTTTTTAATCTCGATTAGTGTGGAAGATATTTGTGGCCTGGGAATTTGATGATGAGATATGGCTCATAATTAGTTTCTGATCCAAGCAAGAGTTATACTTACCTGTTCAGTGAGTCCTGTAAGATGAGTAGAAAGGTCTGCCAGAGACTGATTTACTAAGCATTTATGTAGCATTTTAAGGAACCCAAGGAAATAGTGTTTTTCTTCTCACCACAATCATAATGCAGATTATCATTTTTCTCATTGATGAATAAAGAAATGGATGAAATATTTTTCTCCTAGAGGTCTATACATACTTAGAATTTCTCCATTGTATATACATTGATAATGAGACTAGTAAATTGATGAAGCTATACGAATATAGTTTCCTTTCAACTCTGACTTTTAAGTGTTCTTTCAAGGTTAGCAGTGAGGACTTGAGGGATTTGTTCTAGCTACCTAATCCAACGTTGGTAAGAGATTTAACTCAAGCAGATTTTAATCTCTTCCCTTAGATAGGAGGTATTTGAAGATTAGTTCCTGTGACCTTGGTAGTTGAACTGATCACTCAGAATATTTGTCAAGTAAATGAATGGAATATCAGTCACAGGAAGCAGAAGCAAACCACTTAAGGCCCATTAAAGACAGAGGTCTGTGTATGAGTACAAACTATGTTTGTTGAATTCCATAGAAGAACCAGAAATGATGGTCATTGGGGGCAGATTTTAAAGGTTGACTTAGGGTTCTTTTTGCCTGTAGAACATGAAGGTAGATAGCTGGCCTTTAGCTCATTTGTCTATAGGCAGAGGTGGTCCCATAGGCCTGACATTGTCTCTACTTGGCACTGATTTCCCTTCTTTCCTTTGTTTATGGTAGAGAGAAGTGAGAAAATGGAATTGAACCTTTTGAAGTAAAAGGTGTCGGATGATATGGTTTTGCAGTATGGCTGGGCTTTAATGGTCTGTTCAGTGTAACAGTGATCCCACCATTTGCGTTCAGAAGTTATTTGCCAAGCTTTCATGGTCCTACTACAGTCCTACTGACTTCTTAACCTATTTGGCTGTGCTTCATATATACAACAGAATTGAAAACCCTGGTACTGCTGCTGTTGAAACTCAAGAGGTTGACAGATTAACAGGGCCTAGAATTTGGAAGTTGAAAAGAAGATCCCAGATACTCTTAGATACTCTCATGAAGCCCATTGAGTCTGGCACTAAAATATTTGCAGTTTGACCTTCAGGTGCCCTTTAGCGTGCTAAGTGCAGAACTAAGTTTCCCTTTACAATATGTGTGTGTGACAAAACCCAAAAAACAAGTGGCACTGAGGGTTACATAACAATGGATTTGTTATGAGGTATCCTGGCCAAAGGGTCTCTGTGCCAAAGTCTGCCAGCAAAATGGCACAGGAAGGTGGCCAGCCTCCAGTATTAACACATGTGTGGCCCTTGTATTTGAAAGGTAAAGGAATCTGGGAAGCACTGTTTATCTTTTTTGAAGGGAAGTGCTTTTCTCTCCCAGGGGTCAGTGGGCAGTTGAGTATAAAAGCCTTTAGGGCTGAGTAAGCCAACCACTGAGATAGCTAATTCACCCAGTACTTCCCAATATTTGTAATAAAGTGTGAGGAGAGGAAAGAATGAGATAACTGAACATGTTAGCCTGCCTTTCATTTATTTTATATTCTCTTGTCTTTCTCTTGCTGACCTATAATGTCAGTATTTCTGCTTGGCTTATTGGACTTTTTTTTTCCCCAGATATTCTGCTTTCCTGACAATGTTGGAACACAGCAGTGATAGTTGGTTGATTGCATGTATGGAAAGTCTTTCATTCAGAAGGAAAATGATAAAAATATCCAGTACCCTCTGAAGACACAACTATGGGTTTGGTTGCAAGTTATGTTTGTAGAGTCCTATAGTAGAGCTAAAAGTGTTGACCAGTGGAGATGGCATCATTAGGGGCAGGTTTAAGGCTTTTCCCTTTATAAACCCAGGTAGTCTTTACAGTGGGACATTGTGTCAACATGCTCAGAAAGAGCTTTACAGCTAGCCATAATGGTTTTCTTTGCTTTTCTAGTTTGTGCCTTTCAGCAGCTCTTCATGTGGCATGATATGAAGCAGGTACCACTTAATAGCCGTTTTTCTTTTTTTTAACTTTATTTTGTACATTTAATAATTGAAAACATAAGCAATAAAAAACTAAAAAGTAAACACAGATGAATAAATATATACATTTCTCAATTAAATGTAATGGATACATGTAAATTTTTTTGTTTTGTTTTTTGTTTTTTTGTTTTTTTGTGTGTGTGAATCAAACAATATATTACACAATATATTTGGTTCATAGTAATGCATTCATACAGTATTTGTCCTATTGTGTCTGCCTTGCTTCACTCAACATAATGTCCTCCATTCATCCATGTTGCCATATGCTTTATGACTTCATTTCTTACAGCTGCATAATATTCCATCGTGTGAATAGGCCACAGTTTGTTTATCCATTCATCTGTTGATGGACACCTGGGTTGTTTCCAACTTTTGGCAATGATGAATAATGTGGCTATGAACATCGGTGTGCAGATGTCTGTTCGTGTCACTGCTCTCAGTTCTTCTGGGTATATACCCAGAAGTGGTATTGCAGGGTCACATGGCAAGTCTATATTCAACTTCTTTAGGAACTGCCAAACAGTCCTGCATAGTGGTTGTACCATCCTGCATTCCCACCAACAGTGAAGAAGTGTTCCTATCTCTGCAAAGCCTCTCCAACACTTGTAGGTCTCTGTCTTTTTTTAAAGATTTTATTTATTTATTCATTTATCCCCCACTTGCTGCTTGTGCTCGCTGGGTCAGCTAACCACGCCGTGCGGGCGGGCTTGCCTTCACCAGGAGGCCCCGGGAACCGAACCCGGGGCCTCCCATATGGTAAA
>JAKSZT010054396.1:4947047-4966120 GCA_026826555.1 Tolypeutes matacus
AGGTTGCGAGGATCAGATTTCTCCAGTCCAATCCAGTCCTTTCCGGGCTCCCAGGGCAAACCGCCGTGTGGAAGGGTCCTTTCCAGGCTCCCAGAGCAAACCGCCGTGTGGAAGGGTCCGTGGGGCTCTGCAGCCCAAATTTCAGGTCCGAACCTGAGTCAGCCTAAGGCTGTGTCCCTCTCTCTCCCCTTTCCGGGTGTGGCAGATCCCTGAAGCCCCCTTTGTCTGTGGTCGGAGGCCCGGGGGCCAGAGAATTCTGAAGAGTGTCGGGGAGGGTGCCGGCAGCAGCAGAAGCTGCTACTTGCAACTCACAGTTCTGTAGTCACGATTTCTCTCTTCTGTCCCTCTCTCCTCTGGGTGGTGTGCAGCCTTCACCTGGTGACCTAAACCCTAGAAGATCTTTTTCGGGGATGTTTCAGCTTGTCCTCTAGCTATTTTTCTGGAGAAGAGATTCCCATGTCTTACTAGTCCGCCATCTTCCCGGAAGTCCCGTTTTTCTTTTAACTGAGCAAAATATTTTGTTTCTGTACGCCTCTACCTTCTGTGCTCCTGAACAATTATTTCACATTGGTATTGGCCCAGTGTTTAGGATTGAGAAGCAACTGATGATCCTGTATAAAGCAGACTTTAGCACCAGAGTGACTGATCTTTTACCAATATCATTTGGGAAATTTGACCTGCCAGCAGAGCTTTTGGGTCTTTGGAATCTTGGTTCTTTTCTGTTTCCTTCTGCAATGTTCTTATGCCTCTGCTTGCTCCTCTTTAGTGATGTCTGTATCCTTTTCCCTCTGAATTTTATTCTTGTCCTGTCACCTGGTTGCAGGAGTTTGGGATTTCATCTGAATGTGGGTAGTTTCCCATTTTGCTTCATTTGCCCCGCCTTCTCCCCCACTGATTAATTTCTTACCTTCATCTGTCACTGTGATAGGTCCAGGATGGTTCATTGCCAATTCATACTGGACATGACTGAACTTCATTGAAGCCCTTGTTTCATACTTCCTCTTGTATTACTGTTGGCAATTTCATCTTACTATTGTTTTCAGTCACGAATCGAACTCGGCATAATTTTTTGTTTACAAAGCAAACATTTATTAACACATTAAACAATTTTTTGTTAGAACTTTTAAAGCAAGAAATTCATGACAAAATTCTTTAAGTAACAAGTAATCTATTGAAATTTCTTCCCGTCAAGATGAGTTTATTTCATGAAATAGTACATCAGCTGGATAAATTCATTATTCTCTTACTAAAAGTAAAAGGTTTTGTGACAGCTACTACATTTTGTTCTGTACACACAACTGTGGGATATAATGACATTATCATAATTAAATTTGAAAGTAATTTGGGTCTGTTATCTTCCAGAGCAGTTGTAAAACATGTTATCAGCACCTAAAACAGCTTGTAGTGGCTTTAATATTTACTTGAACATGTTTCAAGTTGAAATAAAATATGCTTTTAGGAAAAATGTCTCCCCTCATTAGTTCCTGGCATAGTACAGCTATGTCTTCATTCTGAATGGATAAAGGACCTTAAAAAATGAACTGTTTTCATAGCAAAACTTGACATAGTTTTTGATGGCCCTCTTTCTTTTTCAAAGTTAACCTCAATTTGCCTTTTCTTTTATAATCCCTTTAGACTTTTCTCCTTTTTTCTTTTTGGTATGGCTGTTTTTATTTCTTAATTCACAGAAATTTGTATACTTTTAGTGGAGGAGGCATAGTATTGGGTGACAGGTATGAATGATGCTGTTCTGCCCTCTGTTAGTTTACAAGCTCCTTGGGGAAATTAGAGCAAGAACACAGATAACTACAGAAGAAAGTAGGTAGTACAGGGTAAGTGCTAGGTCAAGTGATCAGTGAATGGTACCACACTGCTGTAAGGGTCAGCTGGGAGTAATTTTTCAGCTGGAGTAATCAAAGACAGCATGTTTGGGCTGAGTCTATTTTAACAGTAAAAATGAGAAATAGTATAAAAGTTCACCACAGGGAGTAGTTAAATTTTGATAATATATAATTTATACAGCCATAAAAATAAGATATTTGAAGAATTCTTTTATGAGACAGGAAGATGCTCCTAAGTAGGAAAGCAGGAAATATGTCAGAATACTAAGTGATTATCTGCATTATTCTATATAGCTTATGCATTATCTACTATGAAACTTTATTAACAAAATTATTTTTTAAAAAGGAATACTTGTTTTCCTTTGAATTCCTTCTTTTACTATTGTGCTGTACTGAAAATGTTTTTTGCTTTTGTTTTTTTGTGTTATGCTCATTTTCTAGATGGGATCTTCTCTGTTAATTCTTTTAACTTTGCCTGGGTCTACCAGAGATACATAGTTTCCCTGGTTTCTACATTTTTCATTTTTGGAAATAGCATGTGTGGCAGTTGGATATTATTTATAAATTCCAAAAAGAGATACTGATTATTTTTGTAAATTGGTTGGTTCCTCTGGGCATGATACCCTTTGTATTAAATTCAAAGGTTATGTTTACTTGATTAAATTAAATCAAAGGGCTTAGATTTGGCCACATCATTAGGTTGTTGAGTCCCTGCCCCCCTTGGTGAGACTCAAACAGAAAAGAAACGCACAGAGGAAGAACAGCAGCCCATAAGACATGGCAGAGGCCCTGGGAAGAGAGATGAACCTGATAGTCTACAGCTGACCTTGTGAAGAGAACAGAGCAGCTGAGCCCAGAAAGAAACTAATCCTGGGGTGAGAGATGAGCCTTATACCAGCCTACAGCTGAGATCAGAAGAAGCTGGGACCATGGAGCCTTAAGAGGAAGAAGGAAGGCTGAACCCTTGCAGATATCACCTGCCATCTTGCTTCAAAATGTGGCAAACGACTTTGGGTAAGAAAGTACCTCTTTTGGTACCTTGACTTAGACTCTTTAGGGTCTTGTGACTGTAAGCGCTTACCCCAAATAAATACCCTTTATAAAAGCCAACAGATTTCTGGTACTTTGCATCATTGGAGTCTGACAGATCAAAGTTCAAATCCTAACTCATTTTTAAGATGTGTAAATTTGGAGCAAGGTACTTGACCTTTAGTTTACTCATTTATAGAATGGTAGTTTTTTGTTTTGTTTTGTTTTGTTTTTAAAGAGAAGTTGTAGGTTTACAGAAAGATCATGCAGAAAATACAGAGTTCCCATATACCTGCCTCCATTTTTAACATTCTTTTAATGTTTTTTTGCATTAGCATGGTATTTTTGTTAGAACTGATGAGAGAATATTATTATAGTAGTACTATGAACTATAGTTCATAGTTTACATTAGGTTTTACTGTTTGTGTTGTACAGTCTTATGGGGTTTATTTTATTTTATTTTTATTCTAGCAACATATATGCCACCTAAAATTTCCCCTTTTAACCAAATTTAGTTATATAGTTTGGTGGTGCTAATTACATTCACTATGTTTTGTTATCATCACCACTATACATTACCAATTTTAAAGTTCTTAATGCTTCTCTAATACATTAGAAGTATTGTTTTAGTTTGCTAAACTGTTGGAAGCAAAATACCAGAAATGGGTGGGCTTTTATGAAGGGAATTTATTAGAGCAAAAGCTTACAGTTCTGAGGCTGTGAAAATGTCTAAATCAAGGCAGATCCTGGACTCCTGTCTCACCAAGATTGGCTGCTGGCAGGTCCTGGACTCCTGCCATGTGGCAGGGTACGTTGGCGGCTCTCTGGGTCCCTGCCTTCTCCTCCAGGCCTCTTTCTTCCCGAACTCAGCTGTGAGTGATCAAGCACATAGCAGGGTTCCCCCCTTGGGGGACCTTTTTCCATGCCTCTGTACTCCACTGATTCAAGCCTCTGGCCTGTCTCCCAGACTCTCGAGCTTTTCTAGTCCTCTCTTACGTGGCAGGGTAAAATGGCAGCTGTCTTTCTGTGTGTTTCTGCTTTTAGTTCTTAATTTGTGTAAGACTCTAGGAAGAGGGCAGAGACCTAACCAGGGTCACGCCTCACTGATGTGGTCCAAAGGCCCTAAAGCAGTCTAATCAAGTCATCTGTGCAAAAGGTCCCTTAAATGAATTTAATACAATCAAAGGGCCCCACACCCACAGGAATGGATTAGTCCAAAGGAATGATCTTTTCTGGGGTTCACAAAACTTCAAACTGTCACAAGTATTGTAGGGCACTTCTGGGAAGACTGCAGGCTAGAAAGACACAGGGCTCTCTTCTCCTCCAGAAAAATAGGTAGAGAATAGGCTGAAACAGCCTGGAAAAAGATCTTCTAGGGTTTAGGACGCCAGGCGAAGGCTGGACACTGCCCAGAGGAGAAAGGGACAAAGGAGCGGAATTGCAATGACAGAACAGTGAGTTGAAACCAGCAGCTGCTGCTGTTGGCACCCTCCCCCACACTAAAGACACTTTAGAATTCTCAGGCCTCTGGGCCTGCTGCTACAGACAAAGGGGGCTCCAGGCATCCACCACTCCCAGGAGCCCTTCCGAAAATATACAGTCCTCCTAATCTCCTTCTCTACTAACTGGGACTGTGGACTCAGAGGGGAGTGGAAATATTTCCTACCAGGGAGAAGGGAGGGGGCTGCCAGAGGAGGGTGGAGAACTGTCTCTGAGAAAGTTTGAATTACAAGACTCTTAGCCTCCAGGCAGGAAGCTCTATCACATTGATCTGGTCTGTGTTGCAAAAAATACACTCCTACCAGGCACTGAACTGAGAGCTGCCAAAGAATGCTATCTGCTGGCAGAACAAGGAAGTGCATGTGAGAAAATTAAAAATAAGTAAGAGAGGATTTCATAGCTTCCCTCCCCAAGACCCTAGGAAGTGGGTCTGCAACCAGTCACTGGATCCAGAGCCCAGTTTTGAGCAACCAGCAGGGACAATCCTAACAATCCAGGTCAAGCTAAGTATCAAAGAGCAGTGATACCACACAGCCTCCTGCCACTACATCCTAATCATATGCCTAGACATCAGCAAAAAATTATGAGCCATACTAAGAAAATGGAAGACATAGCCCAAGAAAAGGAATATATCAAAGTCCCAGAAGGGACACCGAATTTTAATTGGCGAGATGCGCACAAATTTCCAAAATCAAATTAATGAGCTGAAAGACAATATGACTAAAGAGATAAATGACATCAAGAAGACATTGAGCAAGTGCAAAGAATTTGAAATCCTGAATAGAAAAGTAACAGAGCTCATGGGAATGCAAGATACAACAGGTGAGATCAGAAACACGTTAGAGGCATTCAACAGCAGACTCAAAATGACAGAAGAAAGAATAAGTGATATCGAAGACAGAACAGCTAAAATTGAGAGAAAAGAATATGAAAAATTGGGAAGCGGCTGTGGCTCAATCAGTAGGGCTCCCGTTTACCATATGGGAGGCCCTGGGTTCGGTTCCCAGGGCTTCCTGGTAAAGGCAAGCCCGCCCGCACGGCGTGATTAGCTGACCCAGCGAGCACAAGCAGCAAGGGGGGGATAAATGAATAAATAAATAAAATCTTTAAAAAAAAAAGAATATGAAAAATTGAGCATGGGCTCAGAGTTGAATGATAACATGAAACGCAAAAACATACGTGTCATGGGCGTTCCAGAAGGAGAAGAGAAGGGAAAAGGGGTAGAAAGAGTATTTGAGGAAATAATAGCTGAAAATTTCCCCACTCTCATGAAAGAAATGAACTTACATGTCCAAGAAGTACACTGTACCCTAATCAGAATAAATCCGAATAGACCTACTCCAAGACACATACTACTCAGAATGTCAAATGTCAAATATAAGGAGAAAATTCTCAGAGCAGCAAGGGAGAAGCAAACCATCATGTACAAGGGACGTCCGGTAAGACTTAGTGCAGATTTCTCTTCAGAAACCATGGAGGCAAGAAGACAGTGGTATGATACAATTAGGATCCTGAAAGAAAAAAACTGCCAGCTGAGAATTCTTTTTTTTTTTTAAAGATTTTATTTATTTATTCATTTATCCCCCCCTTGCTGCTTGTGCTCACTGGGTCAGCTGACCACGCCGTGCGGGCGGGCTTGCCTTCACCAGGAGGCCCCGGGAACCGAACCCGGGGCCTCCCATATGGTAAACGGGAGCCCTACTGATTGAGCCACAGCCGCTTCCCTAGCTGAGAATTCTTTATCCAACAAAACTGTCTTTCAGATATGAAGGTGAGTATAAAATATTCACAAACAGAAACTAAGAGAGTTTGCAAAAAAAGAATCCACCTTTGCAGGAACTATTAAAGGAAGCCTTAGAACCTGAAAGAAAAAAGACAAGAGAAAGAGGCTTGGAGGAGAGTATAGAAGAGAATAGCAGAAAGGATAACTAAAAGAGTAAAAAGACAAAAATATGATAGGACATATGAAAACGAAGGGATAAAATGGTGGAAGTAAATAGTGCATTTACAGTAATATCATTGAATGTGATTGATTAAACTCCCCAATCAAAAGATACAGGCTGACAGAATGGATAAAAAAACATGAGCCATCCATATGCTGCTTATAAGAAACTCACCTTAGACTCAGGGATACAAAACAGCTAAAAGTGAAAAGTTGGAAAAATTACTCCACGTGAATAGTAACCAAAAAAGCAGGGGTAGCTATACAAATATGAGACAAAACAGACTTTAAATACAAAAAAAAAAAATAGATACAGAAGACCATTATACACTAAGAAAAGGGACAATCCACCAGGAAGGTACAACCGTCATAAATTTCTATGCA
This sequence comes from Tolypeutes matacus, assembly GCA_026826555.1. Classification (NCBI taxonomy): domain Eukaryota; kingdom Metazoa; phylum Chordata; class Mammalia; order Cingulata; family Chlamyphoridae; genus Tolypeutes; species Tolypeutes matacus. The sequence continues at coordinate 4,953,744 of JAKSZT010054396.1, forward strand.
CCTAACCAGGGTGCCCCCAAAATACACGAGACAAACTGGCAAAACTGAAGGGAGAAATAGACATCTCAACAATAATCATTGGCGCCTTCAACACTCAACCCACATCATTAGATAAAACATGTATTGTAAGAATTAATGAAATCATTGTGGAAAAACTCATGATAAATGTTAAAGCACTAGATAATTTGTATCAGGATGCTCTGTATATGAGTAATTGAAAACCCTACTTAGTGGCTGTATTAGTCAGCCAAAGGGGTGCTGATGTAAAATACCAAAAATCTGTTGGCTTTTATAAAGGGTATTTATTTGGTGTAGAAGCTTACAGTTACCACGCCGTAAAGCATAAGTTACTTGCCTCACCAAAGTCTGTTGCTACGTGTTGGAGCAAGATGGCTGCCGAAGTCTGCCAGGAGTTCAGGCTTCCTGGGTTCCTTTCTTCTCGGGGCTCGATGCTCTCTGGGCTCAGCTGTTCTGCTCCTCTATGTGCTTACTTCCTGAGCTCAAAACTCCAAACTCCCTTCTCTGCAGTGTGGTTTCCCTGTGAGTCCCTGCCCACCAAGGGAGTGGGGACTCGTCGTCCTACTGACATGGCCCAATCAAGTAAAAATGAAGTTTCTGAATCTAATATAATCTAGTATGCCCATAGGAAATGGCCAGTTCACAAACATAATCCAATATCTATTTTTGGAATACATAAATAATATTAAACTGCTACAGTGGTTTAAACAATAAAGGGATTATATGACAGTAAATCCAGAGATTGGGCATTTCTAGGTATCGTACAGTCAGGACTTCAGCCTTGTTCCTTTGAAACTCACCTTTGTGGGTTGGCTTCATCCTCAGAATGATACTATCAGGCTATAGTAGTTCTATGTGTCTCATCCAAACATAACATTTTTGAAAAGGAGAAAAGAAACCATCTCTTCTAGTGCATCATCTTTAGCAGCGTTTCTTTACCTTGGTACTATTGACATTTTGAATCAGATAATTCTTTGTTGTCCTCTGCAATTGTAGACTGTATAGCAGTATTCCTGGCCTCTACCCATTAGATGCCAGTAGCACCCGCACACACACATACACAGTCACACAGGTTTTAACAACCAAAAGTGTCTCTATATATTGTCAAATGTGAAGTGTCCCCTGGGGCACAGAAATCCCTCCTGGTTGAGAACCACTAATCTTCAGGAGTGAGGTGACCTTTACTGGAAGCTGCTGTGAGATCTCCCTCCCCACCTCCCTTATCATGTCTTTTTGGCCATGCTTCACATACCCATGCTCAAATCTGTTATTAGCATGAGAACCACCGTAATTTAGAAATTTATCAGCTTCCTCAACTGGGGTAGGGCCACCTTAACTCATGGCAGAGAGAGGAGGGTACCTATCTGAATAAAAATGGGGTTTTGTTCAGGGAATGGAGGGATTTGGATATTGGATAGGCAACAATAGAGTCTATTACAAGGATAAAACACTTTAAAATTGCTTGCCTGTAAGTGCAGTGTTAGCAGAATGCAGGTAATTTGACTATTAGGACTACAAAAGTGATTTGGAATGGTAATAGGGGTGAGTGTAACATTAGATGAAAACTGGGCTTATGTTTATGGTGTTCACCGTTGACACTCCAGTACCTAAGCAAAGATTCTAGTATATAGCAGATGCTTAATAAATACTTTTTGAATGAATGAATATAGAAAAATGTCCTGATCAGAATGCTGTCATGGGTGAAAGGAATTTTGGATTCAGTAGCGGTTAAAGTGTGATTATAAATACAGTTGGCTGAAATGAAGAGACTCGTGTCAACAACCCTCATTCTTTTCTTCTAAATAAACTATATCCAGCTTCAAAGGAATTATGCTTTTGTTAGCGGAATGCTCCGGGTTCTGGGCTTCTGGGTTCTGAGCTATGTCATGAGCTATATCTGAGCTATGAGCTAAGACACATCATAGGGTAGGCAAGGGAGTAGAGAGTTTGTTAAGAAACAAGAAAAGAGATAAGTACACAATCCAAGACATGGATTACGACATGGATTGTGGGCATGCTACAGGGTGAGGCATGCACATGGGGCCCCAGGTTAGGCCTTTTTAAAGCCTTTCCTCTTCCCCTTTTCTAATGTTGGGGGGTTGGGGGAGAATAGCAGCTGTTTGCTCTTCAGATTGGTTGCCCCACCTGTTAGCTCTTGGGGCCAGTGGGGAAGCCTGTTGTTTGAAGTCATAGGGTTCCTGCTCGACCCCAGAAAGTGTTCCAAATGGTACTTTGTGGCCAGGGTCTTAGCTGGGTCTTTCCAGCTTTGTTCTTTAGTAGCAGCCTTCCTCTTGGGGGGTTTCTGGGCAGGGTCTCATGGCCCTACTGGGTCCCAGCTGCCTTCCTTCATTTCCTGTACTAACCTGGTTTACTTTGATCTAAATAATCCCTTAAAATAATTATTTGACTCATAATGTTAATATTATTTCATTGTTTTTTTGGTATTTCCTTCTTTAGAACTAAACATTTCTGTGATATTGATTAAAAACTCTTTGATTGGCTTGCCAGGCAGCTATTGCTTATCATCCCCAGAAAAGGAAATCAAACTAGGCTCCATTCTCTTCCCATGGGCTCATGTTTCTTCTTCACACGATCTCTAAGGCCTGAGGTGGACTATCCTAGTCTTCTATCTGTAAATCTTAAGCTAGCTATTTGGACTTCTGGTTGAAAGAAAGGGGAGGAATTTCCCATCCAGGGAACTAGGCTTCTCCAGTGCCTAAAACAGTTGCTGGCAGATAGTACGCTTTCAAAAAAATATTTTAACTATTTGTTGAATGAATGCAATAATATTAATGTTTTTATAGTCATTTATTTAAATTTACCTATAAGCTTAATTTCTTTGTTCACCATTTCTTCTTACATTCTACTCATGCATACTAGGTTCTGAAGTATTTACTTTTTGTAATTTTTTGGCAATAATCGATGAGTGGTAAGTTAAATTTTTTCTTTTTTTTTTTTTGCCTAAAAATGTTTATTGTCCTCCCTCTTGAATAATTAGTGGGGTATAATATTCTACGTTGATTGTTGTTTTCACTAAGTACTTTGAAGATATTTTGGTATTATATTTTAACCTCTATATTGTTGATGGAACAATATCTGTAATTGTTCCTTTGTAGTTGATCTGTGCTTTACCTCAATGCTTTTTTTAAAGGGATGATCCTTTTTTTTAAATTTTTTTTTTTTAACAAATTCTGTCAAATAGCCCTCCAAAGAGCTATACCAGTTTATAATACCATCGGTAGTAAATGGGAATTTGTTTCTCCATTACTTCTTTTTATTGCCATTTAAAAAAAATACTTTGTATTTTGGAGAATTTCATATTCAAGAGTAGAGAGGGAAGCGGATGTGGCTCAATCGATGGAGCTCCTGTTTGCCATGTGGGAGGCCCGGGGTTCGATTCCTGGAGCCTCCTGGTGAAGGCAAGCCAGCCTGTGCGGCTCAGTGAGCTGACACAGCAGGACGACCCAACAAAGGGAGACAAGCAGACACAGAAAAACACACAGCAAATGGACACAGCGAGCACAAGCAGCAAGGGGGGATAAATAAATAAATAAAATCTTAAAAAAAAAAAAAAAGAGCAGAGAGAATTGCACAATGAATACCCATGTACCCAACCCTTAGCTCAACAATTATTGATTCATGGCCAATCTTGTTCCTCTTCTTGCCCCCATCCCAGATTATTTTGAAGCAAATCCCAATGATCTTATTATTATTATTTTTTTTTATCTTATTATTTTATCTGTAAATATCTCTACATATTGAAATAGTGTAGATAAGGACCCCTTTTTGAAAACACATAATCTCAATACCATTATTACACCTAAAATAATTAATGATAATCCCTTAATATCATCAAATATCCAGTAAGTGTTCACATTTCCAATTGTTTTAAATATCATAATTTTTTTTTTTTATAGTTTGTTTGAATCAAGATCCAGGTAAGTTCACGCATAGAGATTGGTTGATATATCTTTTAAGAGATGCAGCCTCCATCTCTCTTTTTTTTTTTTTTTGCAGTTTGATTGCTTTCATTTTATTTATTTTTAAGATTTATTTTATTTATTTATTTCTCCCCACCCCCTCGTTGTTTGCACTTGCTGTGTCTGTTCATCTTCCTTGTTTCTTTAGGAGGCACCAGGAACCAAACCCGGGACCTCCAATATGAAAGGGAGGCACCTTATCACTAGAGCCACCTCTGTTCCCTGCTTTGTTGTCTCTCTCATTGTGTTTTTCTTCTTGTGTCTCTTGTTGCGTCAGCTTGCCGTGCCTGCCTGTCATGTCAGCTCACTGTCTTGCTCATCCTCTTTAGGAGGCACCGGGAACTTCCACTCCCTGCTATGTCTCTCATTATGCTCTTCTTCTTGTGTCTCTTGTTGCATCAGCTTGCTGCACCTGCTTGTCATGCCAGTTTGCTGTTGTCTTTAGGAGGCACCGGGAACCAAACCAGGGACCTCTTGTGTGGTAGGCGGGAGCTCAATCACTTAAGCCACATCTGCTTCTCTTGATTGCTTTAAAAGATTTATCTTCATCTCTGGTATTCTGCAGTTCCATTACAATGTTTTTGTGGTTGTTTTAGTTTATATTTATTACCTCACTCTGAGGGCTCATACCTATCTTCAAATATATTCAATTCTCATGTGATATGTCTCAAAATATTGACTTACCCCTATGTGGGTTATCCACACTTTAGACTCGTGTCTTTTAACATCTTTCTTCTGTATCCATATCTCTCTGAGCTCCATCCTAAGCAAAGTGAGAAGTTCCAAGATACATTTATTAGCAAGGAGAGAAAATTGGGGGAGGCTTTGAGGTCATCGGAATGTTGCGTATTCCTTCTCGGCTTGAAACCTGATGAAACCTCTTTTGAGATCATCTATGCATTAATTTTCTTTTAGGTCATATTTTAACATTTCTTAAGAAGTATTGGTGGATGAGGACAGGATTCTATGTTGCCCTAGTCACTCATACTTTAGCTCTATATTGCCATTTAACAAATCTTTTTATTGTTATCAGAAAGTCTTAAGAATGTCAGGATAAGATGAATGTTTTCTCCAACAATTCTCAACTAGGTTTTCTTTAAGAGAAGAATTGGATCTTTTATTTTTTAAATGGGCCCTCTATTACTCAGCTGAAGGGGTGCTGATGCAAAATACCAGAAATTGGTTGGTTTTTATAAAGGGTATTTATTTGGGGTAGAAGTCCACAGTTACCAGGCCATAAAGTGTAAATTTCTTCCCTCACCAAAGTCCATTGCCACGTGTTTGGAGCAAGACAGCTGCTGACGTTTGCCAGGATTCAGGCTTCTTGGGTTCTTCTCTTCCCCTGGCTGTGTTTCTCTCCGTGCTTAGTTCCTCTGTTTCCTCCACAAGGCCTGCTGTAGAATATTAGGCGAATGGCTTGTCTCTGTCCCGGGGCCTTCTCTACTTCCTCACGACCAAGCTCCTCTGTCAGCTCGCCTCCCCGGCCTCCAGCATCAAGACTCCAACATCAGAACTGCAACTCAAAACGGCTCCAACACTGTTCTTTGCCATGCCTTTTATATTTTATTCCCCACCCACCAAAGGGTGGGGCTCAACACCCTACTGACTTGGCCCAGTTAACGCCCTGATCATAACTTAATCATGCCTAGATTAGCAGACCAGTTTATAAGCATAATCTATTTTTGGAATTCATAATTACATCAAACTGCCAAACTGCAACAGTCCCCTTGTTTTGTCACTCTTTCAGAATCCATTATCTTTTGTTTAGTATTCTCCCAGGACACAGTTTTCCCATTTATCTCGATGTTTGCGTACCTTCCTTACTGGGACATTTGTTCAGCATATATGATTCTGTGACTTTAAGCCTTGTGTAGTTGGGGTGACATTGTTTGGATTGGTTTTCTATATTGAGCCATTGTGGCTAAGCAATATATCATATTGTATAAGCTCTTTTTCTGGTATGTTAATCCGTCTGTGATCTTCCCATGTATTTGGAGTCACTCATCTTGAGGGACTGGAAACAAATGTGAAATAGCTTGGTCTTGGCAACTTCTTTACAGATTTTTAAATTTGTTTAAAAATTAAATTTTCCAGAAGACTAAAAACAGACAAACTAAACTTGAATTGTTTTTCCCACATATTTTCTATTTAAAGGCAAATGATTTTGAATCTAGTGAGCATTTGCCCCAGGGCAAACAGGAATGCAGACTTCATAGATGAAAGGATTATTGGACAAGTGATAGAAGTCATAGCAAATTTGCCTTTTGTTGGCCAGTCACTTGGCAACACTCAACTGAGAGTCAGCTCTTTAAAATGCTTTCTTGGTTATTGTTTTAGACTCCAGAGCTTAAGATTCTTTTTGAGTTTTAATGAGATTCAAATCTCATTAGCTTAATAATGATAAAACAGCTCTAAGGTTCTTTACCAACAGGGCAGTATAAGTATCTTTTTGATTATGTACTTGGTAAAAAAAGTTTAGCCACTCCCCAATATATTTTTTTACACATAATTTATTGACTTCTACTTCCATACCTACATAGTATATAAGTTAGTTATGAGGCATAAAAGTACAAATTTTAAAAGACTAGATAAACATGAACTATTTTTACTGTAATATTAATGATTGAAAATGTTTTGCTTATTAAAAAGTAGTATTTGGTTAGAACAAAGTGATTGTGAGTCATTGTTTTTTTTTTTTTAAACAATTTATTGAAGTATATCATTCATACATGAACATACATGAACTATAATTGTTCATTAAACATCGTGAACTTACAAAACAAACATACATAACATCATACAGGGTTCCCACACATCACCCCCACACACACAAATACCCTGCATTGTTGTGAAACATTTGTTAACAAGTCATGAAAGAACATTGTCAAAGTATTACTACTAACTATAGTCCGTATCTTCTTCTTCTATACTTTTTTTTTTTTTTTAAGGATTTATTTATTTACTTACTTTTGTCCATTTTTACCCCCCATGCCCACTGTTTTTGCTGTTTCTGTGTCCATTTGCTGGGCAACTCTATGTCTGTTTCCTGCGCTCTCTTCTCATCCTTCTCCTCCTTTCTTCACTGGGATTCGATCCTGGGAACCTCCTATGTGGGAGAGAGGCATCCTACCTGTGCCACCTTAGTTCCTGGTTTTTCTGTGTGTCTCGTCTTGCCTCTCCCTTGTGTCACTCTCCTGTTAAGTCATCATCTTGCTGCATGGCTCGCGGGGCCTGATGGCGTACCCACGCATGGGGCCTAGTGGCCCATGCGCCTTCTATATATAGATATATATCTATATCTAGTTATAGATATAGATATATAGATTTTTTTACCAGGAGGTCCCAGGGATCGAACCCTGGTCCCTCCATATGGGAGACGGATGCCCAACCACCCGAGCTACATCCATCCCCCTGCTATATCTCTTAAGGTTGACCAAAGATACCCAAAGTTATAGTCTTTTCCCATACAGGATGGTCATATAATAAATCAGGCTTAGTTTATCACCAGCATTCTAAAAACCAGACCTAGGGAGAAAAACTATATCTGGGGACACATGCATGATTTCTAATATAGTGAATGTTTAGCCTACCCTGATTATCACAAAATCAGGACAGTGAGAATATTCGCAGAGTCATTGGTTTTTAAAATCTTTGATATACCAGTAAGGAAATCAGTAACCACACTAGTTATTTCAGTGAGAATTTAATATAAGAAATTGGTTAAGTAGGTGTTAAAAAACTGCAAAAGCAAAAAAAAAAAAAAAAAACATTGAGGAAAGGAAACAAAAGGGTAAAGAGTTGGGATTATCAAAACCTTAAGCTCAGAGAAGGGTCTTCATAAGGTAGGGCAAGGACTTCTGAGGGGGTGTGATGAAGCTGGTTCTGCCTGGGCATGCCAGAAAGAAAAGCTAGAGATTGGACTCAATTGCCAGGTAAAGAGAAGTTGCTGGGGTAATGCTGACAAGAGCAGCAAGCAAACATGAAGGAGAAAGTTCCTTCTGCCTTCTTCATTACAGACTCCTTCTAGTACACACTATTGGTGGAACCCAACAGGAAGCCTGCCAACAAAGGAGAAATGTAGTTTGTAGATTTCTAGTCCCAGCATTTTGAAGGGTGAGTGTGGAGTTAAAGAACAATAGCTTAATAAGTGATATACTTGACTTAATACTTGTAATGAAACAGAGAGTCAAAGAACTGATCCCAGGTTCAGTTAATTTTGCTTTTTTATTTTAATGGCAGTCAAAGTTGGAAAGAATACCTCAGAGAGTCATGATGTAGAAGAATAGGAGTCAGTAAAATTATTCTGTAAAGTGTCAGATGGTAAATATTTTAGGCTTTGCGATGGCCCGTAAGTTCTCTGTCTCAACTGCTTAACTCTGCTTTGTAGCACAAAAGCAGCAGCTGTGGGCAATATGTAAACAAATGAATATGACTGTATTCCAATAAAACTTTATTTACAGAAACAGGGAGTAGTCTGGATTTGGCCCTGGGCTAGAGTTTGCAGACTCCTGGTGTAGAATATATACTTTGGCTGAAATTAATCATGATAGTAGATATGGGTTCATGCTTCAAATAACCTCTTGATAATTTTTAACTTGGAAGACCATTTTCTTAGATCTGATAAAATTAACGTAAGAAAAGAAAAAGAAACCAACTTCAATCTTACTATTGAAGTCCCATAAAGGGGAATAGGAAATATTAGCTTTGCCATTCTCTTGTTCACTTATGATTGCATTATTAGTATCTTTAATACAGTTTCTTTATAGGAATCTGTTAAAGCCACTTATTTCTTTTTGTGATCTTTAGTTAAAAATTGAAGTAAGTTCACTTCATGGACTCACTTCTCATTGTTATGGAACTTTACTCTTTCCTTAAATACCTTAAATTCTGGCAGTGATCAGCTGGAATATAACCTCATAATGGTGCCAGTTTCCATCAGTACTTTTTAAAAATTATTTATTTATTTATTTCTCCCAACCCCTTGTTTTTCACTTGCTGTGTCTGTTCGTCTTCCTTGTTTACCTAGGAGGCACTGGGAGCCGAACCCATGACCTCTGATGTGGGAGGGAGGTGCCCAATCACTTGAGCCACCTCTGCTCCCTGCTTTGTTGTGTCTCTCGTGGTTTTTTTTTCCTCCCCGCATCTCTTACTGTGTCATCTTGTTGAGTCAGCTCACCGCGCCTTCCATCAGTACATTGAATTCACAGAGCTAAGTTTTCTTACTGTTTTTAATTAAAAAGTAAATAGAATATTCAGTATCTTCTTTCTTTATCCTAGTGGATCACCCTTTACACCCCTAGTGGCTACATACACACACTGAGAAGAGATCACTGGGTTAGAGAGATCTGTTTCCTAATAGCACATTTTGATTTAGTATTGAAGCAATGCATTGATGATCCTGCAAACTGGACTTATTTCTTGTTCTTCCGCTGTCTGTGTATATTGCTGTGCTGCTATCCTGACCTTGTATTTCCATGCCTGCTCTCTCATTCCTAATGCAGCTTTGCTTTCCCATCCATATTTCTATGGCACTTTCTATGTTCGTATAACTCTAATTGCGTTTTTTGTTTAGTTTTGTTTTTTTGCTTATGTATCTCTCCTTCCCTCTCCCCCACCGTTTGAGTAAAATGTCTTGGATGTTATATTTTGATTATATACACTGTATTTCCAGAACCTAGGTGTGGCACACACTATGCTCTCAATAAATGTTATATCAAATTATTGGAAATAGAACTTAAGGACCCAAATTTTGGCTAGTTTAGTAGTGGTTCATAATCAAAGCTGCTTATGACAGCTAAGCCATTCTTCATCCCCTTCATAATTTTGGTCATAAATATATATATATATTCCCCCCCCCCCCAGAGGCCTAAACTTCATCTTCTCTGTCAGCACTACCTTTTTCCCTACCAAATATTTGGCATTAAGAAGACTTGAGCATGAATTAATTTGTTAAACAAATATTGACAGCCTACTGTGTGCTAGACTTCTGCTGGGGATACCACAGTGAGCATTTTACATAACAGGAAATTGAGTCCCTAGAAATTGGATGATGGGTACAAGATTATGTAACATAATAAAGACAGAACTGCAACTAGATCCTAGATCTCTTGACTCTTGGTTCATTGCTCTTTCCCTGTATTAAGTAGCATTAGGAATAGGACATTGCTTTAAAAAAAAAAAAAAAAAGTGTTGATCCACTTAAACACCACTTCTTTCTGATTCTATTTGGCAGGTAGCATTAGGGGCATTGGGAAATTGCACAATGAATGAAATGAAAAAATAGATGCTATGAACTTTAAATGACAGTCAGTGAGACCTGTTAGGGAGCAAAATTTAACAATAGGAGTAGGAAGATTCAGAAATTCCCTTGAGTATGCTGTTCTCTATGATCTCTGCAACATAATTGGTATTTAAAAAGACTCATGCTGGGTCTTTATGATTCCTGGGGCTTACCAATAACAAGGTATTACCTTTGGCAGCTAAATCTTTCAATATCTTAATACTTTTTTATGTCGTTTTCTCCTTATATGGCATTTTTGTTGAGTGAGAGAAGGTTGAAAAATTAGCCCACTATGAGTTACTGGTTATATAACCACAAAAAAAGACCATTAAAAGACCAAAGTTTAAATAAATATTGGAAGCTTTAAGCAGGGGGTTATCAGAGGTCCATGATGAGTAATAAAAGGCTTTACAATTTTAACTTTATAACACTAATTAGCTTCTTTTTTTTTTTTTGCCTTGAGGTGGTACTAGGGCTGGGATTGAACCTGGGACCTCATATGTGGGACACCAGTGCTTAACCACTGAGCCACATTGGTTCCCCTGAGTTGGTCATTTCATTTGTTTGCTTTTGTTTTGGGGAGGCACTGGGGATCAAACCCGTGACCTCCCATGTGGGAAGTAGGCGTTCAATCACTTAAGCCACATCTGCTACCTGCTAATTAGCTTTTAAATGGGTGATTATAAAAGTAATTTTTTCTTCTACAAAAAGTTGACATTTTATAACAGTTTGGGAAATTATATTGCCTTATTGCCCATATTGGGTTAATTTTATAATCATAATTATAAAAGCTGTCTGTAGACCTTTGTGACTTGATTAATTCATTAAATAAATATTTATTGGGAAGCGGCTGTGGCTCAATCAGTAGGGCTCCCGTTTGCCATATGGGAGGCCCCGGGTTCGGTTCCTGGGGCCTCCTGGTGGGGGCGGGCCCGCCCGCACGGCGTGGTTGGCTGACCCAGCGAGCGCGGGCAGCAAGGGGGGGATAAATGAATAAATAAATAAAATCTTTAAAAATATATATATATATTTATTGACCACTTACTAGGTGACAGAAACCTTGCTGGTGATATAACAGTGAGCATATTGGACATGATTTCTGTTCTCTTGGCACTTTCAATATAGTTGGAAGAGAGACATTAAAAATGACTACAAAAATAACTATGATTACAGTTGCAAAGTAAGAAAAAATTACAAGGAATAATGAGAGCATGTGATAGGCTACTTTGCATTTCTAGAAGAGTTGGGGTCATCAGAGAAGGTCTCCTGAAAAAGTGCTATTTAAGTTATGATCCAAAGGATGAGGAGGTGTTAGGTAAGGTAAAGATAGGGGGAAGAGCATTTTGGATGGGAAAGCATTTGTGGATTCCCTGGGGTAGGAAGAAGCATGATGAGTTCTAGGAACAAAGAAAAGGCCAGTGAAGTGAGAATCAGTGAGAGAGTAGAAGAAAGGTAGGACATAGATCATGCTAGGCCCAAAGATCATGGTAAGCCTATTGGATTTTTTTTTTTTTTTTTTTTTTTTTTTAGATTTGGAAATTTATTATAATTGTTTTCACTTCTTTGTTTTTTTTTTATTGTGGGTAAAAATCAAAATTTTCACAATACATACCAACACTTGCAAAATGATATATAAATGTATATGCATATATGTGCATTTGCTTACAAAGTGCTAACACATGGAATAACGTGGATGAATCTTGAAGACCTTATGTTGAGTGAAGCAAGCCAGGCACTGAAGGATGAACAGTATATGACCTCACTGATCTGAACTGAGGAAAGTGTGCAGTCTCTGAGAACCATTGTCTGAAAGATAGGTTAACAAAGGAGAGTAAGAGAAGAGCAGGCTTTGAGCCATCTCCCATATGGACATAATCTATGGTAAAGGGATAGAGTGTGGTTGCATGTTGGGGGATGGGGCAGATGAGTGGTGATGTTCCTGGGTTTGGTGGTACAGCACTGGGGGGGGTGGATTAGGAAGTGCTGGTTCAAATCCCCAGGGCATGTAACTGTGAATCTTGACATTCCATGGGTTAGGAGAGGGGGGTATCATGGGCCCTGGGGGGCTGGGGAGAAGGGAACAGTCAAGATCTAATGGG
>JAKSZT010054396.1:4966520-4979930 GCA_026826555.1 Tolypeutes matacus
AATCAAAATTCTCACAATACATACAAACATTTTGCAAATGTTTGTATGTATTGTGAGAATTTTGATTTTTACCCATAATAAAAAAAAAAAAAAAAAAAGGAGAGTAAGAGAAGAGCAGGTTTTTTTTTTTTTAAAACTTTATTTTGTACATTTAATAATTGAAAATATAAACAATTAAAAACTAAAAAGTAAACACAGATGAGTAAATATATATATTTCTCAATTAAATGTAATGGATAAATATAAATTTTTTTTTAATCACTATATTACACAATATATTTGGTTCATATTAACACATTCATACAGTATTTGTCCTTTTGTGTCTCGCTTGCTTCACTCAGCATAATGTCCTCCAGGTTCATCCATGTTGCCATATGCTTTATGACTTCATTTCTTCTTACAGCTGCATAATATTCCATCGTGCGAATAGACCACAGTTTGTTTATCCATTCATCTGTTGATGGACACCTAAGCCTATTAGATTTTATCCTAAGCACAACAGAGAGCCATTGAAGAGTTTCAAGCAAGGGAGTAACTGAGTTGTATTTTTATTTTTAAAAGGGCATTCTTATCATGTGGAGAATGGATAGAAAGAGTGGATGTTAGGAGGCTATTGTGATGGTCAAGAGAAAAATGATGATGTCTAGTAATGGTGGTAGAGATGGGGAGAAGTTAAGGATTTGAAAGATAATTAGGAAATAGAGTTGTTAGGACTTAAGGATAAGGTTGGGGGTGGGGTTAAAGATTCTCAGGTTTCTTGCATGAGTGCCTGAATGATGTTTTTTTAATGAACCCTGGAGGAGTGGGGTTGGAGAGAGGTTAAGAGTCAAGTCTGGATATGTTGATTTGAGATGCCTATGAGAGATATCCATGTAATTCATTTGGACATCTGGGTCTGATGCTCAGAGGTTCAATCTAGAGATACAAATTTGGGAGTCATTGGCCATTATAGATGGTATTTAAAACTATGGGAGTGGACAGTATTGCCAAGAGAATGAGGGTAGAGTGAACAAGGGGTTAAGGACCCAAAACACAGAAGAACTGCAGCCTTTAGAGATTGGAGTGGGGAGTGGGGGAGGCAAGGAGTGAGAGCCAGCAAAAGAGGTGAAGAGGGAGAATGGTCAGAGAGCACAAAGGCTCTCATATTCCAAGAGAGGAGTGTTTCAAGGAATGTGTGGTTGACTCTGTTGAATGTTCCTGAGAGGTAAAGTAAGATGAGCATTCATGAAAAGTGTTAAGTGGATTTATTGCCAAAGGAGGTCATTGGCGGGTCTTGTTAAGAACAGTGGATTGAAGGGGTTTCCTGTGAGGAGAGTTAGAGAAGTATAATTAGGATGGTGTTAGGGGTATGTGTGTGTGTGTGGTAGGGGGCTTTACTCATGGTCATTCTAACCTTCAGAGTATTTTCAGTAATTGGGGAACTCAGTATATCAATAGGAAGTTCATTCCATTTATTTGGACCATATTGGAGGTTTAGTTTGGCATACCAGTCACTAGGTCCACCCTTGCAGGGTATTCGGATGGGAATCAGAGTATCAATTCAATTCAGGATTCCCTGGGAATGGATGGCCTCAAAAATTCTATGGAAAATTCTGCCTTGGACACTAGAGGAGTGGTTGACTGTGTGGTGACCAAATAGGGTCTCATAGAGAGAGACTAGATGGCCACTCTGGTGTTGATGTCAATCTTGGTGTGGCCTCTACAGATCAGCTCAATATGATACTTGTCATCATTTGATGGTTTAGAAACTGGAATTTGATCTGTTTACTCAGGAATGATAAAATTCAGAAAAATGAGATCACATTAACCAATAGGTTTAAAGACCGGTTTAGAAACCCAAAATACCATTTTATAGTGGTAGATGTATATCTAGCTCAAGATCTGGAATCTGTTTAAACCAGGGATTCACTCTTGCTGGAGGATAGCCCGGGATTAAATTAAAAGTCAGCAGCTTTCTTGCTTGGTAAACATAGAACTAAGAGCCAGTTGAATGTGTCTTTTTACGGGCTTCTGGTTATGAGGGTTTGACTTTCTTTTACTCTAGAGGTATTTCTTTCTTAAATAGCTGCCAGACATGTCAGAATCAAACCACCCTGACCTGTGAGAAGAGATTGCTATATCCTTGCCCTTCCACTTCTTTTCTGAGTTAGTTGTCAAATAAGCTTCTGTCATTACCACATTTCCTTATGAAGAGCAGAATTGGTTAAGGTTTCTGAGAGTACTGCTTATTTTATATTTGCTAACTAGTCACCTAGGTAGTATTTAAAATCTCTTATTCCATGTGTATGCTTAATTTGATTAGGACTAGCTTCCTTTTATCAACTTCACTTTGATTCCTGTAATAGTCTTCACAGAGCATTAGTATATATTTTCCATTTCCATTGAGCACTCTTTGTGGGCACACTGACTTTAGTCCCTGTTTCTTCTCCAGGGTCATCTAGTAGCAGGCACCCAAATCAGGCAACTCCAAAGAAAAGTGGTTTAAAGAATGGCCAAATGAAGAATAAAGATGATGAGTGCTTCGGGGATGATATTGAGGAGATCCCAGACACAGATTTTGATTTTGAAGGGAACCTGGCTCTTTTTGACAAGGCAGCTGTGTTTGAGGAGATTGATACCTATGAGAGGAGAAGTGGTACCCGTTCTCGAGGCATCCCAAATGAAAGGCCTACTCGGTACCGCCACGATGAGAACATCCTGGAGTCAGAGCCCATTGTCTACCGACGGATCACAGTGCCCCACAACGTGAGCAAGGAGTTCTGCACGGGTGAGTTGCACCAGGTCACGTATCCCACTGGCTGCTCTTTCTTTTCTACTATGCTTGTTACAGAAAGACCCAATTTGTGAGTCAGAGTTGTGTACTAGGTATTAACTTAAATGGCTTGGTGTGGTGGTTAGCCTATTATTATTGTCTCTTGGGAGTTGCAGCTAGTACAGCAGCCTATCACTGTGGAGGGACTAATTGCATGTCTATTTATATCCTGCATCTGGCAGGATCTGGCCTGCTGTTTGTTGCAATGATTAACAGTTAAACGCATAGGGCCGACTATCTAGATTCAAATGTTACAGATCTGTTTCACTTTGGCTTTTCTATTACTGCCTATATATTTTGCCAGAATTTCTACTAGTTTTACTAATTGTTTGCTGTTGCAAAAAAAAAAAAAAAAAAGGTTGAAAATGGATGATTGAAACCATTGATTAAAATTAGGGTTTCATTTGTTTACTACACTGTCCTTGTTGCCTGCTAGCTCCAGTCATTGAGAGTTGGCTAGCTATAACTCTTGTGTATCAAAGTAGTGGTTTGGTAGTTATGTAGGTCACCATATATGATAGTCTACTTCTTTTATCTTAGTGACATTTCAGTTTCCTTTTTTAGCAATAGAAACTTTCTTCAAACAAAATCATAGATACAGAGGCCCTTGGTGTATGGAGTAGATAAAAGTAACTCTGGGAGAGGTGGTCTACCTCATCCCCACATCCCTTTCTCCCAAAACCACATTATTAACTGGGCTTCATGGAATACAGTTTGCAAACCATTGTTATTGCATAGTCTCCAGAGCTAAAGAGAGAATCATAGTCATTATTAATAAGTATAGAAGTAACTGGGTACAAAATTTTCATTTTGGTTTGAGGTTTGGAATATAGGGAATATAAATTTTAGATGTTAGTAGTGGTTATAGGGAGAAAATATGGAGCCAGCGTAATTGCATTTAGAAGAAAGTCAGAGGGAGGCGGCTGTGGCTCAATCAGTGGGGCTCCCGTTTACCACATGGGAGGCCCCGGGTTCGGTTCCCGGGGCCTCCTGGTGAAGGCAAGCCCGCCCGCACGGCGTGGTTGGCTGACCCAGCGAGCACAAGCAGCAAGGGGGGGATAAATGAATAAATTAAAAAAAAAAAAAAAAAGAAAGTCAGAGACATGGCTCTTTTGTAGACATCAGTGGGGCTCTGTTGTATTTGGTTTTGCTGAGTATATAGCTTGCGTGTGTTTTCCTTTTGGAAAAAAATAGGCAGACTGTCTGGCTAAGAAAGATGACTCAGTTGTTCCAGTCTTTCATCAGCAGACTGGCAAGTATACCTCTCTATTAAGGTAGTTTCTTTAAGTGACATTGACAGGACTTGCTGAACTCCTTTGAGTCTTAACACCTGTGTAAGGACAAACAGCCTAGCTCAGACTCAGGCTTAATTTAAATTGCCAGGTTTTAAATTTTTAAAAAGCAGCTATCATCCAGCAGGTCTGGTACTATCTCCAGATCCTGCCTACCACTCACCTCCTACTGTTCCCTTTTTTACTGCCCTAAACTACAAGATAAGCTGCCCCTATTGGCAGCTGTATATCTGTAGTTCAGGTGATGCTGCTGAGGTTGTTGGGTTATGCAGTGTGTGATTTCCTGAAACTAATTACACTGTGGGAATTCCTGAGCTTGGGAAGATTGTAGCCTGCCTTGGATTGAAGTGACTAAGAGTGAAAATAACACTGAGAGTCAACAGAGAGAGCTAAAAGAGCTTGAGAATACATTTGCTGAAGTAGATGAAGGGAGAGGTGGAAATTTTCCCCCTCTATATGCTCCACTTCCCCAATTCAGTCTTCACATCTCTTGTTTAATGACAAAAGTGAAAAGTTTTCTCCTCTCATATGAAACTATTTCCCCAGAATTGCCATCAGCAAACACACTACAAAACACATGTGCTGGTCCTTGGCCAAGAAATAAGATATGGTGGCTTGTTGGTGAATTGGGACCAGTTGCATTGCATGGATATATGATAATGGAAGGTGCAGGAAGCCCAGTAGCCTCATACCATCTGGCTTTTCTCTTTATTCCTAACATTGATAAGGAGTAGAAATGAAGCCCTTTTTTCCAAGCAGGGTCTATGCAGGAAAGAGAACAAATAAGCATTTATATTGCTGACAGCTTCGCCTACAGGTGATTTTAAAATCTCTGTTCCATCACCAAGGCAAAAACCTTGAAGCAGGTTTTTACTGAGTGGTATTCAGATAGCTCAGTGCTGGGGACCCTTTCCAATTGGACCTACTAGCCAAATGTTAGGGTCAGAATAAGTCAAACTATTTGGAATACTTGGAGAAACCACCTAGGATCATAAAATGTTAGGCCACTTGATCACCTCATGCAATTTTCTCATTTTATGGACGAGACCGTTGAGGCCCAGAGAAGTTAAGGATCTCATAAACATTACCCAACCCGTATCCTTTCCTTTTCTGAATGCAAATAAGTTAAAGAGGAGAAAGAAGAGAGGGGAAAAAAAAAAAATAAAAAGATGGGCAGTTTAATGGCAAAGTAGGCTTTTCTCTTTAGTATTCCCTCAGAAATGGACCAACTTAGAATTTTCTTGTCTACCTGTTTGTTTTTTTGTTTTTTATTATTATTAATATTGAAATAATGGAAGTGCTCTATAATGATTGAAATGATGAATGCACAGCTATGTGATTGTACCAAATACTATTGATTGTACACTTTGGATGAATTGTATGCTTTATTAAATATGTACCAGTAAAAATTGATTTGTTTAAAAAAATGGACCAACTTAAATCAGCAGTTTGGGGTTGTTGCCTAGGTAGCTCCCCAGTCTAGCCTTATGGTATTCCCAAATACCTTGTTTTCCACTAATCCCCAGAGTAGCAAACGAACAACATTTTATAGTTTATTTGGCCATGGATTCTAACTGTGGCAGCTTGCTGCTAGTGCCCTATGTAAAGACTGCATGCAAAATGGCGTCAACAGTATATATAAGCCATAATTCTCTGATGTCTCATACATTATCTCCTCTTGGCGCAGTACTCTTTGCCAACTGTGGTGGTCTGTGGATTGGGAAAACATTTTCAGGAAACAACTAAATTTAGCCCTTTGTTTAACCTAAGTCTTTTCTCTCTGGAAAGTCCTTTGGAGTCCTTTGGCATTACACCTGTCCCCAGCAGTCACGGATTGTCAGACATTCCTCCAGCGTGGGCCTGGCTTATTGAATAGTGGATGGATCAGGGTCTATCTGTATCCAGACTTGTAATTTGAAAACCCTTTGAAGACAGATTGTGTTTGTGTGTGTGTGTGTGTTAGGTTTAGTTATAAAATGCTGGATATGTTATGTTCAGTGGTGAGAGCACTGCTTACGAGAGTGATAAAATATCAATATTATTATATTAATATAATATATTAATATATTAATATATTATTAATACTCATAATAAGCTATAAGAAAAATTTAAGACAGTTTGGGTCAGTGAAAAAAACTCTGTTTATTATGTGTAAGTCACTCTAAGATAGTCCTTGCCTTCAAGTTATTAAAATGTGATAGGAAATGGAAAGATGCAGTACGTGCCTAGAGTCCATTGGGGATGTGGACATTAAGAGCACTAAGTGTTGAGAGGCAGGAGAGATCCAGAAGGTTGGGTTGGTCAGGCAAGGCTTCACAAAGGGAGCCGGACAGAAGCTTTGAAGCATGGGCAGGATTTTACTAGGCAGAGAGGAAGAGGAAGATATTTGTGGGTAGGCTGGGCAAGTGCTAAGTAAAGGGTGGCATGGGAGATTGGTCATTGGCCAGTTTGGCCAGAGCAGAGTTTGTGTGGGGGAGTAGAAGTAATTAAAAATAACTTTGGACCAGATCACAGAGGCCTTATGTGCCAGTGCTGTCCTTGTCCTGTGGCCATGGGGAACAACTCAAGGGTTTAGGATAGGAAAATCACATAATCTAAATCTGTTTTAGGAAGACTAGTCTTGTGGTAGGATTCAGGTTAGAATGAAAGAAAAAGGGAAGGCAAGAACAGGAAGACCAGTTAGGCTCTTGATGTAGTCCAGGAAGTAGGCAGTTAGGACACATATCAGGGTTTTGGACCTCTGAATGGAAAGGAAGACAAGATGTGAGAGAGGTGACAAAAGGGTCTTTGATAGGATTTGATGATTGAAATTAGATGGAAAAGCCTTGAACAAGCAAGAGGATTCAGCGGGATTGAACGTATGGATCAGGAAGCATGATGGCAAGAGTCGAGTTGAAGTTAGATTTTATGAGTTTATAGTGGGCCAAGGCTTCATGGTTTTCTGTTTTTCCTCCTGCAGTGCTTTGTGGATGAATCTAGAACAAGCACATAGAGTTGCCACAAGATGGGTAGAGAGGTGAGGGATTTATTAGTGATTAAGGGCTTCAATGAAGAGGCTTCTATAGAGTCAGGGAATTGAGTTATGTGGCCAAAGGAGGCTACCAAAACTGTTTGCCCATCTGTAAAGTGGGCTAATGTCATGTGGGTTGCTGTTGGAATTAAATGAGATTATGTGGAAAAACTTAACATAATACCTAGCTTTTAATTGTTCAATAAATGTTTGACTTCAAATGAGAATTGAAAAAGCTGTCTCAGAAAGCTTATTTCAAAACATCAAAATTTATGGAATACCTACTATGTGCTAGGCAACTATTCTAGATACTCTGAGTAAGACATGGTCTGTTGCCTCCGGGGCTTTAGAATATGGGGTAACCAAATATGTAAACAAATAATAGAAATGTGTACAAGGTTTAGAAGTGGCAGAAAGGGGAGTGTGTGGCCCTAGTTCAGGTGCAGCAAAACCATTATCAGCATCATAATAACTAACATTCACTGGTATTTGCTGTGCTCCAGACACCATTCTAAGCACCTCATGTGGATTATCTCCCTAAATCCACATGACATCTATAAGTTTGCACTATTATCCCCATTTTGCTAGAAGTTGGTGTTCTAGTAAACCTTTGGTCAGGGATGACTTAAAAGTTACTTGAATTCTTTACTCTGGGTTCTATGAAATTCCTCTCAGGTATATTTAGTCATGAGCACTTCATTTTAGGTAGATTTCTTATTTAACCTCCACCTTTTGTTTTCCACTATGTAGCCCTCTTCTGTCCTCAGACTATAATGAAGCCCTGAGAAAGGCAGTGGGGTGCTATTGGTACAGGCACTGAATCTCTGCAGGTCTCCCGTCTTTTTTGCCTGATGGATGTTTCTCTACCTCCACACTATTGTCTGCTGAGATTTGGAGAGCAGCATGTTTATGAGGATGACCTGAACTAGAGTTACTGTTAACTGTTTTGCAAAGGATCAAGTCAAAGCTTGAGAGAGACATTCAGGTCTGAGCTCCTTTGAGTCCAGCACCACTTACCCTTTCTCTTGGTAAAAACAGTTTTAGTTCCTACTCTGGAGGGGAGCAATTAATGAAGCCAAAGTTAGTTTGTTCCTGCTGCTTTGTGACTTGCCTCCTTTGCTCTTCTCACCTAGCTGGATAAATCTTTGAGTCTCAGTGGGAATGTATCTTACTTGGCTTTCACTTTTTCAGGCTGGCAGTTGTCTTCCAAAGCTGGTGTTCCATTTCTGCATCTGAACCTGACCACCTTGCTCTGCTTCAAGTCCAGCAGAATTTTTATCTCCTCAAGAACAGGTGGCCAGGAAATCCACTTTGGGTTTTGTGTGTGTGTGTCCAGAAAGAATTCAGGAAGAAATAAATCTTTGGGTGTAGAAGTAGCCATTGAAGAATTTTACCTTGAGGGTAGTGAGGCCTTTTTCAGCAGCTGTTTTGCTATTGAAGAGCTCCTTCTCATTCAGAGAATTGAGTGTCTGCTACAGTGGAATGGTCATGATCTCATTTCCTTCTGAAACCATAGACCCAACCCACATGGGTTCTTACCTTAGTTTCCCCATGACCTCCACCCCCTTCCCTAGTCTCTCTCCTGTGTTTACAGGCTGGATCAAGTGCTACAGGGATATTATTCTGAGGGAGGCACCTCTTGTACATTGATTACTGTGGTGGATTGAATTGTGTACCCCAGTTTGGACATGTTCTTGGTCTTGCTCCACATTCTGGTGGATGTGGCACCATTGAAAATCTCTCAGGATGTTATTTCAGTTAAGGTGTGGCCCCACTGAATCAGGTTGGGCTTTGTGAAAGTCAGGTGGAAAGGGAAGCCACAGGGAGCAGCCAGAAGCCGAAGTCAACAGAACCCAGAAGTGAAAGGAGAAGATACTATCATGTGCATTGCCCGGTGACAGAAAAGCCAAGGACCAAGGATCACTGGAAGCAGCTCCAGAGAGCCATAGTTGTCAGGGAGAAAGCATCACCTTGTTGATGCCTCAATTTTGGACTAGCCTCAAAACTGTGGGCCAGTAAATTCCTGTTGTTAAGCCAACCTATTGTATGGTATTTTAGCAGCCAGGAAACTAAAATACCTTAATAGAGCCACAGGGAGACATCGAGGTAAATTCTAGGAGTTCTAGAACATAACACCTGCGCTAAGCCATTTATGCTCTTGCATCAAGTGTCACAACTTTTCAATTAGCAGAGCTAATGAGCCCAGTTTCTGAAATTGTGTTTCTGCAGCAGACTCTCTTGATAGCACTTTGGTTGATTTTGGGAGCCTCAGGTTCCAACAGATCCTTCAGTGCCAGGAGTGAGTAGTAAGTCCCTTTAATGTGGAATCTTCCAGGGTTTCTGGGCCTGGATAATCAAAGTGGAGGGTTGTTACAGGCCTGAAGGATTTGGTTGTGCTCATTGGCTATCTCCTGAGGCCTTAGCGATAGGGTAGCCCTGTTAAGATAAGTGTTTAGGCTGGTCTCTTGTGCCAGAAATTAACCCTTGGGTTTTCTACAGTCCTTCCACTGGAAAAGGCCTCATGGAAACTTTTGCCAGAGTTTTAAGAGTTTTCAGTTTAGACTAAGGGCTGGAGAATCTGGAGCCTGGCACATTACAGCTCCATCTGAGCTTTTGATGACCCTGCCAATTTGTCACTCCAGAAACTGAACTAGTCTCTCCTAATGTGACCACTTTGCCAGTGGGTACCCTCTTGCAGTTGTAGAGTCATAGGTATCTATCCAGATGAGAAAGGATTTGGATTTCAATGTATCCACCATCCTCCTTACATTAAACATACCAAAACTGAGTTGTTCACCCCAACCTACATCCTTAACTACTCCTTTGCATTCCTATTCCTTTTGGTGGAATCAACATTCTTTAAGTGTCCAGCGTGAAACTTTTGGGCCATCTTTGACTCTTCCTTCTCAGAAAAATTCAAGGCTGGAAAGGACCCCAGAGGCCATTTTTTTAAATTTAATAGTAGGCACCTTGATTCTTTCTCTCGCAGCCTTGATAGTGAATTTTCCTTTATCTCCAATATTCATTCTGGCTCCAGATTCTATTGCCTATTCTTCCTTCAAAATCCATACTTCACTTACACTCATACACACGCGGGTGTGGCTCAAATAGTTGGGTGTACGTCTCCCATATGGAGGGACCTGGGTTCGATCCCCGGGACCTCCCGGTGGTGGGGGGAGGGGGGGAATCGCCCTTGAGGGGGGGATGAATAAAATAAAAATAAATCTTGAAAAAATAAATAAATAAAATTGCCCTTGAAATTGTCCTGACCTTATAGTTTCTTGTGGTACCCTGTAATCTCTCCATGTCCCTTGAAATCATTTCTACTTGGTCTTTCTGCCCTCAGTTTCCACTCCTTTCAGTTTCATCCTGCATAAAATAACTTGACTTTTAAAGTCTGCTGGAGTCTAGTCCTGCCTAACCTGACTTTCCCCTAACACCAACCTCTGGGCTCCAGCCAGGGAGGTTTTCGCCTGCACATCACACCCATTCCAGCCAACTGTGTTGATGGTCCCTCCCCACACCACCAGTAGTGCCTCTCCCTCTTCTGTTCACTGAGGCATAATTCTGTCTGTCTTTCAGATTCAGAGTCTGACACCTGCTTCCTGGAGCTCCTGGTTTGAAATCCATACTTCACTTACACTCATAAGAACACAGTTTAGTTTACACATACATATTTTTTGTTTCAAGCTAGATTATAAGATTGAGAACAGGGTCTGTTTTCATATGCTTTATTTTCTCCATTTCCTGCCACCCCCTCTTGATATATTGTTACTCTGCAAACGTGTTGATCATATTTGGAAGCACTTAACTCTCTTTTTTCCTCCCCAACTTTTTATTTTGAAAAAAATTTCAATCTTCAACAAAGTTGCCAGGATAGTTTAATAGTATTGACCATACACCCTTCGTTTAGACTCACCAATTGTTAATGTTTTGCCACATTTGCTTTATATAAATATATATACATATATTTCTGAGATTTAGTTGCATTCATCATTACATTACACCCATAAATATTTCTACATGTATTCAATGGGATGATGTTCTACACAACCACAGTACAAGATTGCTCTCAGGAAATTTAACATTAATACAATGGTATTATCTAATACATTATATGTAAAGTTTTCCACTTGTCCTATTGATGTCCTTTAAAGCTCTATATTTAAATCAAGCATTGCACATTACATTTAGTTGTCTTATCTCTTTACTTTTCTTTAACTTAGAACAATGCCCACAACTTTTGTTGTCTTTCATGATATTGACATTTCTGAAGAGTCCAGGGCAGTTGATTTGCAGACTATCCCTTAGTTTTGATTTACTGATTGTTTCCTTATGATTTGATTCATGTTAAACATTTTTTCCAGGATTCTGGTGGAGCTGTGTATTCTCAGGGCATCACACCAGGGAGTATATGCTGTCACTTTGTTCTATCACTGGCGCTAATAAGTTTGATTATTTCATTAAGTTGTGGTCCATCAGATTTCTCCATTGTAAAGATTCTTTTCCCCCTTTGTAATAATAAGTAATCTTCTTGCAAAGTCTTTTTTTTTTTTTTTTTAATGTTATTGAAGTATATCATTCATTCATGAACATACATAAACAATAATTGTATAATAAAATTTGTGAACTTACAAAACAAACATGCATAACATCCTACAGGGCTCCCATACATCACCCCACGCCAATACTTGGCGTTGTTGTGAAACATTTGTTACAAATTATGGAAGAGCATCGTTGAAGTATTAGTACTAACTATAGTCCATATCTTACATTTGGTGTATTTTACCCCTAACCCACCTTATTATTAACACCTTGTATTAGTATTAAATATTTGTTCATAGATCATACAGTTTATCTAAAGTGTACAATCAGTGACATTTGGTATAATTACAGAGTTGTGTATTTATCACTTCAATCAATATTAGAGCATTTTCTTTACTCCAAAAAAAGAAAAACAACAAACACCATCATACCTATATGTTAGCACTACTAATTACAAATCCTATGATGTACTTTCATCTTTTCTGTTCATTTCTAAACATTTACAAACAACTTTTTACCACTTCTGCACAGATTAAACCTCACCTTTCCATTCTTTACCCACATTCTATTTTCTGGTGACTTATATTCTAGCTATTAACTTCATGAGTTTGTGCATTATAATAGTGAAATCATACAATATTTGTCCATTTGTGCTTGGCTTGCTTCACTCAATAAAATGTCCTCCAGGTTCATCCATGTTGTCATATACTTCATGACTTAATTTCTTCTTACAGCTGAGTAATATTCCATCATGTATATACCATAATTTATCCATTCAGCAGTTGATGGACACTTGTTGTTTCCATCTTTTGGCAATTGTGAATAATGTCGTTCTGAACATTGGTGTGCAGGTGTCTGTTCGTGTACCTGCTCTCAGTTTTTCTGGGTATATACCTAGTAATGGTATTATTGGGTCACTTGGTACATCTATATCTAACTTCCTTAGGAACCACCAAACAGAATTCCACAGTGGTTGTACCATTGTACATTCCCACCAGCAGTGCATAAGCATTCTTATCTCTCTACATCCTTTCCAACACTTGTAGTTTTCTGTTTCTTTAATAGTGGCCATTCTAGTAGGTGTGAAATGGTATCTCATTGTAGCTTTGATTTGCATTTTCCTAATAGCCAGTGATGGTGAACATTTTTTCATGTGTGTGTTTTTTTGTTGTTTTTTTTTTTTTTTAATGCCATTTGTTATTTCTTCTTTAGAAAAATGTCTGTTCACGTCTTTTGCCCATTTTTTTAATTGGCTCATTTGCCTTTTTTTTTTTTTTTTTTTTTTAAAGATTTTATTTATTTATTCATTTATCCCCCCCTTGCTGCTTGTGCTCGCTGGGTCAGTTAACCAAGCCGTGCAGGCGGGCTTGCCTTCACCAGGAGGCCCCGGGAACCGAAACCCGGGGCCTCCCACATGGTAAACGGGAGCCCTACTGATTGAGCAACAGCCGCTTCCCTCATTTGCCTTTTTATTGTTGAATTGTAGGATCTCTTTATTATCGTGGATATAAGAGCTTTGTTGGAGGTGTGATTTCCAAATATTTTCTCCCGTGGAATACACTGCCTTTTTATCTTCTTCACAAAGTCCTTTGAGGTACAGAAGCGTTTAGTTTTTTTTTTTTTTAAAGATTTTATCTATCCATTCATTTATACCCCCCTTGCTGCCCGTGCTCGCTGGGCCAGACAACCACACCGTGCGTGCGTGCGGGCCCGCCCTCACCAGGAGGCCCCGGGAACCGAACCCGGGGCCC
>JAKSZT010054396.1:4982365-5020106 GCA_026826555.1 Tolypeutes matacus
GGGTCAGCTAACCACGCCGTGCGGGCGGGCTTGCCTTCACCAGGAGGCCCCGGGAACCGAACCCAGGGCCTCCCATATGGTAAACGGGAGCCCTACTGATTGAGCCACAGCCGCTTCCCTCTTCTTTTTTAATATAAGTATTTAGGGCTATAAATTTCCCTCTCAGCACTGCCTTCGCTATGTCTCATAAATTTTGGTAAGTTCTATTCTATTTTCATTCATCTCAATATATTTACTAATTTCTCTACAATTTCTTCTTTGACCCACTGATTGTTTTAGGAGTGTTGTTTAGCTTCCATACATTTGCAGAATTTCCCCTTTCCCATCTATTATTTATTTCCAGTTTCATTCCATTATGATCTGAGAAGATGCTTTGTATAATTTCAGTCTTTTTGTATTTATTGAAACCTGCCTTGTGACCCAACATGTGGTTTGTCCTGGAGAAAGATCCATGAGCACTTTAGAAGAATTTATAACTCGCTGATTTGGGATGCAATGATCTGAATATGTCTGTTAGTCTAACTCGTTTATCATATTGTTCAATTTCTCTGTTTCCTTGTTGATCTTCTGTCTAGTTGATCTATCAATTGATGTGAGTGGTGTGTTGACCTAATAAAGACTATCATTGTAGAGATGTCTGTTTCTTCCTTTAGTTTTGCCAGAGTTTGCCTCATGTATTTTGGGGCACCCAGTTTAGGTGCATAGATATTTATGACTGTTATTTTTTCCTAGTATATTTTCCCTTTTATTAATATGTAACGGCCTTCTGTATCTCTTATAAATTTTTTGCCTTTAAAGTCTGTTTTGTCTGATTTTAGTATAGCTACTCCTGCTCTTTTTTGGTTACTGTTGGAGTGGAGTATCTTTTTCCAACCTTTCACTTTCAGCCAGTTTGTATACCTGAGCCTATAGTGAGTCACTTGTAGGCAGAATATGGATGGCTCATGCTTTTTTATCCATTTTGCTAGGTTATCTATCTATCTATTTATATATATATATATATTTTTTTTTTTTTTGGAGGGTACCAGGTTTGGGAATTGAACCTGGGACCTTGTATGTGGGAAGGCGGTGCTCACCCCTCAGTTGGTTTTCTCGTTTGTTTGCTTGTTGGCTTTTGTTTTTATTTTTTTAAAGATTTATTGTTATTTATTTCTTTCTCCCCATCCTCTCGTTGTTTGCATTTGCTGTGTCTGTTGTGTGCTGGTCTGTTTTTAGGAGTCAGTAGGAACCAAACCCAGAACCTCCAGTGTGTGAGGGAGGCACCTAATTGTTTGAGCCATCTCCGCTTCCTGCTTTGTTTTGTCTCTTATTATGTTTTCCTTGTGTCTCCTGTTGCATCATCTTGTTGTGTCAGCTCGCTGTGCCTGCCCATCGCATTAGCTCACTATCTTGCTCTTCTTCCTTAGGAGGCACCAGGAACGGAACCTGAGACCTCCCATGTGCTGGTGGGAGTGCAATTGCTTGAGCCACATCCACTTCCCTGCTTTTGTTTTTAGGAGGCACTGGGGATTGAACCCAGGATCTCCCATGTGGGAAGCAGGCTCTCAATCACTTGAGCCATATCTGCTCCCCAGCCTATATCTTTTGATTGCGGAGTTTTAATCTATTGACATTCAGTGATATTACTGTAAAAGCATTATTTACTTCTACCATTTTATTCTTTGGTTTTCATATGTCGTATCTTATTTGCGTCCGTCTTTTTATTCTTTTGGTTATCCTTTCTGCTATTCTTGACTTCTTTGCTCTCCTCCACGTTTCTCTCTGTACTGTCTTTTTCTTTCTGGCTGTAAGACTCCCTTTATTTTATTTTATTTTTTTTTAGCAGATGAAAGAATTTATTAATTTGATTATAAAATAATTTTTAAAAAACTCCTTTCTCAAAAGGCACCAGAAAAAGGGAAATATCTACTTTATTAAAAAACTGCAGATTAATAAAAAACACTAAAGGTATGTGGTGTCAGTAAGAATTCTGCCCTCTGCAGCAGGTTGCTGTAGGTTAGGCATATTGTTTCTCAGTCCCCAGCATCTGCAGTTGTTCACTACATCACATTTTATTTTTTTTATTTATTTATTTTTTTTGGCTTTTCAAAGGCAAAATGATTTAATGTATATAGAGCACAATATTGAGATAATTCTTTCCAAAAGCAGGGGAGTAGATATTTTCCACAGCTTCTGTATACATCTTTGCCTTTAACCTCCATGTAGTTTTTTTTTGTTTTTTTTTTATTTTATTTTATTTTTTTTTTTTTCTTTTTTTCTTTTTTTTTTTTTATTATGGGTAAAAATCAAAATTCTCACAATACATACAAACATTTGCAAAATGATATATAAATATATATGCATATATGTGTATTTGCTTACAAAAATGTTATTTATATATATATATATACACATATATTTTAAGAGGTACTTAGATTACCAAGACTCCCTTTAATATTTCCTGCAAAGGCAGATTTTTTTTTTTTTTTTTTTACAAAATCTCTTAGTTTCTGTTTATTTGTAAATATTTTAAACTCACCTTCATATTTGAAGGACAGTTTTGCCAGGTAATTCTCAGCTAGCAATTTTTCTCTTTCAGTATCCTAATTACATTATACCACTGTCTTCTTGCCTCCATGGTTTCTGATGAAAAATCTACACTGAGTTTTACTGGGTGTCCCTTGTATGTAATGCTTGGCTTCTCCCTTGCTGCTCTCAGAATTTTCTCTTTATCGTTGACGTTTGACATTCTGAGTAGTATGTGTCTTGGATTAGGTCTATTCTGATTGGAGTATGCTATGCTTCTTGGATATATAAATTCTTTCATGAGAGTTAGGAAATTTTCAGCTATTATTTTCTCACATACTCTTTCTGCCCCTTTTCCCTTCCCTTCTCCTTCTTGAACTCTCATGACACATATTTTGTTGTTCTTTGTGTTATCATTCAACTCCCTGGGCCCCTGCTCAATATTTTCCATTCTTTCCTCTCTTCTTCTCTTTTATTTATTTATTTATTTTTTATTATGGGTAAAAATCAAAATTCTCACAATACATACAGACATTTGCATCTTCTTCTCTTTTAAATTTCATCTGTTCTCTCTTTTGCATCACTTATTCTTTCTTCTATCATTTTGAGTCTGCTATTTTATGCCTCTAATGTGTTTTTTTATCTCCTCTATTGTGTCTTTCATTCCCATAAGCTGTTATTTTTCTATTCAGGTTTTCAAATTCTTTATGCTCACTCAGTGTCTTCTTGATGTCCTTTATCTTTTTAGTCATATTGTCTTTTTTTTTTTTTTTTAAGATTTATTTTATTTTTTTATACCCCCTCTTGCCACTTGTGCTTGCTGTGTCCATTTGCTGAGCATTTTTCTGTGTTTGCTTGTCTCCCTTTGTTGCATCATCTTGCTGTGCTAGCCCTCCGTGCTGCGCAGGCCATCTTGCCTTCACCAGGAGGCCCTGGGAATCGAACCTGAGCCTCCCATATAGTAGACAGGAGCCCAATCACTTGAGCCACATCTGCTCCCCCATATTGTCTTTCAATTCATTAATTTCATATTTGAGATTTGTATGAACCTCATTGATTAGATATCTCAAATTCTGTGTCTCATTTGGCACTTTGCTATAATCCTTTGCTTGAGCCATTTCTTCCATTTTCTTAGTATGGCTTGTAAATTTTTGCTGATGTTTAGGCATCTTATTATGATTGGTGACTTTACTCTGATGCTCAATTTCTCTCTCTTTCATAGGAATTTAGTGGCATGAGGCTGTATGTTACTACTGTTCTTTGATTCTTGGTTTAGCCTATTCTGGATCTTTAAGATTGTCCCTGTTAGTTGCTCAGATATGGGCCCTGAACCCAGTAATGGGTTGTAGACCCACTTACAAGGGCTTTGAGTAGGGAGACTCTAAAGGCTGGACAAAGATTCTCATTTAATTTTAAATTTTCTCTCGTGCACGTCCTTGGTCCACTATCAGATGGCGCTCTTCAACAGCCCTTTAAATTCAAACCCTGGTAGGAATGTGTTCACTGCAACACTGACAGCAACTGTGTGGCAGAGGATCTTGCCTTGGGGCTATTCAGAGTCTGGCAATTCAAACTTTCTCAGAGGCTGTTCTCTAACCTTTGCTGGATATCCCCTCCCTTTTCCTGGGTAGGAAATAATTCCACTCCTTTCTGTGTTCAACCAGCCCTTTCAGTAGGGAGGGTAATTGAGAGGGTTGGATCTCTCGTGTTCCATGCTAGCTCCCAGGGCAACAATGGCGCAGCCTTACCAGGCCTGGATGTCTCATGGGACACAGAAGACCAAATTTGTTGGCCAAAAGCTGAATCAGCCTTAGGCTGTGTCCCTCTTTCTCTCTTGTTTCCTGGGGAAGTGGATCCCTGCGAGCCCCTCTGTTTGTAGCTGCAGGCCTCAGAGAATTCAGTGTTGTCTGCTTGTGGGGGGCGGGGGGTGGGGGGGTGGGGAAGGGTGCTGGCAGCTGCAGCTTCTACTCACAGCCTTTCCATCGAAATTCTTTTCCTGTGCCCCTCTCTCTTCTGGGTGGTGTCCAACCTTCCCCTGGTGTCCTAAACCCTAGAACATTTTTCCCTAGGCCATTTCTGTGTGTCTTCTAGCTATTTTTTTGGTAGAGAGGTGGGTCTCATGTCTCTTTAATCTACCATCTTTTGTTCTTCTATCCTTCTTAAATTTATTTAGAGCATATTGAGGGCACTACAGCCCAAGCTGTGGGATGAGGAGGAGGAATACATGCAGGGTTGCTGTACATCCTATCATCATAATCCCGCTGAAAGTCAGCATCTAAGTCAAAAGAAGTGCTTAGTAGAGGCAATTGAGGGGTGTCTCTGCTGCTGATCATTTCACATCTGCTTTCTTTTGGTTCTCTTTTGGCTCTGCAGCCTGATTAATGTCTAAAACCCGGCCAGCAATCATCCTGCCATCCTTTCCTGCTACAGCATCCAGGCCATTTTTCTCACTAACATATTGAAGGAAGGCAAAGCCTTTATGAACAGAGCAACCCACTATTTTGCCATACTTTGAGAAGACTGCTTCCACATCAGACTTCTTCACCACAAGAGCTTTGGAATCTGTCTTCTTGGTAACATTGCTGGCCATGGTGTTTGGTGATAAGGTCCATCGTTCAGTCAAAACATCTAGGTGAAAAAAAATCTCACTCTGGCAAAGTACCACTAACTTAAATATTTCAAGTGATTTGAAATCAGGAGCAGGGAGGGAGAAGAGATTCGAATCTGAATCTCCTACTCCTAGGTTCCAACTGATGCTCAAGGTCAGCAAAGCAGCTGCAACTGCTCAGTCTTTATCTCTTCACAAAATACCTGCCAACCAATTTTATGACTGCCACAGAATGGAAATCAAAATTCATAGTCCTGGGGGTGGATGTGGCTCAAATGGTCTGGCGTCCCTCTCTCATATGGAGGGACCTGGGTTCGATCCCCAGGACCTCCTGGTAAAATAAAGAAGAATATAATGCGAATATTCTCACTGTCCTGATTCTGTGATAATCAGGGTAGGCTATTAGAAACCGTGCATGTGTCCCCAGACCTAGGTCTGGTTTTTGGAATGCTGGTGATAAACTAAGCCTGATTTATTATATGACCATCCTGTGTGGGAAAAGACTGTAACTTTGGGTATCTGTGGTCAACCTTAAGAGATATAGCGGGGGGGTGGGGTGGATGTGGCTCGGGTGGTTGGGCGTCCGTCTCCCATATGGAAGGACCTGGGTTTGATCCCCGGGACCTCCCAGTAAAAATTTAAAAAAAGAAAAATATAGAAGGCACGTGGGGCCACCAGGCCCTGCGCGCTGGTGCGCGCCTGGCCTCACGAGCCATGCAGCAAGATGATGATGTAACAGGAGAGTGACACAAGGGAGAGCCAGATGAGATGCCCCGAAAAACCAGGAACTAAGGTGGCGCAGGCGGTAGTAGGATGCCTCCCTCCCACATCAGAGGTTCCGAGGATCGAATCCCAGTGAAGACAGGAGGAGAAGGATGAGAAGAGAGGGCAGGAAGCGGACAGAGTCGCCCAGCGAATGGACACACAAGCAGCAAAAATGTGTGTGTGTGGGGGGGTTAAAAATGGATAAAAGTAAAATAAATAAATAAATCTTTTAAAAAAAAATCATAGTCCTGGAGAAATCCCCATGCTCATTAATGAGCTGTGCTACTCATTGATAAGACATGAGACACATGCAGCCTTTGCAACTAAAGGGCCCTGTTGGCTTGAGGATTGAGTTCAGATCTGAGATCACACTTCTTTGTGGGAGTCTTGTTATGCAACAAAGTCTGGAAAGGTTTGAAGGATAAGGGAGGATGTCCATGAAGGAAGGCTTGGACATGGTGGGGAAGTGCAATGGAGAATATGAGAACATGATTTGTGTCCGTATATTGCGGGAAAGGCTTGAAATGCTGTGTACTGGAACATGCACTGGGGAAATGTTGAAGACAGGAAGGAGGGGCAATTTGCAACAGGCATGTGAAGTGGCTGGGCCACTCAGTTCCATGGCCTTGAAGACATGGTCCTTGCCTCATGCTGTGGAAACCAACTGTGCAGGGAGGAGGCATCTTCTCTCCTGGTCTGTACTGAGAGTGCTTAAGATGTTTTTCTTGATACCCTAAGGTTGATCAGGTTCTAAGGAGTGGACTGCTTGTCACGAACCATATAAGTGAAATCCTACCAACTGATTTTACTGCCTTGATTCCCAAACAATAAAGGTCCACCTTCCAACCCAAACATAATAATTAGGCTTGGCTCATGTTCAGGCTTTGGCACTGTTATTGTTTGCAATTTACACGCTATGTTCTTGGTTCCCTTCCCTTGGAGTTTATTTTTACTCTCTCTGCTTGTTTCTGATAAGCCAGTCAGACTGGTTGGACTTTATGCATAAATGTTTAAAAGGAAAATTTTGTGGTGCTCAAATGTTCTTTCAGAGAAGCAATCAGAATAGAGTACAGTGGAGTCTTAGACTCTGCAGCTGGTAGACTATAAGCAGAATGGGCTTTGCTTTATCTTTCCCTGGGCTACAAAAATATGTCAGTTCATCAACAGTGCCCCCTTTCCTGCCACAGACCAGTGAGGAAAGGGTAACAGGCACACAGTTTCCAGCTGCAGGATCTAGCCAGCCAGGGTGGGGTTAGCCCTCCTCTCCTTATACCATGAGTTTTGTGCCCTTAAGGACTGTTGGGAGAAAGCTAGCAGAAATGTTTGTCTCCACCCCCCCCCCCGGGAGCCCTCAGAAGGGGAGAGGGGCAGTGCCTGTACTCATAGCACAAGAACCAAACCAAGAAAGAAAGCTTGATTTGTGGGGGCAGGATCAAGACTCACTGTCTGGCTAGTTTCAAATTCAACAGAAAGAGAACTGATAAATGAAGAAATGCCTAGACTTGAGTGAGAGCTCTACCTTGCGTGACTTTGCTGGTAAAGAGTGTTTGAAGCAGGCAAGTGCGTGACTTGTCTGACAGGTTTAGGGTTGTTAGTGGCTTAGGACTCCTGAGAATTCAGCATTTTCACACTGCTATCAATGGTTCCAAATTAGTTCTGATACTATGTGCGTGTCTGAAGCAGGTCATAAAAGTGGCTGTTTTAATCAGCTGTTGACATGCAAGGTCAGGCTGCAGCCTTCAGCATTGGCACCTGGGACACCAAAGACTGACATTCAGAAAGGGGTGGGAGGACAGACTCAGTGCTCCTGGTGGCACTGTTTGTTGCCTCTGCCCAAGATGGGAATAAGACTCAGGCAAGACTTAGAGGGGTACAGTTAACTGACAAGGATAGGATTTATTTTGATATGTAGACATTTTTTTTATCATTATTAAACATTAAATTTTTATTATTCCATCTTCCCTTGAGAGAATACAGACCTGGGTACTTAAGGATCAGTCTTGGTGCTTGGGTTCCTACTGTTAAAAACATTTATCCAGGGAGGCGGCTGTGGCTCAATCAGTAGGGCTCCCGTTTACCATGTGGGAGGCCCCGGGTTCGGTTCCCGGGGCCTCCTGGTGAAGGCAGGCCCGCCCGCACGGCGTGGTTGGCTGACCCAGCGAGCATAGGCGGCAGGGGGGGGATAAATGAATAAATAAATAAAATCTTAAAAAAAAAAAAAAAAAAAAAAAACTTTAAAAAAAAACATTTATCTGTATTTCATTCCTTGTCATTTTTTTTTTTTTTAATGGTAGCAATTTTTTAATTTTTAAATTTATTTCAACATAGGTATAATAAAACACCAAACACATTTATAATTTTTATTCTGCAACAATTTATTATATTTATTACTGCAATAATTAAAAAAAAGTTCTTGGTCTCAAGCAATAGAAACCAATTCTGGCTAACAAAAAAAAGGGAGGGTGGGATTTATTGGAAGGATACCGCACTAGCTCATGGAATCAAAAGAAGAGTTGAATAAGCTAGCATCAGGAAGGGTAGCTAGAGGGGCCCTACCAGCAGGGGTTGAGTTGCCATTAATATGTTTCATCTTCAAAGGCCTCCAGCCTCTCTAGCTTTCCTTTCAAGTTCGACATTGCTGAGAGAGAGAGTCTGACTGGCTTAGCTTGTAACAGGTGTGTGCCTACAGATCAATCAGTTGTGGCCAGACACAATATCATCTTTTTTTTTTCCCCGACTTTATTTTGTACATTTAATAATTGAAAACATAAATAATTGAAAACTAAAAAGTAAACAGATAAATAAATAAATATATATATATATATGTATATATATACATTTCTCAATTAAATGTATTGGATACATATAAATTTTTTTTGAATCAATATGTTACACAATATATTTGGTTCATAGTAATGCATTCATACCCTTGTCATTTTAATAATCTTTGCAGGCAGGACTGAACACCTGATAGAACCTCAAGAAATTTCTCCTTACATGACCAGTGAGGAGAACAATTTTTTCCATACAGGGCTCTAGAACAAATGAGATGACGATGAACCTCTACCTTTAGAGTTAAGCCAGACCAAAGATAGCGCTGTGTTTGCATCATTTATATGTTTGAGTCCCTGATGAGACCTCACTTTCCTTGATAAATGTAGCTAGGACAAGTTGAGGAGGTGGATGCTAATAGAAGTAAAAGGCTTATTTTCCTACTTTAAGTAGTTTACAGTCCAGTATCATCGACAGGATCTAAAAAGGCAGCTGATCAGCCAGCCAAAGCTAGTTACATGCAATTCCAGGAAAACTTGCTCATTGGAATCTGTGTTTGTTGGTCTGTCAGTCAGTGAGGGCCGAAGGGCTCTTTGGCAAAGGGGCTGCTCCCCCTGAGGCCAGCTCAGTGACTTGAGCATTTGTAAGATGGCACTGGCATCTTCGAGGGCTAGAGGCTCAGTTATCAAGGCAAGAGCTTTCCATTACAGCTCACAGTTTTTGAGTTTGCTGTTTATTTCCTTTTCTGAAAGGGCTCCTGGTATGTTGGTACTGATGCATATACCATAGGCTCAAGTATACCAGTTGCCGCAGACTTTCCCTTTGAGCCTAGAAAACCGGGTGTCTTCCATGGTGTACTTTCAATAACTGTGATTCTCCCTAGCATTTATGGTAAATAAAAAATGTTCAAAATTCTGAGTAGCTTGAAACAAGCCATAGGTTACTTTCCAAGTAATATTTTCCTGTGGTATTAATATTGGGTTACACTTATCCCAAATGGCAAAAATTACCAATTATTTGTGAAAACAAGTTGCTAGCTGAATTTCTTAAGAAAAGAGAAATGGCTAAGTAGAAGAGAAGAGGAAGTGGGGAGTAGATGGGGCGAACACATCTTCCTGCATGGAAATTGATGAGAACAGGAGGGATAGAAGGTCAGGAGGGTTAGCTAGTATCTGTTCCATTTCAGGGAAGGATAAGGGGCCTGCTTGTAAGGAAAACTTCACTGCCAGAGATGGCACTTTCCCCTTATCTGGCTGATAGATTATTACTACATGCTCTGTGTTGGCCTTTTCTTGGTGGTATCAAATATCTCTTAGCTTCAGACCAAGAAGGCTAAATTAACTAACTTCTAAGGGAACTTAAGTTAATTCCGTGGTAACCTGGAACAAGTTGTTATTCAGTTCACAAACCACTGCTTGAGCTTTGGTAGTGGGCTGCAGAGGATGCCTTAGTCCCAGAAGATAAGGTAGGTGGGCCAGGCGAGGGTCAGTCTGAAAGCCTCAGCTCTGACAGAATCCTGGAGAGAGTATACCCATTTTTGGACCTGGTATCCTGTAGCCATGCTCTCTTTCTCTCCTTGCCTCCTTTCCAACTGCAGACTCTGGCCTGGTGGTCCCAAGTGTTTCCTATGAGCTGCATAAAAAGCTGTTGTCTGTGGCTGAGAAGCATGGGCTGACTCTGGAGCGGAGACTGGAGATGACGGGCGTCTGTGCTAGTCAGATGGCACTGACCCTACTCGGAGGACCTAACAGGTAAATGCCTCTGGACTGACGGAGGCTGAGTGTGGGATGCTAGTACTCTGCCTCATCACCATCACAGGGCCTCACACACAGAAGAGTTCATTAGACAGTTGCTGTTCCTCTCATGTGTGTGAGTATCTCTATGAAATCACTTTCTGGATGCTGCCAGGTTTCTTTCTTTATGCTTCTTTTCACCCATCTCATGGAAGTCCTCATTCTTCTCCCAGCAAGCTATTGACCCTTTATTTCCTGATATCAGCTGTCTGGCCTTGACACTGCTACTATCAGAGGCCTTCCTTCTGGGGCTCTTCAGAGACTCTGCTCTTGGCACTGGTCTTGTCATTTCATTCAGGGTGGCTGGAATGCAGATCCCCCTGAGCTTCATACCTGAGAACCACCCTGACAAATGGGTGGAGGAGCTTCCCACCTGCCCCTTGGGCTCATGTATCAGAAGCAGATTCATCAATACTTAATTTTGTTATGAACATCTCCTGATACCTACTGTGAACCAGACCTTATACTAGGCACTGGGGATTCAAAGAAGAATAAAACACTGCTCCTGCACTTAAATAGCCTAGTAGGGCTCCAGAAAGTACAATGTTGTGGTAGAGGAAATGGAAAATTCTCCAGAAAACTACATTTCTGCTCCAGGCTGGGAAGCAAGTCACCCTTCCCAGGTAGAAAACTGTGACAATAAGCCAGGGGACAGATGATAGTTCCTGACCAGGGAGTTAGGAATTAGAAAAGTGGATAGATGACACTTTTTTTTTTTTTTTTTTAAAGTAAAATCAACAGGGCATGGTAATTGAATGAATGTTGGAGGTCAGGGAAAATGGATTGTTAATAATCCCTGAACTTCAAGCTTTCTGGCTTAGATACCTTGGATGGATGGTGATAAAATTCACTGTGACAGGGAACATGGGAAGAGGAGCAAGTCTTGGGGAGATGGTGGGTTTTGTTTGGATATGTTGTTTGGTATGCCTCTGAGATATCTAAAATAGACCGTTTCTGGATTTGAAGTTCAGAAAAAGGTCTGGGCTGAAGATAGTGATCTGGGAGTCAACAGCTTGTAGATGGAATAAGAGTAGGTGAGGTCTCCTGAGGAGGAGGGTGTAAAGAAGGGCCAAGGGTGGAATTCTGGGGAACATCAACATTTAAGGCACAATTAGGAGGAGGAGGAGCTTTCCAAAATAGGCTGAGAAAGAAAGCCAGAGGGGTAAGAAAACCAAGAGGTTATTGTTTAAGAAACAAAAAAAATATGTTTTAAGAAGAAAGAAATGGTCATTAGTGGTATGCTGATAGGTCAAGCAAGATTGAGTTTGCAGGCATCTGTTGGATTTGTCAGTAAAGAGAAAGGCATTGGCAACCTGGTAGGCAAAAGTTGCCTAGAGTGGGGAAGGTGATTTCCAAGGAGCAGCACTCACAGAACTGGTGTCTTGACACAAAAAGAGGTTTCCCACAGAGCTTCTTAAGAACCTGTTTGGGAGATGGATCCTGGTCCTCGGCTGTGCTTCTAGCTATGGTGTTTGGAGGTCTTTACCAGAATAAACCCACAGCTCCTCACTCCAGTATCTTTCCTTCTACCATGTCCCCGGTGATGCTGCATTTGGATGAAAGTCATCTCCTGATCCTGAAGTGGCCTTGATACAAATGACTTGATCCAGGCTGGATGTGAGAGTCCCCTCCTTGTCCCTCCCCTCTTGCCCTTTAGAGTTGGGATGAGCCAAATGAGTCATCCAACGAAGGCAGTATTATGGGGTGCCCCCTGAAGTAGCATCAGGCCCTCCAGTCAGTTGGCTGCTGTACCTACTCCCAGAGCAGCCATCAGGGGTTCTCTGAGGCCATTTGGAGGCTTCCCAGGAACAGTTTTTTGAAATTTGATGTATGTCAAGCACAGTGTAGTTTTTCACAGTGTTTTCACCACAGAATTTAATTTAATCTTTGTAACTTTATCTTGAAGGTAAAGAGTAGCACCATTTTTCTTAAGATGAGCAAACTAAGGCTCAGAGATAAAGGACTTGCCCAAGGTGACACTAATTTTAAGTGGTAGAGTCAGATCTCCAATCCACATAGATCTGTTTTACACTCTGCCCCCTATTGCTCTGTGTGTGCATGGCATGTTCTGCTCTGATTCTTCTTGATGGGGGTGGGTGGGTGGGTGGGGTAGAATGAAATGCCTCAGTGGGAGGGAGAGCCATTTAGGGAACAGACACAGGTGAGTCAGATGCCAGAATCCTATGGCATCTGTCTGAAGGGAGAGGTGCCCATCATAATTACTCAAAATGCAAAAATGGGAAAACAAGAGCTTGGTGTCTACGTAAAGTGCATTGTTAAAATTCCCCAAAATTTATTTGGCGGGAGGTGTTATGAGATTTCTTGGCTTTACATTTGTCACCTTCCTCTCTTTGAGAGACAGTACTTGTCACTGCTCTGCCCCTAAGGGACCTACAGCCGGTTTCATGCTGTCCGTCTCCTCCTGCCTTCCCTGCCCTTTGGGCAGACTGTGCTGCCTGTGAGTTGGGCACAGCTCCAGGGCTGATCCTCCAAACCTCCTTACTTGTAGCTTCTCTGACTGAGACCAGTGGAGTCTTAGTTTTGAATGGCCAGGAGGCTGGAAAGGACTATTCCAATAGGCTGTGGGTGTCCAAGGCAGCTGGACAGCCCTAGCCTGCTGCCTCTTCTATGGCCAGTACTCTAATGATGACCAGCATTGATTGTTTTCTGTGTGTGAAGTGCTGTGCTAAGTGCTGAACATCCATTATCTTGTTTGATCCACACAGCATCCTGTGAAGTAGGTCCTAATACTAATACTGCAATGTATTAGCTTACTAGCAGCCTAGTAAAGAGAATTTGGACTGGCAACTGATTGAAAACAATTTAGAATATTCTGTTTGATACTTGCTATGAGTTTGTTAGGAGTTGAGAAAAGGGAAAGATTAGTGTGAGCCAGAGTAACCAGGGTAGGCTTCCTGGAAGAGGTGAGGCTTGAGCTGGAACTCAAAGAAAAGGCAGGTCAGAGTTTGAAAAGTAGAGGGCTTTCTGGGCAGGGGACATAATTTGAGCAAGAAGGAGCCCTACAAGTACAGGACAGAATGATGAGACCAGCCAGGCTGAGGGGAGCGAGCAGCTGTGCAAGGCAAGAAGACCAGAGAAGGCTGCAGCAGTGATAAAGCCTTTTTCCAGGCCACACAGTGAGAAACCATTAAGTGTTTGGGGGTCACAAAGCAGTGTCCTGGCAACAGTGTTACATGGAACAAGATCTGAGTGAACTACCTAGTGAGAGGACCCAGTAGATGAAGTGGCACTGGGGTATGTCTTTGGCCTTCCTTAGAGCATGGACCTTGGTGAGCAGCACGAGAGCACTCGGCAAGCCACAGATGCCTTCAAGCACTTGTCTGGTACGGAATTGGCAAATCTGTAACTGATATTGCTTTTCACCACCTTCTCTTCCAGGTTGAATCCCAAAAATGTTCACCAGAGGCCTACAGTGGCCCTGCTCTGTGGCCCCCATGTGAAGGGTGCTCAGGGTATCAGCTGTGGAAGGCACCTAGCCAACCATGATGTTCAGGTTATCCTCTTCCTGCCCAACTTTGTCAAGATGCTGGAGTCCATCACCAATGAGTTGTCCCTCTTTAGCAAGACTCAAGGCCAACAAGTGTCTAGCCTCAAAGGTGAGCCCTTGTGCACTAGTTTGATGGGCTGGTGGTACCACCCTGTGGCAACAGATGGAAAGGCGCCACCTGTGTAGAGCTAGTGTTCTGCCTGTGTCTTAGAACTGCATAAGGGAAATGCCCTTGGTGACTTGCTTGCTTCCCATCCCTTCACCCTCCTCCCTACTCCACTACTCAAATGGAGAGCTAGGGACCCATTTATTCATTTCACAAATATTTACAGCACTATTCTTGGCACTGGGGATATGGAAGTAGATTTTTTTAAAAATCCATGCCTCTGTTGAGCTTACATTCTACTTAGGAAAGACGAATAAGTAAGTAAGTAACATTTATATTAGGTCAGGTGATAATAAGTGTCATGAACAAAATGAAACAGAGATGGGAGATAGGGAGGGAGTGTTAGAGTAGAGGATGGATCAGGTATAGGAGATGGGGTTAGAAAATAGGTATTTATGGTTCAAGATGTCAAGAGCCTTGTGGATTACTGGACAGGTTTGGGCTTTTCCTCTGGTGAGATAGTCATTGGAGGAACAAGTAGAAGAATGATAATCAGACTCATGTTTCAAACCATCATTCTGGCTGCTGTTTAAATGTAGACTGTAGGAGTACAAAGGGAGGTGTTAAGAGGCTCTTGTGATAATCTGAGAGAGAATGGTGGCTAAGACCAGGGGAGCAGTGGTAGAGGTGGTGAAAAGTGGTTAGTTCTGAATCAATTTTGAAGATAAAGTCAAGAGTGAAAGTAGGGGGGTATTGGGGAGGGTGGAGGGAAAGAATGGCTCCAAGGCTTCTGACCTGAGTAACTGAAAGGATGGTGGTATCTTTCACTGAGGTCAGAAGACTGCGGGGAGGAGGAGCAGAAGCTCAGTTTGAGGTGCTTTTGGATATGCAAATGAAAATGTTAATTGGGCAGTAGGATCTGAATCCAAGTCAAGTAAAGAGTTCCAACCCAGAGTTTCGAGTGTATAGATGAATAGGTAAAGCCTTGATGAGCCTGGACAAGGTCACCTAGGAAGAGAGAGTACAGAGAAAAGTCTGAGCTGCTTATTTAGAAGTCAGGGAGTTGAGGAGAAACCAGCTGAGGAGACAAGGAAGGAGGGGCCTGTGAGGGAGAAGGAAAACCAAGAGAGTATGGTATCTGCAAGCCAAGTGCAGAAAGGAGGTTGTGATCAGCAAGTCACTGGAGGTTACATTCAAATGAAGACTGAGAATTGACCACTGGGTTTACTAGAGTGGAGGTCCCTGATCTTGACAAGAGCAGTTTCAGGGGGAGTGGTGGGGCAGAAGTCTGGAGTGGGTTTAAGAGAGAAGGGGGAGAGAAGTATTGAAGAGAGCAGATATGAAGGGGCCTTACTAGAGGTTAGATAGCAAGTCAGGCAGAGCTTGGACCCTCACACTTAGGCCAGGTTCCTATGGGCACTCAAGATAAGATGCCATGCTTGGTCTCAAGAACCTCAGGGCCCACCCCCTCACCCCCACTCCCCCCTACCCTCCCCCCCCCCAGTAGCCTGCTCTTGAGCAGAGAAGCTATGAGTCTCTGAGAAATGTCATTCCTTCAGGCTGACATCTGGGCAAGGGGCTTGGTATAGGTTCCCCTTCCTGGATTATAGAACATGATACCCCTGTTCCTGGCTACTCTGGCTGACCAAAAGGCTTCATATCCCAGCTGCCTCAGGAGACATGTCTGATGATGATGACCCCTTGAGTTTGGTCTGATTTCTGCTGTTCTCAATTCAACCTCTTAGGCTGGCTCAAGACTTACAGGGACAGGCTGTTGAGATGTCCTGTTCTTTTTATACTGTCCCGGAGACCTGGTTAGAGCAGAGGAGCCTTTTTTAAATGCCTCGGAGAACAGTGACAGGTTCCCTACCCATTCTTTCCCCACCTCCCCCCAATGGCTCCGTTTACTCACTGTGTCTGCTCGCTGTGTCTGCTTGTCTTCTTTAGGAGGCACTGGGAACCAAACCTGGGACCACCCATGTGGGAGGCGGGTGCCCAACCACCTGAGCCACATCTGCTCATTGCATCTGCTCATCTTCTTTAGAAGCACCAGGACCTCCCATGTGGGAGGTAGGTGCCCAACTGCTTGAGCCACATCCACTCCCTCCCTACGCATTCTTAAAGTTGGGTTGAGTGGAATACCCATTCCCGTGAGATAAGGAGAGAGGCCAGAGGGGAAAGTAAGCTGGCTCAAGTGAGAAAGTAAGCCTCAACTAGAATGAGCAAGCATGCTCTTGCCCACTCATACTTCCCTGAACCAGTCAAGAAACAGCAGTCACCTCCTGTTTCTTCTGGGCCCTGGGCAGGTCTTCCCTGTGAGGGCTGTCTTGGCAGTAGACTCGGAGTTGTACGTACAGGGACTTGTATGCAAGGCAGAGGAGGTAAGGGCTTCATGCACACTCTCACAGGACAGTGTTTCAGCCTGGCTGCTCCATGAGAGCAGTGGTCCATCAGGCTGACATGCCCTTGGAACTCCCAGGGGCTGGGGGCAGGGTTAATCTACGGAGAGGTATCAGAGTGTTGGTGTCTGGAGAACAAGATGCTCTTGGGGGACCTGGGCTCTAGTCGCAGCCTGGGCTGTTCTCTGCTTATAGGGAGTTTCAGATGGCACTGTTTCCATCCACAGATCTGCCCAGTAGCCCTGTGGACCTGGTGATCAACTGTCTGGATTGTCCTGAGAATGCCTTCCTGCGGGATCAGCCCTGGTACAAGACAGCCGTGGCCTGGGCCAACCAGAACCGGGCACCAGTGCTCAGCATAGACCCTCCTGTGCATGAAGTTGAACAGGGCATCGATGCTAAGTGGTCACTGGCACTGGGCCTCCCTCTGCCGCTGGGGGAGCATGCAGGCCGCGTCTATCTGTGTGACATCGGCATTCCTCAGCAGGTATTCCAGGAGGTGGGCATC
Organism: Tolypeutes matacus; assembly: GCA_026826555.1. Taxonomy (NCBI): domain Eukaryota; kingdom Metazoa; phylum Chordata; class Mammalia; order Cingulata; family Chlamyphoridae; genus Tolypeutes; species Tolypeutes matacus. Next base: position 4,999,330 of record JAKSZT010054396.1, read on the forward strand.
AACTACCACTCACCCTTTGGCTGCAAGTTTGTCATCCCACTGCACTCTGCCTAGAGGGGCTCTGGGCAGGCCGGACCTCGCAGTCTTCAGCCACTCCTAACACCGAACTTGACAACGAACGCCTTAAGGATGTGAAGCTTCGAGGACCTTGTTGTTAATTTTTTTCTCTTGGGTTTGTTTCTTCTGTGAGAGATCAGAACATATTTAAAACTGACCTGTCACCTGCCCTCAGCCAGGGAAGGCTTTCCCACTGGCTGTCGGGCCACAAGCCAAGTGCACGGTGGTTCCAGGTGTCTCTGCACTCAGTCCCCTGCGTGGCCAGGTGGAGCTTTGTTTACAGACATAGGCAGCTCTCAGACTGTGTTTCAGGTTTACAGCCATTGGGCCTGGGCGAGTGCCTCGGGGGTAGAGGGGTGGGGCACATCCTCTCTGGGGGCCTGTACCTTCTGTTTCAGTTTGTGGCTTCCAGGTCTCCCCCTCTTCCCCCAGCAGGGGCAGCCCTTTCTCTAATCATGTAGAACCAGCTGTGTTGCATTTGTCCACTAGAGGGCAGGCTTTGGGTCTCCATTCATTTTCAAGGCTGTGACTAGGCCTTCCCTCAAGCCCCACCACAAGTTGATTTAGGAGCTTTTGACCCCTTTTCTTAAGCTGGTCCAAGTTATGCTGGGGTTTTTCCAAGGGTCCCTTCCTCCTCTCCACTCCATCCCTCTGAGAGGCAGGAATGGGGTTGGTATCAAGATGGTGTTACTATATTGGACTTTTATACTGTTTTTCTGTTGTCTTCAAAACACGTAGTATAAGGTTATGTTATTGTAGCACCACAGTGCCCATCTTGCCAGCAGTGCCCCCAACCCTCTACCCTCTCTAGCTGGAGACTGAGCCTTTGCCAGTCTGGGACCAGATGCAGCCTTTAATGTTCAGTATTGGGGAAGCCCCTGGGGGAGCCTGGTGCTGAGCCAGAAGAGGCTCCCTGGTGCTTCTGTTCTAGGCCCCCACTCCCCCACCTCCTTGCCCTCACATACACACACATACTTCACCCCACCCCCTTCTGAAATCGTCCTCTGCCGCTGTCATCCCCAAGCAGAGCATATGTCCCTCTCCTGCCTGGGCTCCACCCCAGCTCCTAGATATCTGGGCTTTGAACATTGTATGTTTTTCCATTCCAGATGGACAGAGGCCAGCACCTGATCTCAAAGATGCCAAATGAGGCTAGCTCTGGATGAGCTGGCTCATGGGGCTCAGCCAGAACACACTGCTGCTCAGATCCTCACCTTCACAGGCCTAAGCCTTGGAGGCTGGTGGAGCATGGGGCTTGCCAAAGGTCTTGTGATTTCAAGCCTTTTTTCAGAGCTTCAGGCTTCCTTCTGCTGTGCCTACCCACTCATTGAGGGGTGAGGGTAGGAGGGTGGGAGGGCTCACCAAGGATTGTGGACACAGGGTGGCCTTGGTACCATTGGTTTCAGGCTGTTTATCACTTTTCTTGTTAGGAGCATAGCCAGGAGCAGATGAGGAAGGACAGAGAGGGCTGGTCCCTCCTTCCCTCCTATCCTCGAATGTTAAATTGTCTTCAGCAGTGGGAGGAGGCCAGGGGCTGTGAGCCTTGTGCTGCCATCCTCTGAGCCTCTGCTCACTCTCAGGGTCAGGAAGCTCCCAAGAGGGGCCCTCTTTAGAGGCAGTGCCACAATCCAAGGAGCAGTGCTGGGGAACAGGCATTTTGTAGGCAGCCATTAAACAGGTTCTGGTAATACAGTTAGGCACCCCTGACTGGGTATGATGGAAAACAACTAGATAAACCCCTGGCCCAGAACACTGTGCTCACCCTAGTAAGTTGCAGTGGCCCTGGGGTTGAAAGCCTTGTTGAGGGGCAACTGGGAGTTTGTGTCCAAGCTTCACCCTCTTCTCTTTCCCCAGATGGCACTGGGGCCTCTTCCTGTCCTCAGCCTGGACTTTCTCCAGTTGTATTAAAGATGAGTGATTCTTCTATCTTCGGCTCTTCTCAGGGGCATCCTGCCCACAGTGCCCAGACCCTAAGGTGCCCCTGTCAGGTGGTCAAGACTCTCATGCAGCTCTTGGGGAGCCAAAAACCAGCACTAAAATAAAGCTGAATGATGAGTCCTGTGATGTGTGGTGAACTGCTCGGGAAGCTGAGATGAGGTATTGCCTCCCCCAGCCCCAGAGCCCACCTTCATCATCTCACAGTACAGCACAGTCATTTGGCCACCCACAGCGTGGAGTCTCTGACAAAACCCAGACCCTGCACGGCTAACTGCAAAGGGATACTTCTCTTCAATTCCTCAGGGCTTGGAGGTGGAGGACACAGTGGGGAAGCAGGCACCAGACAATGTGCAGGTGACTTCCAGGGCTGCTCGGCAGGCCTGCCCCCTCAGCCCCACCTTCTGGTGTGCTGGTGTGCCTGGCCAAGTTCATACTTAGCTCTCCACAAGCTGAAGTGCTAAAAAAGACTTTTATTAATAAGGTCAGGGAAGGTAGAAGGCAAGGAGCCTGGAGACGGACACACTGGTACCAGGGGGTTACAAACAGTAAGAAACACTTTATTATTTAACTTTACAACATATAAATAGCTTGGGTCAAATCTGTGCTTTCTGGCAGCTGGGCACCACGTCTCCTCCCCCGCAGGCTCCTGCCTTCCTTCACATTGCACTGTTCATTGGGTGGCTCTGGCCCTGGGGCCTGGTGATAGAGGCTGGAGAAAAGGGGCCGGGCAGCCCAGTCCCGACCTCCATCTCCTCCGTGCAGTGGCCTGCGCCTGTCATCTGCTTGGGTTGCGGCTGTTGTGGAAGGACCGCTCCTCAGGGGTCAGGCCAGCAAAGAAGGGGTGCAGCAGAGCCTCCGCCAGTGTGATGCGCTGGGCAGGGTCAAATTCTAACATCCTCCTCATCAGGTCAAACAGCTGCACGTGCTCCAGGGAATCTTGGAGCATGTAACTCTGCTCAGGGACACAAGGTGCCTCAGTGTGACGGCAGGTCCTGGGAAGCCACAGCAGGTCCCCTTGCCTCTGGGAAGCCTTGCTGGACTGGGCAGAGGAAGCAGTAATGCCTCCTGGAGGACGCTACTTCGGCCCTCCTGGACAGAAAACAAGCAGCTCCTTTCATGCCCATGTTTAATGTTTTGGTCTGAATCAGGCTACTGGGTATCTTGCAGGGTTGGTGCCTCTGCCCCCACATGCAAAGTCCTGACAGGTGCGTAGAAATCACCTCTGTGAAATTCATTTGTCCGAGCACCAAATACAGTTGACAAAGGCTTCCTGGCCATGTCTAGGTCTTCCCTCCCCATCGCCTCAGTCCTGCCTAGTTCTTCCCCAAATTGAGAGGGCAAGAGGGTCAGGAAGCAGCAGGGTCTCTGACATCTGGCTCTTCTGGTTTTCCCCATTTACATCCATAGCAACCCTGTAGGGAAGGGGTGGGGCTAAGAGCCCCTCTGGGGCAGTTTGCAAGAAGCCCCACTGCCAGCACCCAGCAGTCCTGGGTACAGCCTGCCACAGAGGTGGAACGAGGAAGCAGCCCTTAGCTGCCTGTCCTGTCACTGTGCTGTATGTTTGCCCAGTGCCTGGGGTCTCCTTGGCATGAGTTGAGCTGGGGGAAGCCAGAAACTGACCTTCAGAGGTTTGCAGTTCTCCTTCACATACCGGCCGTCCGAGCTGTTCTCATCCCAAACCAGGCCCCCTTTGTAGAAATATTTCTGCTTCCTGGAAATGGTGAGGAAGGGTCAAGTGGTGTGAGTACCAGGGCATGGCAGGAGGGGACAGAAGAGGGCAGCTCCTGGCCAGCCCAGGGACAGTGGCAGCCTGGGACATGGGCAAAGCCAGGCAAGGGGTCCTGGCCTGACCCAGCAGGGCAGGAAGGTCTGGATAACAGGTTTGCCAGGTCATTCAAATTGGGCTACAGGGAAAGCTGCTAAGAGCCATAGACTTCTAGGAAAAACTCTCCAGTACCCTGTGGACTCAGCCAAGAAGGGAAAGGGCCCTAGGCCAGCCCTGAGGGAGCTAACCAGGGGGTCCTTACCGGGTACGGTGGATCATGTGTGATGGGATGGGTCCTAGGATCTTCTCCATCATCACCAAATGCTCTCGGTTTTCATGGGTCTGTGGATGGTCAGGGACAGAGCAGGTGGGGGTCAGTACCAGCCTCAGCCCCCTCAGGGAAAATAAAGGACAGAAAAATGAGCAAGTGCCCTTCCTACTGCAGGAGATGCAAACCCACCAATGGAACAACAGTCCCAGCCTCTGACCTGGTAGCAGCCTGTTCTCTCACATCAGGCTCACATGCAGCCCGACCCCTGGGGCCCTTCAGGTGGCCTCATCCATGGCTGCACGTGGCTCTCTGGTTAGGTTCCTCTTTCTCTCCAGAACACACCTTGTTCCATCCCATCTCCACGCCTTCACTCGGGCCATTTCTCTTGCCTAAAATGTTCATCACTCCTCCCACCCCACCTACCCTCCTTGATGCCCGAGCTCAGGGTCTTCTCTGAGTGCTCCAGCTACACTGACCTCTATCTTCCCCTGAGCCCCTCCAACCCTTCAGAGTCTGAATCTCACAATGTGGATGACTAGTGGAGGATGGACGACACCTGTCTCCTCAGCCACGTGAGGATGCCCACACCTCCAGCCTATCAGAGCAGCAGCGCTCAGGATGGTGGAGCCACATGGGGGAGCTATACCTGGAAGAGCGTGAATCCCCGGTAGTACTCGAAGAGAATGCAGCCGATGCTCCAGACATCACAGGGCTGTGCCCAGCCCAGCTCTAAAAGCCAAAACGGGGGAGGCTATGAGTTCCAGCCCTGAGGTCACAGGGCAGCCTCCACACTGGGTGGTAGGACTTTTGCCCAAACCCGGGTAGAAATCCCTGTCTCTGTAAGGCTAAGCCTACAAGGCCAAGTCAACAGCCACAGTAAACCATTACACTGGTACCTTACTCTGAGACACTGCCCACCCTGGGTAGCAGATACCACCACTCTGTTCATACCCTCCCAAATGTCACTTAACAAGTCCTGGGGACTATATATGGTCACTCACCAAGAATCACCTCAGGTGGGCGATAGTGACGGGTGGCCACAATGGTCGTGTGATGCTCGTGGTCAAAGGTGGCACTGCCGAAGTCGGCCACTCGGATGCTGGTGTTCTTGACTGACTTCTCCTCACAGCTCTGAAAAGCAAGGCCAGCCAGCCATGTCAGGCCTCCACATCCAGTGTGTGGCCCACCCCTGAGCAGCATCTTGGCTCTCCCCACCTCCAATACCTTGTGTTCATTGTAGAGGGTTTCAAACTCAGAATTCACAAACAGGATGTTCTCTGGCTTCAAGTCTGTGTGGGTCAGTTGGTTCTCATGTAGAACTAGTAAGGAAGTAGAGGAAGAGGAGGGCAGCAGGCACTGAGAACCTGGTTCCTCTCTGGTCCTCTTGCCAGCTCAAGCCCATACCTGCTCCAAAGCCAGCAACTGCCAGAGCCCCTCACACCCCTAACCTCGGCAAGGGCCAAAGTAGCCAGACCCAATTCTAGCTCTCCACTGACTTCCCTCTCCAGAGTACTCTGTGCCAGGGGTCTTGGGGAGTTTTGATACTTTAGAAGGAGATGGGCTGTATTCCATTCTAAAAAAACCCCAAAACTCCCTTTACCTCTCCTCTGGAGAGGCCAGGCCTCCTCACCCTGCCTCACGCCAAAACTGCAACAATATCCTCAGGTGGTTTCCTCTCCCCAGCACCAGTCACAAAATTTGTGTAGCCCAGCACAAAAATAAAATGCAATTCCCCTTGTTAAAACTGAGAAGGTCCAGGTGGTGGCAGCAGAGCATTAAACCAAGCACAAGGCCCGGTGCACCTATACAGGCTATACCCCCCACACACACCGGCCCTGCCTTGAGATCTCTATCCCCTGCCCTGTGCAAAGAAGTCTGCCTTTCCCCTCCAGCTGGTCCTGCAGACAGAAGCTCCCTGCCATTCCATTCGTCACTTTCAGACTCAGAGTCCCCACCTGGCAGTCAAGATCCTCAAAATGGTGTGGCCCACCGTTCCCCAACACAAGTCCACTCTACTGGAGCAAGTCTGAGCACGTGCCAGGCTCAAGGCCTTTGCTTACAAGTTCTCTGTAAGAGACTTGTAACTCTTCCTGTGCCCTCATTACCTAAGCTCTGGATCTCTCTAAGAAGCCTGCCTGTCCTGTTCAACCATCTCAAGTCCTGCAGCACTGAGCACTGTGGCTGGCAGTGAGGCATGATAGATGGAGAGGCTCAATGTGGGCAGCACTTGTGGGTGGGATCTGCCAGCCCAAGCTTCTGTCTTTTTATCCTAGGCACGAAGGTGGGAGGTGGGGCTGATAGCTGAGCTAACTAACTCTAGAGTAGTAGCTCTTTTCTGTCTCTTCTGGAGTGTCTGGGTGCAGGGTGCAGAAGCTGGCTCAGGAAGGCCCTGGCCATCCTCCACTGAGATGCCTACCCTACAGAAGGCCTTTCAGTCAAGAGGGCCTTGTGTCTCTGAGGCCAGCAGATAGGTTAGCAATGTGCTAGAGTGAATGGGGGAGAATGTGACAACCAGGTGACACTGCTGCAGTGTGTGGCCGCTCCATACATTTGAAGGTGAACACTTACATCGAAGAGCGTGACAGAGCTGGTAGGCCATATGCCGGACATGTGGCAAGGGGTAAGGTTGGAAGTTATTCTCCTTCAGGAACTCAAAGGTATTCTTGCCCAGGAGCTCAAATGCGATGCACATGTGGCCATGGAAGTTGAACCAGTCAGACATCAAGACACACAGGCTAGGGGAGAAGGATAAGCGGGGACTCAGGCTCTGTGCTGGGTGGCTACACCCTTCATGAGGCCAGACCCCACTCCCTCTTAGGCCACAGGGTCACATGCCATGATAGACAGGGAGCAAGAATCAATTAACACAGCAAGAGGACATCTCCCCACCAGTCCTCACATAGACAAGCTTTGAGCAAGGACAGACTTCCTGCTGTCACCCACATCGCCAACTGTCTCCCATTCCATACTGATAATGTGGGGCTAAGCCCTGCCTCAGCCTCGCTCTAAGAGGTGGAATGTGTGTATGCTGCCCAGGCCTGCTGTGCTTTACTCGCCTCCCCCATTCAGCATAACTTCATGAGGGCAGGTCTGTGTTGGAATCACTCATCTGCCCAGGACTCAGCAGTGCTTGGAGGAGAGGATGTGTTCATCTTCTGTCTGCCATAAGCAGGCTCCCCTCTGGATGTCTCCTGCTACGTGAGAGCCCACACAGCTTCATACTGATTATCATGTCTCAAGCCCACCACAACCCAGGGAGGTCCCAAGTACCAAATGCAGGGATGGGAGGTCTGCCTCGGCACCCAAAGCTGGGCAGGGTAGAACCTGGACAAAAGTCCAAAGGCTCCTTCCAGCAAGATTCACTTGCCAAACTCCCCTGGCTCAGTGTGGGGAGAGGCCGAGTGCCAAGCAGGTGGATAGGGCACTGCTCAGTCTGGGGGTTCAGGCCCTTAGGGCTAGAGCAGACTCTGTCCCCATGGAAGGCTTCCCTCCCACTTCTGGCTGACACTCACAACTTGTTCTCTTTGTCCTTCTCCTTGATTTTTTTGAGAACGTTGATTTCTAGCCGGGCAGCCTCCCGGTACTTGCCCACGTTGCGGATGATCTTCAGGGCAACCTGAGACTTCCCTCTGGGGGAGGAAGCAGGAGTTCTCATCAGTAGCTGCCCAGCCTTTCTCCCACCCTCCATCCCAACCCAGTAACTCCCAGGAAATGCCACCCTAGGCCCTAGGTACAGGGCCTGCTCTCAAAGAGAGCAGATACTTGATGCCCAGCCCGCCTCCCACAACACCGGACCTCTGCCCTGATAATGGCAATGCCCTGGCATCTGTGAATTAGAGCTCTTGGCACCCATGCCAGCCTTGGGCTTTTATGAGCTCGGCCACTGCCACTTCCCATGGAAGAACATGGGCAGAAGAGTAGAGGCCAATCCCACTGACCAGTGCCGGCCCCACAGCTCACTTGGTAGCCCAGCCTGCAGGTCAGTTAGCCCCAATCTGGCCAGTCCACTCCCATTACTACCCTCTCACGGCATTTCCTGTCTCTCTTGGGCATGCTTCCAAGGCTGGGCAATCAATGCCCCCCCTGGGGTGGAGATGGCAGGGTAGAGTAAAGACCTGGTAAGGGTGCCAGGAATGGGGAACTCTTGCTGTAAGGCCCTGGGCCCCACCCTTTACCACACCCCTCTCCAGGTACACCCACCTACCCACTTACTCGCCACAAACACGTATTGTTGCCACTAAGTGCCAGGCATCTTTGTTAAGTGTACAATGAGGATTTTAACAATTCCTGCTCTGCACTCTCCACCCCCAAACCCAACCCCACAGGCCCCTTCCAGGATAAGAGCAGAGAAAGAAACCATCTCCTGAGGTCCAGGTGTCAGGGTCTGTCAGGAAGGGATGGCTGTGGGTCAGGTGTCCAGTGGCAAACTAGGAAGAGGCAGCCCTGGCTCGCAAGGTGTGTCCTCTGGGGCTTCAGGGGGGCCTAAGGAAAGGTTCACAGGCCCCACGGCAGAGGCATTCTCTAGAAGATCCCCTGCTTTTCTCTCCTTATCCCATTTCCCCAGAATTACAGGTCCTCAGGGCAGGAAAGGACAAGAGAGGAATGGCTACCCACTCCAGCCTCCTCCTAGGTCAGGATCCCTCTGTGGCACTCCAATCCTTAGGACAGGGAGTGCAGCACTTCCAAAGACAGCCCCTGCCAAGACCGGATGACTCTGAGGATAAGGCCTTGCCTTTCGCTGAGCTGAATTCTGCTTCCTCATAACAACCCTCACTGCTTCCGACTCTCCCTTTGGGCCCCCAAGGTTTCCTGAACCCAGTGCTACCCCTTACTGACAGGCTCCTTTTCCTCTGGCAACTGAGAATGGCACTGCCCAGAGAGCTCAGCTGCCCTCATGTGTCCCAGCTCTCAAATCTGCCAGGTCTCTACCTGGTCACGTGCTCTGGACAAGACATAGTCCACGGGAACCGAGGAGTGTTTAGAGGGGAACTGGGAGCAAAGGGAGGCTTCCTCTCAGTGTCTCATTGTCCTTTCTGAGCACCTTCTTCATGTGTCCGACCCTCTCACTGTGGGGACCATCACAGGACAGCCATGCCCAGCTGTACCAGGCAACAGCCATGACACACGGGGCAAGCCCTGAATGTGTTTCATCTCTAAACCGGTGGCAGGGTCACCCATGGGCAGCACGGGGATCAGATGACAGAGCAGGAACACAAGCACTGTGGAGGCAGAGCACCACATCAACAAGAGGGCCGGGAGGGCACGGAGGCAGCCAGCTCCCAGGTATGCTTCCCCAACCCAGAGCTAAGGGGGAAGGAGACAAAGGGTTCCAGTCTTGGGGACTAGAACAAAAGTGCTTCACTGTTAAGCCCCCAGCAGCACCCCAACACACGCAGGTACCCTCCAGCTCTCGGTGAGCACACTCAGGAGGGACGACACCCAGCCCTAGCCACATGGGAGAACGCAGCTGCCGACTCGCTGAGAAAGCCCAGGATCTTGTTCTCTCGACTGGTCCTGGCCCAGCATTCTGATAGACCTCCTGGGGGAGGGTGGGGGGCCTCAGGTTTGGGCTGGGCTCAGCAGCACCCCCAAGCCCGCTGCCAGGCTGGAATCTAAAGAAGAAAGCAGGAATCCAGGGCCTTGGCCCTGTTCTAATATTCACCCCCACAGCCCTGGGCAAGTGGGGAAACGGGTGCAGTACCATTCACTGAAGATTAATTCTTAGGCAAGGATGCCACATGCCTGTGGAACCATAAGAATTTCTCAGTTATTTCAAGGATGAGCAAAACAACTAGTGTAGGTCATACCCTGCTTTAGCGCTACCCTTCAAAGAGAGAAAAAAAAAGCTAAGCTCTGTTCCCTATCCTCCTCAAGAACCTCACACAAGCTCTTCCTGGGAAGCTTAAATTCAGGGCCAGCTGCACCCCTAGCCCTCCTCACCTGGCATGGTCCAAGCACTCCACCACCTTGCCAAAGGTGCCTTCGCCCAGGTTCCCCACGATCTCATCTAGGAGAGAAAAGAAGCAGGGCATGAGAGCCTGGATGGCAGAGGGTCGGCAGCTCCTCCAAGTTCACAGCATTCAAATTCTCAAAAACAAAAAAGGTTTCTCTCTCACTGCTATGCTCTTTAAAACAGAAGTTGCTAGCGTCTGTGTCATTCAGGCAATTACTGGTGGCCCCGCTAAGGCACCACGCGCACTAGAGGCCCCTCCAGGCAGGAGAGGTCTTGTCTAACAAGGGGGGTAGAAAGTAGAGAGGTAAAGTTTTACGAAAGGTGGCTGTACATCGCTCTTGGAGCCAATCGCCGATCCGGCACACCAGGTGGCCCTCCTTGTCATCTTCCACACTCCGGCTGCTGCGCTTACTGCTCTGTTGGCTTCTCTGCATGCACCGCCCCCCGAAACGCCATCCGACCAATCGCATGGTAGGCGGTTCCGATTGACAGATTGAGGTGTCAGTCAAAGGCAGAGGTGGAGACGGTGAGGAGCCGGTGGGTTGGTTGATTGGATTTTCCAGATCCCAGCATTTCATAAGGCACACAGCATATATAACGATAGGGATATTGCAAGGGACACGTCAAGACACAAACTGACTTCAAAAACAGAAAAGTAAAAACAGCTACAGGTATGTAAAGAAAACTCGGACATTATCTATAAGGAAAGGCGCCGCAAATGCTCAAAAAGACGACCAGCCTCTGCTGCTGAGGGCCGGGCTGTGAGGAGAGCCACAGCCCTGACTCCCTCCTCCAGCGAGTCACCCCCTCCCGGCCCCCGCTGGTGGCTTCGGCCAGAGCTGAAGATGCAGTGAGAACGGCGCAAGAAGGCAACCAGTCCAGCCTGGGTCCGACCATCCAGACTGGTCAGCGGGCCACTCTGGCTTCAGCTGCAGAATCCCCAGCCTGCCCTCGGCTGCCTCTGTTCTGCCCACGCAGCCCTGCACATGCCTGACAGCTGCCACTCAGGGCCAAGCTGCTACATGCCCCCAGACGGCATCCTTAGCCAGAAGTGACCACCACGACCAGAATCGGCTTTCCACCAACAGCCCTCCTGCCACGAGCCTCAGGCGGCGGGGGCCCGGAATCCTCTAGGCCACTTGGCCTCTGGGCCTCCTATCATTATGGCCCACACAGGCCCCATGCCAGCTCCTGCCCTGGCCTTGGCGCCCATGCTGTTCCTGAGCCTCACGACGACACAGGGCACCAAAAAGAGAAGAAACGGAGCCACAGACCTAAACTGCCATCCGGTGGCAGTGTGCACAGAAGCCACCAGGCCATGCTGGGCTCACCTGCAGTCATCCTCAATCCATGGTCACTCAAAGAAGTCACAGAGAGAGCTGGGCAGAGAAGATGCCTGCGCCCTCCACTGACCCCACCACCACTCCCAGGGGCCTCATGGCCAGCAGGAGGGAGGAAGGATGGGGAGAAGAGAAGACAGCACATAACCCCAGAGAGACACCGCTGACTTTCCTTCCCCAGGGGACTGAGTGCACAGTGGGATCCTGGTCTAGGAGAGATCTGTGTAATCCTCCACGCTAGGAACCCTGACTGGGCCCTGCTCTTGGCACATGGCTAACAACTGCCCAAGGCCTGGGGTGGCCTGGGGACAAGGGCCCAGGCTGTTTCTTCACCTGCCCCATCACACAGGCAGCTCCCACCCCTCTGGCCTTGACTGCCCCTCATGTAGAGGCTAGGCCAAAGAGGGTCTGGCTGGAAGTCGGAAGAGAAGCTCCCAAACTGAGCTGAGACCAGCCCTCTCCTACACAGGGAAGCACCCCAGCCTCAGGCCTCTAGGGAAGCTGTGTGGAGATGAGACGGCAGAGGTGGGGGCAATTCACTCCAGTCAGAGCACTTGGCTATGTGGGGGCAATCTCTGGAGGGAAGGGCTAGACCACAGAGTGGCAATTCTACTAGGATCCCTAGGAAGCCCTGGCCGCCTGCACTGTGGGGCCTGCATCTGGAGCAGCATGTAGACGTGGACAGGCCAGGCAGGGCCAGTCGGCGCCGGAACCAGAGACCCTGGGGGCCAAGAAGACAGAGGGGCCGGGCCACCCAGTTCAGCCCTGCCCCTAGACCAGACAACACAAACACACACACATGCACGCACACCAGTGCGCGCGCAGGGCTGGCAGTACTCACCCAGACCAACCAGCCTGAGAGAAGGCGAGAAAGGGCCAAGGCCTGTAAGCCCCAGCCAGCACACTCTGGCCACCACTCACCGAGGAGGCGCTGCTACAAGACCTGGTGCGGCGTTTGTGGCAGTGGTGGGCGTGCTTGCGGGTCCTATACGGCTCCCTCTCACGTGACCGCCGACGATGATGGGAACGTGATGTTCCATAGCAATCCTCTCCGAATGATGGGCTGCGCTCTTCACACCGGTAAGTATCGCTGTCACGGCGCTCCCGGTATCTCCTCTGGTAGGGCAGGCGGTCATGGCTGCCAAGAGGGACGTAGGGAAACCGGTCAGGCAGGGCCCTTCCTCATGCCAGCCAGGGCCTTGCTGCCAGGCAAGAGACCCATGGTGTGGTCTGGCTCACAGGGAGTGGGAGCTGAGGCAGCCAGGCAGTGGGGGGAAGGGAAGGGGAAGGGATCAGGGAGAGGAAGGAGCGAAGGTGGAAACCTCTTCAAGCACCACAGGAGGTAGAGCAACAGGGAAGGCGAGCATGGTGGAGGGCCTCTGTGGCCTTCCGGAGACTGCAACTTCAGCCTGTGGTTTGGGACAGATCAAAATCTAGAAAGGACTAGGGTCTCATTTCTAATCCCCACTGAGGTGAGATGGGGAGATGCTGGCCTGAAAATGGGGGTATGTTCGGGAGAAGGAAGAGGAAGCACTCACAGTCAGAGAAAAAAGGGGGAGGCAAGGATGGCAGCAAACGCTGAGGCCAGGAATGGCAGGTGAGACCCAGGGGAGGAGCCCTGAGGACAGGGCAGAAACCCAGGAGCAGGGCAGAGAGGCAGCAGCCATCTCAAGGAGTCTCCGGCTGCCATAAGCCTCCAGGCAATCTCGCTAGCTCAGCTGAGGGGAGGAGCCCTTCCACCCACCCAGTTCTCTCTCACCTTCTGGACCGAGATCTCCGGGGGGGAGGCTCCCTGCGGGACGGGTATCGCAGTCTCCCTTCATGCTCCCGACTGTATGACCTCCTCCTCTTCCATCGGTAGCTCAGGTACGAGTCTGGCTCAGGGGAGCGGTATCGCTTACAGTGATGCATCTAGGCCAGAGAGACGGAAAGCCCTGCTAACTTGCTGAACATGCAACCAGCCGCCTCCAGCCTCAGGACTGCTTGGGACAGCCTGGGCTACTGAAGACGAGGCCCATCGTTCTGTTTGGGGGCAGCCCCTCCCAGGGGTTTATGAAGTGAAGAAGAACTCTGAGGTCACACTGGCCAAACAGCAGACAATGGGGAACACCCTTCTCTGTCAGTGACAAACATCGCTGGCCTGAGCACTTAGGGAACTGGGTGAGCTGCCTCTGCCACGACCAGGAGTTGACTGCAGAGAACACAGAGAGGCAGTGGTGAGCACAGCCTTGGGAAGACAAGCCGATGGGGGGTGGGGAGAAGGGTAGGCTACTGTGCTTGATTCCCTCCTTGAGTCCTATGAAGTGACTGCTGCCAGAGTCAAAGGGCTGTTGACGTAGAATCAACATATGGAAGTAAGGCACGGAAGATATCAAGTTTGGGAAGCCCAAAGGTACCTGGCTGAGGCAACTCAAGGGATAAGGCCCACAAGTTAGTGTGAGAAGCCTTGGGCAGGAGCAGGGGTTCACAAATATTCCCTAACCTACCAAAGGGTCTGGCCAAGTAGCCCCACGGGGGAACAAGACACTGACCCAGGGGAGCTGTCCAGCCCTGCTGGTCAGCACCCAGTCTCAGCACCACTTAAGATGCCAAGGTCCTTAAAGCATCCATGTTTCTTCCCAGAGGCCCACTAAGCATCCTTCGGACCACCTGCAGAGCCATGCCAGGTAGTGCTTCACCTCCACCATTCATTACTGCCCCCTCTTCTGGCCCCCTTGCTTTAGGACCTGCTCCTGTGCCATCTCAGAGAAGCCAGAGGGGTTGGTTGTCTGGCAGGCTTGTCTGCACAGGGAGGCAGGCCAAAAGGGCTCCACGCCACTATCTCTATTCAGCAGGGACTTACATCCAACACTGGAAATCACTAGGCTGGACCCATCACCAGTTGAGAAAGGTAGTTAGGTGAGGCCAGCTTCCCATCCCATCCACACCCAAAACCCTGACAGTGCCTCCATGGGAAGGCTGGGCAGAGACCGAGGCCAACCTCCTTCTCAACCCTTCCCTTGGCCAGAGCCACCCTCCAGGTGTGCTCAGTCCTGGGCTTATCTGGCCAAGTACATTTTGTCCAACCCACTGAGGCTGCCCCATCTCGACAGAAGGGTCTGTCAGGAGGAAAGCAGCATGGAACTGCTACCCTTTGGCTGAGCAGGGCAGCAAGGCAAATCTGATCAACCCCCAGGAGCTTTTCTATGATCCTGAGAAAGCCACTGCCCTCAATTTCCCCATAGCAGGTGTCTTCCCCTGGAAGTCTGTGAGGTAATACTGATCCAGCTCCATCAATCCTTGGAGGTAAAACACCAAGTAAAGTCACTGACAACTCCCCAGGAGCTTAGAGTCCTGTCCTGTTTTGATGATTAGCTGACTAATGTTTCACTCTTTTCCTGCAATTACCAGGGGCAGGTGCCCAAGCTATGGAATGAAAACACTATCACACATCTCCCTAAGTGACAGGAAGACACACCAGGCTCTCCCACAAGACAAGTACGACCCTGCCCATCCTCACTGGGCAGGCAAAGCACCAGAAGACTTGATCCAGTCCACACCAGGCCAAAGATTCCCTTCTGAGTTCAACAAGATATATATGTGCACACATGTTCACATTAGTGAAAGAGCACTGGTTTCAGAGTCAGACAGGTCTCAACCTGAATCCTGGCACTGCCACTTCTGGCTGTGTGCTTTGGGGCAAGTTATTTAGCTGTTCTGACCTTCAGCTTTCTCTTGCAACATGGGGATTTTTACAAAGTTTTTGTGAGGACTGAATGTATCTCTCCTGTAAGTCAGGTGCCTAGCACAAGTCTGGGCCCACAGGAGGTAATGCAGGCAACTTTTCATTAACAAAATCCAGAAGGTTCTAGGTAACACCTTGGGTCTGTATTAAATGTGAAGGGTATCAGTACATTTTGTGAATCCCTTCTAAAGGGACTTGGGGGGGGAAGCTCTGGGCAGAAAACCTGAACTAAATCCCATTGCTGCGACTGGAAAATGGAGATAATAACACCTGCCAACCAACTTGGCAAAGGAAAGGACAAGTATAAAAACTACGAAGTACCACACACAAGGCAATAATAAGGGAAATCATCTCTTAACACATTCTAAGCAGGTAAGATATTGGAAATACCCAATCCCCCTCCTCATTCTCCCAGCCAGGGCACAAGGGCCTATTTCTCATCCACTGTCTCTCTCTGAGACCCCAGCAAACAGGCTGCTTAAAGAAGCTAAGGGCCACAATTATGCTTTGGGAGGCTCTGCCTGCACAACGAAAAAAGGGAATGTGAAGGAAACCAGGCAGAGGATGCCAGCTCTTCTCTGAACATAGGCCTAGTCGCCTTCTCATTTGCAGGTCCTGGCCAGAGCACTGGGCTGACAAGAGCAGCCAGCCAGGTCAGCGGCTGCCCTCCCGGATCCCAGCCACCCCAGCGCCCCATGGTTATTTTTGGCTGGTGCGGCCCCACCACTGCAACCTCAAACCTGCCACCTCGCAAGCCGCCACCACCGGGTGAAACGCTCCTCTTTTTCAAGGGCACGGAGGAGGGAAGCTGGAAGGCCGCCAATTCCGCCTCTACGGGAGCCTGTCTCAGGCAATTCCCACCCCAGGTCCACACTAGGACACCCGCACCCGGAACTAAAGCACACAAGACTCCCTGGCCGAGGGGCAGCCCGGGCATTTGTACTGTCAGCTTGGCCTGGCCCCTCCCCCGGGCTGGAGCGGCTCCACCATCACAACAAAACACCCGGAGGCGCCTGTGGCCCTCGCTCGCGTGCGTTCCTGCCGCCCCAGGTCCCAAGGATCTGAGCCCCTTCCCCTGTAACCGCCGCCAGTGGCGTGAGGGAGGACCCGGGGGGAGCAGAGAAGGATGGCCTGGGCCACAGTCAAACTCCAGGCCGCACGAGGAGAGGTCTGCGAACGAAGCCTCGAGCCGGGGGTAGGGAAGGATGGGTCTGAAGGCCCCTCCAGCTATCCTAGGTCGCGCCCCGACCCCATTCCGCGGGCAGGCCACAGGGCCGAAACTGGATCCCTGCAGGGGCTGGCAAGAGGGGACCTCAGAAGCCGCTCTGGCTCCGACTCCGCCCCGGCGGGATTGAGAGGTCGGGGTCCGCAGTGACCGCCCTCCTGGGGAGAAGCGGCAGGTCAGGGGTGAGAGGTCGGGGCTGCGGCCTGAGGTAGGCGGAGGAGCAGAGAGAGAGTAGACCGAGACCGAGCCGGAAGAGCCCGGCCTCGCACCCAGCGCGCCCGCCCGGCCCGACTCACCCCCTCCCGCCGCCGCCGCGGGCCCGGGCCCACACTCACCGTCTCCCAGGCTCCCGCTGCGGCTAGGCCCCACTCCCCGCTCCGAGCGCCTCTTCCGCTTCCGGCTCCGGCCTCCGCCCGTGGCCGCCCCGCCCCTCGCGTGACGCAGCCGCCGCCAGCCGCGGCTCGACCCGGCTCGGTAGCTCGGCCGCTCTAGCCTCGGACTCGAAGGCTCTGGGGGACCCGCCTTCCCTGCCGCGGTGGCCGCGGCAGCGCTGTCGAGGCTAGTTCCGGGAGGGCCGAGGGGGCGTCTCCCGCCTCCTACCGTGTCGCGGCGCACGTAAACCCCCAGACCCTCCGGGAGCGCGGCCAGCGGCTGCTCCGAAGGGTGGGGCCCCGACCCGCGCTGGCCGCTGACCTCCTCCTTGTTTCCCTGTTGGAACCGTGAACCGGGAGAGCGGCGCGATCGTCGGCGGGGCTGGGTTCAACACGCCCGTCCGGCGCCCGAGCCCAGGGGGGCGCCGAAGATGACGGAGGTCTGGAAGCAGGGGCTCGGGTCTCGACTCCCGGTGACCGGAGAGAGGCAAAGGAAACAATAGTCCCTGAGAGGTTGAGGTCGCTCCCCTGTCAGCACGCCCAAGCTCGGATCTGCGCGCAGAACAGTGCCTGGGAAGAAACTTGAGAGCCACGTGGGTGAGGTCTTTTGGAGGGACCGGGGTCTGGGGTGGAAAGGATTCTTCTTTGAGCACCCACTGAGCGTCTTACTACCGCCTGGCATTGTTGCTCTGTTTAAAAACAAAAAAACATTAAACTTTTTTGTTAAAAAAAAAAAAAAAGCTTTCGATTACATAAATGTTACATCAAAAATATAGGGATTCCCATATACTCCCTCCCCCACTTTCATACATTAACATCTTTCATTAGTGTGGTACATTTGTTACAATTAAACACTTTGAAGCATTCCTACTAACCATGGACTGTAGTTTATATTATAGTTTACACTGTGCCCTGCACAATTGTATAGATTTTGACAAATGTATAATGGCCTGTATCCGTCATTGCAATGTCATTCAGGACAATTCCAATGTCCCAAAAATGCCCATGTTACACCTATTCTTCCCTTTCCCCCCCTCAGAAACTCTGGTGGCTACTGCCTTCATATCAACAGTACAAGTTCTTCCATTGCTAGAATAAGCTGTTTCTTTATTAATACACCCCCGCTGGCCATTTCTCCTACGAGTCCCTCAACACCCCCATTGTGCAGGAGCCCCGAGTGTGGGATCACAAAGACCCCTCGCACTGGCTGCCCAGTGCTTTGTTCTGGCGGGATTACAAAGCCCCATTTCCAGTTGAGAAAAACGAGGTCGGGGTCCTTTGGGGGAACCTCCCGGCTTGTGAGCGTGCACGCACCCCTGTCCGGTCAGGGTGTGGCGAATCCACGCCCCGGCTCTGGCTGGCGTCGCGCCGCAAAACTGGAGGGAGCGGCCCTTAATTGCCCCGACGCCACGCGGGGGCTGGAAACCCGTGCCCCGCCCGGCCGGAGCTAGCAGAGCGGGGTAGCCCCGCAAGCCCTACCAGCGGCCCCCAGGGCGGCCCGGGCTTCCCCAGCCCCGCAGGCGGCGGAGCGGAGGCGGGCAGCCCGCCAGCGCCGCCGTCCAGGCCTAGCGTGCTCGAGAGGAGCGGTCCGGCTCCCCGCATGGGGGCGCGGCCTCCGGGCCCCGGCGGGCGGGGTCTGAGCCGAGGCGCCCCGCCGGAGCTGCGGCCTTCTGGTCTTTCGCCTCCCACTTTCCCTTAAACTGGGGTGTGACGGCACGGCTGGAGGAAGTGCTCCATCCCCCGCGCCCGAAGTAAACACGGGATGCTTGCCACGCTGACGCGGCGTCCATCCCCTTCCAGTCAAATGCACCTGCCCTCCCCGCACCCCTTCGCCCCAGGATAGGAATGTCGAAGCTGCTTTGAGTGTGCGGTCCCACCCCCAGGTCCTGCCTGGGGGGCCCGGGATTTTAGAAATTCCCAGGTGCCCTAAAGCGCCGTCCTGCCCGGGCTCTGTGGCCGTGACCACACCGGCCAGGTTTCATCCTGGGGTTTCATCCACTCAGGCGAGGTGGGAGGACTCTGTGGCGTCTCCTCCCACCAGCTAGTGTTGCCCAAGGTTTCCATGGCTCCTGGGAGCCAGGCCTGAGGCGTCCCGCAGCTACCAATGGCGGAGGCCCTGAGCGAGGAGGCTCCTGTCCCCAGCCCTGCCCTGGGCTAGGCTCCAAGCGGTAAGTGAGACCCCGCCACTGCGATAAGCCATCGTCTCACCAGCCTCCACCACCGAGAAGCCAGGGGGCTCTGTCTCCCAGTAACTAAGCAGCGCCCTCTCCCTCTCCCAGTTCTGCAGCCGGGAAGCTATTGTGCGTGAGATTTCACCATCAGACTTTCATTCTATGTCTCTTTCTTCCTAAAAGAACTAACATCTGAGAAGAAAATGAGAGTATCCGATGGGCACTTGGAAAAAGATCTCTGAGGTGCAAAATGGGTAACTCCCCCCCACCCCATCCTGACAGCCCCAAGTCATTCCTCCAGTACTCACTGGCTGCCTGGCAGCTGGCAAGAGACCCTGGCAACTCCTGGGGGCTCAGAAGGGGCCACCCCAGAGGAGGCTTGCTTCACATCATGCCCCTGCCCCTCGAGCCCAAGCTCTTTGCTTGCCCCCCCCCCCCAGCACCCACAGAGTCCTTTCTGCATGGGTTCAGGTTGCAGCAGGACTCAAGGATGCTCAGGAGGTGTCCCTGCCCTGCAGCCCTCCCACAGCCACCCTCGCCCCACAGCTCCTCTTTAGAGCCTGGCCCTGCCCCTCCAGGTGCCCGCTGCTCTGAGCCCCTTCTGGTCCCTCTGCCCTTGCTCTCTCCTCTGTCTGCTACATCCATCTCTGCCTTCCCTGGGGGGGGCAGTTCATTTACCCTCAAGCCACAGCCCAGGGTCACTTGCCTTGGAAAGCCTTCCAGGCCCCCACGGTTCAAGTGCTCAGTGGCTCTGCTGTCCCTCTGGGCTGGTCTCCAAATCAACCACCTGACAGTGAGCCTCTCTGGAACCAAGCCAAGCAGAGGGCAGGTTCTGGGTGAAGGCCAGGGCCAGGGCCCATGGGCCATTGTGGAGAGACCTGTATGGTGGTGGGATGTGGGGAGACAACTCAGGAGAGGGCTGCAAGACTCTGGGCCTGGAGTCAGCTGTCTAGAGCAGGGAGGACCTGGTGGCTGGTGGTGCCAGGCTGAGGGGGCAGCAGATTTAGGAATGTGAAGAATAGGCAAGTCAGGGTGGGGGCAGGGGGGAGCTCAGCCCAAAGCTCCCCTCTCCCCAGGTGGAGATGGCTTTCCAGAACCAGGCCACACACTAACTGAGCCCTCACAGGGTCCAGGTCCAGGTGCCCGGTGCCCGGTGCAGTGGGGAGGGGAAGGGCAGTGGTAGGACTCAGACCCCAGAGGTGGGAGGGTGGGTATGAGGAGAAGTAGGGGGAGCAGCACTAGCTGAGCGGCCCTGTCTGCCCCATGACTGGGTGGGACATGGGGGTCATGGCCTCCATCTGACAGCTGAAGCTCTGGAACCTGTCTGGGACTTGATTTTGGAGGGGGTCAGAGGACCCCCACATCATAGCTAAACTATGTTGGCCCCAAATAGTTCCCTGACCTCTGCCATTTGCGGCCCCCATACCTGGAGGGGGAGCAGTGTGGGGCAGCAGGGGTAGGGGATGTGTGGGCTTTGGTGCCAGGCAGCCTGGGTAGGAACCCAAGTTCAGCAGTGAACTTCTGCAACTGATTTCCCCCTTCTGAGCTTCAGTTCCACGTCCCCAAACTGGATACCTGCAAGGATTAAACAATATCATGGTTTTTTGTTGTTGTTTTGTTTTTTTAAACCTATTGAGGTATATCATTCATACATGAACATACATAAACTTTTTTTTTTTTTTTTTAAGATTTTTTTATTTATTTATTTATTCATTTATCCCCCCCTTGCTGCTTGTGCTCGCTGGGTCAGCCAACCACGCCGTGTGGGGGGGCCTGCCCTCACCAGGAGGCCCCAGGAACCGAACCCGGAGCCTCCCATATGGTAAACGGGAGCCCTACTGATTGAGCCACAGCCGCTTCCCAACATACATAAACTATAAGTGTTCAGTAAACATCGTGAACTTACAAAGCAAACATGCATAACATCATACAGGGCTCCCACACATCACCCCCCCCCCCCCG
>JAKSZT010054396.1:5020506-5113425 GCA_026826555.1 Tolypeutes matacus
CCCCCCCCCCCCGACAAACACCCCACATTGTTGTGAAACATTTGTTAACAAATCATTAAAGAGCATCGTCGAGGGAAGCGGCTGTGGCTCAATCAGTAGGGCTCCCGTTTACCATATGGGAGACCCCGGGTTCGGTTCCCGGGGCCTCCTGGTGAAGGCAAGCCCGCCCGCACGGCGTGGTTAGCTGACCCAGCGAGCACAAGCAGCAAGGGGGGGATAAATGAATAAATAAATAAAATCTTTAAAAAAATAAAATAAAATAAAATAAAGAGCATCATCGAAGTATTACTCCTAACTATAGTCCATGTCTTCCTCCCCTATACATTTTTTTAAGGATTTATTTATTTACTTTTATCCATTTTACCCCCCCTGCCCCATTTTTGCTGTTTTTGTATCCATTCGCTGGGCAACTCTGTGTCCATTTCCTGCCCTCTCTTCTCATCCTTCTCCTCCTGTCTTCACTGGGTTCGATCCTCGGACCCTCTGATGTGGGAGGGAGGCATCCTACTACCGCCTGCGCCACCTTAGTTCCTGGTTTTTTGGGGCATCTCATCTTGGCTCTCCCTTGTGTCACTCTCTTGTTATGTCATCATCTTGCTGCATGGCTTGTGGGGCCTGGTGGCCCACACGTCTTCTATATTTTTCTTTTTTTATTTTTACTGGGAGGTCCCAGGGGTTGAACCCAGGTCCCTCCATAAGAGAGATGGATGCCCAATCACCCGAGCCACATCCGTCCCCCTGCTATATGTCATAAGGTTGACCAAAGATACCTAGAGTTACAATCATTTCCCATATAGGATAATCATATAATAAATCAGGCTTAGTTTATCACCAGCATTCTAAAAACCAGACCTAGGGAGAAAAACTAGGTCTGGGGACACATTCATGGTTTCTAATATAGGGAATGTTTAACCTACTCTGATTATCACAAAATCAGGACAGTGAGATTATTCACACAACAATATCATGTTTATTCAGCAAGTGACCTTCCCTTTGTAAGCACCCACAGCTCATGGAATATTGAAATAACCATTTAGTGGGGTTGAGGCAGGGGATTTTTTGAAGCCCAAATTGCCAAAAAGAATCCTGGGCCAAGAGTTGGAAGGTCTAAGTGCTTGATCACCCCCAGGGCCTCAGTTTCCACATCTGAGGAGGGGCGTCAGAGGCTGGTGCCCCAGAGGGCAGGGCTGCCCAGCTCCAGTGTCTCCAGCCTGCCCTGCTCTGAGAGCCCATGGATCTGGTGCCCAGTCCCACCTGCTGTCCCCAGCACTCCTGTCACATATGGACACTTGGTAATGCCTGTCCACTGAGCCCCACTGAGGGGTGCAGGTGAGTGTAAGGAAAGTGGGCACAGCAAGGCCCTGGGGCCCTGCCTGCAGCCTGGCTCCCCTCTCCCTGCCAGATGCCCAGACAGGGCCCCCAAGAGGGACTGGAGGTGGTCAGGGTGCGGCTGGCAGAGGGCAGGTGGCAGCGGGCTGAGCTGGCTGGCCGTCTGCGGGTGGCTCTGGAGGCCCTGTCTGAGCAGGCACAGGTGCTGCAGAGGCGGGAGCAGGAGCTGGGCCTAGGCCGGGTCCGCTGTGAGCTGCTGGCTCAGAAGCAGAAGGTAAGGCTCTCGGCCTCTCCCCCTACCTTTCTGGCTTGTCTGAGGCCTCAAGGAGGCCCCTGGGCTGACAGGGTCTTCTTACCAGGCTGGGAGCTCCAGAATGGTGAGGGCTGGTGCCTGTGTCAGGTGCCATGTTCCTAGGAAGAAGGGTGGTCAGGGTGTGGGGTATGGAAGGAGAAAGAGGAGTTGAGCCACAGTGAAAATTTTTAAATATGTAATTTTTTCAATAAAAAAAAAAAAAAGAGAGAGAGTGGAATACCCAGTTGGGCTGCTGTATGGAACAGTGTTGTCTCTGTGAATGGCAGCCCCTGGCGGTGTGCGGGGTGCCATGAGGCATGTGCAGGGTGTGACTGGGGGAACCGGTTGAAGAGAAGGTGTCCCTGGGGGAAGGTTTTAGCTCAGTGGACTGAAAAGTGTCCTTAGAAATGTGGTCACCCCTGTTGAAAGAGGACATCTCCAGAGAGGGAGAGGAGGCTATGTAAGCAGAGGCTTCTTGGGGAGGTCACCAGCATCCCTTGCCCCATATGCAGGTATGGTCAGAGTACCCTCTGATGGCCTGGATACCGAAATCATTAGTGGCCCATGTGTCTCAGCCCACAGTCGATCTTCCTGGAGTCACTGCCCCCTACCAGGCCTGGGGTGACCCTGAGGACTCAGATGACAGCCTGTCTCCTCATCCCTGCCCACTCTCTAGCACTACACGACAGCGGCCCTGGTCCTCTTGCTGACCTCGGCTCTGATACCAGCAGCAGCGGGGTGGAGAGGTGATGGGTCTCAGGAACCTGCAGGGATAATGGCTGGGCAGCCTCTCAGAGCCATGGAGCACAATCCCTTGTATACAAGCCGAGCACAGACCATGCTGAGGGACTTGCTTTATCAGAGGCCATAGACACTGCCTTGGGACTGGAAGTGGGGGTGGGGGTGTGGGGGGGTGTTGCCTTCAGCCTTCCCTCCAGCAGGTGGAATGTTCCCTGGCCTGCCTGGAGCAGGAGAGGCGCCAGCTGCAGGGACCCCAGGGACAGGAGGAGTGGAGGAGGCCAGACCAGGCCATAGAAGACAGGTAAGGGGTGTGGGGAGGGGGGAGCAGGGGGCAGTGGTAGAGGGCAGGCAGACAGCCTCTCTGCCCCCAGGATCCTGCTGCTGCAGGCAGAAGTGGAAAAAGCCTGGCGGCGTTTGGACCAGATTAGCCGACAGCCCCTCGGCCCAGAGCCCACCTTGAGGGTAGGGTTATACCAGAGGTCCCCTCCCAGTGGGGGTGGGTGAGTGACAGGGCCTGAGCACTGACCCTGCCACAACTTCGGCCCTGTCCTACACTTCATTCCCTGGTCTTCATTCTCCAAGTGGGAGCAGAGGAGGGATGGGGCAGTGCAGGCCTTCTGTCCAGCCCAGAAAGGGATCAAGCCACCCCACTCCACCCCCGAGGCCATCTGTCCCACTCCTTTCCCATTACAGGTGGAAAACTGAGGCCAGAGGGGGGCTCAGGATCGTAACTGAAGTCGGGGCCACAATAGCCCCTTGAGGCACCAATGGTCTGTCAAGACCACCCCCATGTGGCCTGGTGGCTGGGAAGAGACCCCAGGGATCTGGACTGAGTGTCTCTGCAGGAGATGGTGGTGCAGGTCCAGGAGCAGCGCTGGGATGGGGATGGGGTGCAGGTGCTGCAAGACTCAGCTGGAGTCTCCACGGGGGCAGCTGGGGCCCAGCCTCAGGACATAACCTTCCTGCAGGAGCAGCTGGCAGTGGTCACCCAGGTGGGTCAGGGCAGCTGGCAGGGTTCAGCCCTGCAGGGACCCGGAGCACCCTGAGCCAGGCTGCACCCACCTGTGTCAGAGTGTGGACACACAAAGGAACCTGGGCCCTGCCCTTGAGAGATTCCAAGGCTGGGCTAGGACCTGAAGGGACACAATGGAAAAGAGAACGACCAGGGGGAACTGCTTTGAGTTGCTCTGGGGCTGCCACACAGCACAACTGCAGAGAGCATAGTTCACACAGTGGTCACGCAAATGGGACTGTTTTGTCCAGACTCAAAGCCTGGAGTTGAGAGAAGCTGCTGTGGGCTGAGGTGGTCAGGGGCTCGGGGAGGCAGGTTGGCATGGGCAGAGGCCAGCCTGGGCAAACACATCCCAGCCAGGTAAGGCCCTAGCCCTGGTGGAGGCTGAGCCATGACTCTGGGTTGGGGGGTGGGGTCTTCCCAGGTGAACAAGAGGCTCTCAGAAGAGCTGGGCCAGAGCCATCAGTAACTCAGGGCCTGCCAGGAGCAGCTGCAGCTTCTGCAGGGAGAGCAGATGGTGTCGAGGAGCTGCATGCAGGCCCTGGAGGCAGAGTGTACCTGGCTGCTGTGGGAGAAGTCAGTGCTGCTGGCAGCACTGGGGGTGGCCCCAAGCCAGGAGGCCTGGTAGGTGGCTGCTCGGGCTCCCCCTCAGAGTATCCAAGCCAGGCTGGGGTGGGTGCCCTGCCCACACATGGGATGAGATGGCCCTGTTGGCAGATTGGCCTGCCTCTGTCACCGCTGGGTGAGGGGCAATGGCCCAGAGCCCCAAATCCTGAATCACATGGCCAAAGCCAGATTCCCTTCCCCAGGTATCCATACTCCTGGATGTCACGTTCTGGCACTTTTATGAGGGCATGTGGGAAATCTTTCAGCCTCAAGTAGCCTGTCTCCCCTATGCATGAGCCCCTCCTGCTGGCCCAGGGACCGGCTGAGAGGAGGCAGAGGCCCTTAGGTGCTGGGCTCACTTCAGGATGCTTGGGAGTGGAGGTGCCCAGGACAAGGACCATGAAGGGGGAGCCTCTGCCCTGCCCTCCACACACCCAACAAGACCTAGCAAAGACATCTATTTAACTTAGAAGTAAATCGTTGAAAAGGGCTGGGTCTAAGCTGTGTCCAGACTGCCCCCACTTTTCCCAGCACATCCCAGGTCCAGGAGGTTCCAGTGACCCTCAGGAAAGAGCTGGAAGAGGGAGAATCATACCCCAGGCTTGGTGAGGAGGTGGCTGAGTACTGGAAGGCACGCTGGCACCAGGTGGCTGTTGCCCTGAAATTTAAAGAGGAGGAACTGCAGAGGTTCCAGAGGCAGAATGGGGTCTGGCCTCCCCAGGTGGGCGTTCCTTCCCCACAACCCCATCCTCCCCAGTCTCCCTACCCCACTTCCTGTCTTTCCCACTGCAAGTCAACTAGTCTCCTTCCCCTTCTCAGGATGTCTCCTAGCTTTAGCCTACACTTCCTTTTCTTCTGCCTCCTCCTCCTCATGCTCCATTCATCCATTCATTCAGCAGCCATTTATTGAGCACCTACTATATGCCTGGCCCTCTTCTGTGCACAGAACCAAAGTTGGCTCAGACCAGCCCTTGCCCCCCTTCCCAAAAAAACCTTATGATTTGGAGGTACAAAGTCATTGAGCAGGCAATGACAATTTTATGTGGCTGCTGGTGGGACAGGCATTATGGGATTATGGGCAGTCAGAAAAGTGCTCCCCAAAGAGGGGGTTTCTGAACTTCTGAACCCTCATTGAAGGATGAACAGGAGGAGGAGGGAATGAAAAGCATTTCAGGGGGACAGTGGAAAGAGCAGGTGCAAAGCCCCCCGGGGGGCATGGCCAATAGTCCCTGACCCAAATGAGAAGTGGACTGGGTGAGGGGTGGCTGTGAGGGGCAAAACAGGGCCTCCCTGTCCACCTGGACTTCACCTCCAGCTTGGCCACTGCCTCCTCCTGGCCAGCCTCCTTCCTTAGTCTCCTGGGCAAAGGTGCATGTACGCATGCAGACACACACAAGCACAGGTGTGTCCAGGCACTGTCCACACATGCCAAGATCCGCATCACCCACACCCAGAGACACATGCCCATGTGCCCTGATGTGCACATCCACAGACACACACAGAGACCAGTGAGATGGCCAGGCGCCCTAGGGATGCAATGTTGGGGGACCTGGCATGGGAGCCATGCTCCATCCCCTCTTGAAGCTGATCTATTGAGCAGGCTGGAAGGGATGGGACAGGCCTTGGGCCTCATCACCCCATCTATAAAAGCAGAGTTGGCCTAAGTCAGTGGATCTTAAACTGAGGTCCAGAGCTGTTCTCTGAAGGGGCTGTTGTTTCCTCAAGAAAGCAAATATGCAACGCTGCTCTGCAACTGTATGACATTTGTACGGAATGAAATCTCAGTTTTTGTCTATTTTTCAGACTAGACCCTTCAGGGTTGGAGAAAATAGTCTCGGGGCCTGGAAGGATGAGATTCTTTAAAAGGGGGTATGGGGGAAACGGATGTGGCTCAAGAGGTTCGGCGTCCGTCTACCATATGGAGAGACTGGGGTTCGATCCCCAGTACCTCCCGGTAAATAAAAAATAAATAAAAAAAAAAAAATAAAATAAATAAATAAATAAATAAATAAATAAAAGGGGGTATGGGTTAGTCCAGTTGGGCCTGCAGTGGCCCAGGTTAATGAGAGGGTAGGGCACAGAGTGACAGGGTCGGGGTGGGGGCATGGGCTGGGTCCACTGCGAAAATTCAGGTTCCCGGCAGGAAGTGGCACCTGGGAAGTAATTTGCAAACAACATGCAAATAACTGGCAACTGGAGCTGATTTGGGCTGCAGCTCCAGGACTTTTCAGGCCCTTGTCCCCCAGGGACTGCATGGGGCCATTTCTCCTCTCTCCCCAGACCCCCCAGAGGCCAGCCCAGGACCCAGCTGGGCCAAGAGCTTCTGTGAGCAGGTGGGTGCTCCGGGCCCTGGGTCATGGGCATGAGGTGGGGTTTCAGGTGGGGAGCGGACCATTGGCCCAACTCACAGCAGCCGTCTTCCAGCAGGGAGATGGAGCAGCAGCTGAAGAGGGCCCTGCTGAAGCCCCAGCTACATCAACATCTGCCTGAGGAGGTGAGAGGGGCTCCCAGGGCCTGGGCCTCCTGCATACTCAATCTCTAGGCCCGTCCCCAGCTTCTAGCTCCTCCCATGCAGACCCTTCCTCTAGGTCTCTACCTCAGTCTGTTTCTATCTGTCTTCCGCTTTAACCTCAGGGTTTAGTGGTCTTTACTGTCCCCAAATCAGCGATTAAGATTGTGGGCTCAGGAGGTAGAATGCTGAGTTTAAATCCTGGCTCCACAGCGCACTTGCTGTGTGACCCTGGGCAAGTTACTTCAATTCTCTGGGCCTCATTTGTAAAAGGAGAACAATAACCGTTCCCTTCCCCATTGGGTGGCTATGAGGGTTGAACGCGACAAGCATGTGAGGGGCTTAGCGCTGCACTAGACACCTGGCATGCACTTAGGAACTGTGAA
The DNA here is from genome assembly GCA_026826555.1 of Tolypeutes matacus. Classification (NCBI taxonomy): domain Eukaryota; kingdom Metazoa; phylum Chordata; class Mammalia; order Cingulata; family Chlamyphoridae; genus Tolypeutes; species Tolypeutes matacus. The sequence goes on from JAKSZT010054396.1 coordinate 5,027,382, forward strand.
CTGCTCCCCTTCCAGCCACTGTAGGTGTGACCACTTCAAGGAGACGGTTCCCTTCTAACAGGGTCTTTTGGGGACCAGAGAGCTGTCACATGGGGTTCGATCTTATTCGATCTTCTTCTTCCCTCCTTGTTGGGTGGTTTGGGGGTGACTTGGGATCTATCTTGGGAGGACCCAGCTGCTCCCTATCTGTTTTTTCTCCTCATTTGACCCCAGGACCTTGACCCAGCTACAGAGAGGCAGGAGTGTCCACAGGAAGAACGGCCATGAGTGGGGATGGGCGCCACTCAGTGAGCCCCCCTGCACCCAGGGCACCCCTGGACAGTGGAGCACCCCAGCCTGGGGATTGGGCTCCTCCATGCAGACCCAAACCCAAGAGCCGTGTGGGGGTGTCCGCAGGCATGAGAGGGTGGGGGTCCCCTCAGGTGAGGTGCAATCCACCCCCCACTGCCCCTCCCTGGCCAGGGACAGGAGCAGGGTGCAGGCTCTGGAAAAGAAGAATGACCTGATGGCTGCTGAGATCCAGAGGTGGAAGGTGGGGAAGAGCTGGGGGCTGCCTGGGGTGGGGCAGGTGGGCCCATCTGGGGTAAGGGCCCCAAGAAGCTCTTCCTGATGCCCCCAGTGCCCTCTCCAACCCAGAAGACTAAGGTCAGGTATAAAAAGGTGGGTGGCCCAGGCTCTGCTACAGTCACCAGCCTCTTCTCCCCATGGGGCTTCAGCTTCCCTCTCTGTATACTGGAGCCCAAATCTACTCTGGCCTCTGGGGCTAAGGTACCCATCTGCCCTCTAAGACCACAGTGGGCCTGTGTTTCCAGGAATTGGAGGACAAGGGCTTCATACTCCAGGGTGAGCTGGAGGCCTGCTGGCGGAAGCTGGACGTCCTGTGTAGCTGGTACTGGAAACTGAGGTGCTAGCTGCTAGGGGCAAGTGTCAGGTACCCCCATGTCAGTGTGGCCTGGCCCTGCCCACACCTCAAGTATAGGGACATGACAACTTGGACCACCCAGCTCAGCAGGGAGGGCAGTAGCCCGTGGGGCAGCCAGAGGCTCCCAAGCCACAGCCCCCTGCTTCTTCCACAGGCACATGGCCCTGCGGAGACTCCAGGCCGGCTCCCAGAATCTGTGAGTGGAAGGTGGGCTCCGTCCTCACCCACACCCCTGCCAACACCCCTCTGGGGGTCTGGGTCAGGCTTGGCTTCTCTCTGGGGACCAGCCTGGCTTCCACCCTGAGTGGGCATTGGCCAAGCCTCATAACCTGTGGGGGAGGCCGCTGTGAAATCCTCCCTGGGCCCATCAGGCAACAGCATTCCCCAGAGCACGAGGTGGGTTCTGCTCCCAGCTCTGCACAGACTGGCCAAGCCACTCGCCGTCTCTGGGGCTCAGGTTCCCACCTGTACATCAGGATTGTGTTGGATGGACTCAGTTCTGACACTCAGTGATCCTATGACCCTATTCAGTTTGTTGGATCACTGTCACTGGGCCGTGGTCTCTCCAGCTCTGGGTTTGTGGGGAATTCTAGAGAATTGGGCCTGTGTCCCAGCTGAGTGGCTTGGGGGGGGGGGGAGGTTGGCTAATGATACTCAGAGCCAGGGTCAGGGGGTTGGGGAGGAGGGGACAGAGTCCTGCTGTTCCTGCCATGCCCTGGCAGCTTCTCGGCCTCCCAGCCTCCAGGAGTTGCCAGAGCGGAGGCCTGTAGTAGAGTTGGAGTCTCCAGGGTGGGCTCTGCCAGTGGCTGAGGGGAGCACTCAGGATCAGGCTGGGGTGGAGCTGCTACGGCCACCACCAGAGGTGAGAGATCGAGCTGGGGGCTGCAGTTGGAAGTGGGGGCTACTGGGCTGAGGATGCAGCTCTGTGTCTCTTTGCCATGTGTATCTGCCCTCTAAGACCACAGTGGGCCTATGTTTCCAGGAACTGGAGGAGCTGAGCCTGAGGCCAAATGGGGAGGAGAAGGTAAGGCCTGAGCCTAGGTGGCAGGGGCCTGGTAGCCGGGTGTTGTAACCAATGAGTCAGGATGGGGGTGTCTCCACTGAGGGCCAAAAGCTGAGCGTAGACCCATCCCAGTCCCAGAAGCCCAGGCTGCCTCGCTCCTGCAGTCTCAGGGGTAGCCTGCGGAGGGGGCCAGATACTCACCCCTTGGCAGGGCAGATACACCAATCAATGCAAAGCAAGGGTTTTGGGGACCAAGTGGGCCCAGCCCTGTGCACAGGGACCCTGCACAGGGAAACAGAGGGGAGGAGATCCTGACCTGGTCTGGAGAGAGGGACACCCGAGTCTGCCCTCAGGGAGCTCTGGCTGGGCAGTCCAGACATACAGGGAGCCCTGAAGGAATCTCACCCATTAGTATTTTTGGATTCAGGGGTAAAAGGAAAGAGGTAAGTGAAAGATGGAGGATTCTGGATATGTATTTAATCACCTATATAGTTGGGAGGGGAAGGATGAGGCTCTCTTGCTCCCTAAAGCTGTTCCACCAGCCTCTCCCAGCACCTGACAGCCCCCCATTACGGCTCCTTGTTTGGGTCAAGGCAGTTCCAGAAGGCCCCTGTGTGAATGGAGCTCTAACACCAAGGCGGGTTGATGTCCTTGGGGAAGTACCAGATGTAGCCTGAAGCCCCTGCCCCATCCCTCCCCAGACTTCCCTGCAGGAGGTGGGCTTAGAGCTGGCCCAGATGTAGGCTGAGCTGGAGAAGGTCTGGGACATGATGAAAGCTCGGGACTTAGAGCTGGAGGCTCAGCAGCAGGTCCTGGAGTCTGCCCAGAGCCAGGTGCTCTGCACTCTGCACCTCCGCCAGGCCTGCATGGCCAGGGAGGCTGTGTTCTCCACGCCCGGCCCCTGGTGCTCATGGTGGCCATCGACCTTCCCTTCCCCAGATTCGGTCAAGTTTCTTTAGAGCCCTCAGTGCCCCCGCCCCAGGCTCAGCTGAGCACTTGGGGCCTGGAGGGGACGGGGAGGGCTCAGGCCTGGCAATGTGCTCCCCACTCCCAAGCTGGCAGAGAGCTGCGTTGAGAAGCAGAGCCTGGAGCAGCAGCTGAGGATTGTGGAGCAGGAGCTGGTGGAAAAGCGAGGACCTTCATGGGAGGGGGTGGGCCTGAGGGCTCTGGGAGGAGAAACGCCCACCTTCTCTCCCAGAGACCTTCACCAGACCCAATGGCTCTTCCCCTGAGGATCTGGGGCAGATGGGAGGGGGGCATTTAGGGACCCGCTGGCAAGAGAGCCCTCTCATTCCTTGGTGTGGGTGGGGAGGACAGGGCTGGACTGCAAGCTGGGGACGTGGCCAGGCCTGGGGCCTGATGCAGCTCCTGCTCTGCCTTCTCCTCTCTGAAGGGGCGAACAGGGGAAGAAGCAGGAGGGGGCATGCTGGGCGGGATCTGGGGTGAGGGTGGAAGGAGAGGGGCCTTCTGAGCTGAGAAGTCCTGGGTGAGCCTGGGCAGTCTTGTCTTCTGTCAGCTTCAGTTTCCTGATCTGTAGAATGGAGATGACAGCACCCAGCTCAGAGGACTGATGTTGGGTTACATGAGAAGGCACCTGGCGTAGTGCCTGTTTCAGTTGTCTCCTCTAGCTGGGGTCCGCTTAGGCTGAGTCCTTCTGTTTCATTCTGACCCAGGCCCTCATTTGGAGATCCTGCATGCAAGAGCTAGAGGGGGTGGGGGCGCCCGTCTTTTGCCCCAGCTTCTCTTGGAGGGCCCTAGGGAAGGGGGTCAGAGGTGCCCTGGGGGCCTTGGGAGACTAAGAGTCCAGGCTGAGAACCGTGTTCTCAGCAGCAGGAGGTGGTGCAGCTCCAAGCATGGTGGGCTCCAGCGCCTGGGGGACAGGAGTCTCCCGCCACCTCCCAGCTTCTGAAGGTAGGGCCTGGGGAACTCTCCAGAGGGGTGGGAGGGGCAAGCCCTGCCTTTCTGTGGAACCCAGGCCCAGTCCCTCTCTGTGCCTTGGTCTCGCCAGCTGCAAGTTGGACGGGTGGAAAAAGAAGGCTCAAAGGGGACTTTGTTGGTTTTAAGTGGACTCCTGAGCTGGCCTCCCTCTCCCTGGACAGAGCCAGAGCTACCGCGTACATTGGTACCCCCTGTGGTGTCAGCCTCTGCCTCATCTCCCCCCAGATCTCAGCCACAGCCTTGGAGTCAGAGGAGAGGCACTTCTGAGAAAAGCTGGCAGCCAGGGGAAGCGCCCAGACTGGGGAAGAAAGGCGGTGTGGAGGAGGTGGCCCAGAGCCACTGGGGACCAGACCCATGGCCTCACACACAGGAGACGGAGCTCAGCCTCCTGACCACTCCCAGGAAGCTGGGAAGTCCCAGCAAACAGAGGTCGAGCTGGAAGGCCTCAGGGAACCAGGGTTGGACAAGCAATCCGCGGGAATTGGGGAGGTCTTCTGGCTATGCATTTAGCCCTAAAGCCCAGGGTTTCTATCAAGCATGGGGCCTGGGGCCTATGGTAGGCAACTACAGTAAGAGGCCTCGCTGGCAAAAAAAAAAACCTCTGCTTGTCCCATGCCTGCCATGGCACCTGAGACCCAGTAGCTGGGAGCAGAGCTGGGCAGGGAGTGGATAGTGGTGGTGCTGGGGTGCTGGTGGGGAGGGCTGGCCCCCTCACTCACCAGGGCCCTCTGGCTCACTGGTACCCTGGGCTTTAAGCCTCAGTTTGCTCTCATTCACTGATGCCTTAGCTCACACTAGAGCCCCCATTTCACCGACAAGGAAACTACCTAGAGAAGGGAAATAACGTGTCCTAGGTCTCTCAGTAAAACAGCAGCTTAGCCCCCTGGTCTCCTAAGCTGTCCCAAAAAGGTGGAATATTCTGAGCTTGAAAGCTTGACCATCCTCAGCAGCCACAAGCAAGGCCAGCCTAGGGTTGGCATCATCCTCCAGGCCATCTGGCCATCCTTAGCCATAACTTCCCTCCCCTCCCTGCTGTGTGCTTCTTCCCCCTACAGAACTCTGGCAACCAAGCCCATGCCACTGGTACCCTCCTCAACTCTCCCTCAACACTCCTTCCCTCTACTGCCTAAAGTCAAGCAGTTTTGCAGACGAGGATGCTGTCCCACCGTAGAGGGAAGGAACATCTCCGGATGTTTTACCCAGCACATCTTCTGCACAATGTTCTTGGCCCTCCCTGCCACGCATACGACTGCTGCGGGGGCTGCCAAGTTCTTACATAACCTCCTCCTCAGCCTCAACCGATCCATCCAGGGCTGGAAACCTGAGCCAAACTAGACCAATGGGCCCTTCCTGGGATCACTAGACTTGGGACAAGAGTGCAGTCTCTCTGGTGCTGAAGAGTAGACAGACAAAACTTGAGAACTGTCAACTGTGCTTTCACCATCTGGAAAAAGCTGGGTTTCAATGAGGGTGAGTGGAGCAGACAATTCCCAGAAAGTGAAATAGGGATGAAGAGATCTTAGTTCAGTCCAGGGGTTCTCTTGCATGGAGAAGACGTAAACTTGACTTTTGGTGGCCATGTCACTTTATCCTGTGTCTGGGCAGCAGAGTATGCTGGTCTTCAGAGGGAGAGGAATGCCTTCCATGGGCAAAGCTTCCCGGGTTCCAGGTCCTCCCTGAAGCCAGCACAGCATCCAGACACGCAGGTGTCAGAGAATAAATCCCTCCCCTCTTTGTGTACATTGGCCTGAGTGGTTTTTGTTACCTGCTAACCATGAGCCCTAAAACATCCCCCAATGCTGCTCCAAACAGACTCCTGGCCATCCACCTTCAACCAGCCTCTCTCTCGGTACCATCGGGGGCCCTGGCCTCAGCCCCCAGCTCCTGTTTGTGTCCCTGGCACACAGACGGTCCTACAGTGAAGGGAATTCCACCTGCTTGTTAAAGCTGCCCACTCCACTAACCCCATGGCCTTCCTGTCTGCCCCTATAACCAAGCTACCAGGGTGGGGTGGGGGTTATGCCTCTGTCTCCAAGCTCAGCTCAGGGCCCCCATCTCTTCCTATCTCTGCTACACGGTCAGTCCTTCTCCCCTTCCCTCTGGTGGGGCTTCTAAATCTCTCTCCAGAAGGCCCCTCACTCACCACTTCCCCTTTCTTTTTCCGCAATGACTTCCACTCCGGTTTCAGAGACCCGCTGGCCCTGTTTCCCTGCAGAAACATGCGCAGTCTGGTTGGGAGGGGAGGGGATTTCTCTTCTCCACCCAGTGCAATGTGTCACTATAGTTATTCAGTCATGCCGTCCCCTTGCTTTCCTTGGTTACAGGAGGGCACGTGACCCAACACTGGCCCGTCACGTGGGAGGGGAGGTTGGCTGCGGGCTAAGAGCTTCTTGGCGACCTCACGGCTGGGCTCCGGAGGGCGGGGCAAAGACATGGGGAAACCAAATATGCCCTTGGTCCTCTGCTCCTTCTAGTCACGGCACTGGGTCGCCCCAGCCCCTCTCTGAAGGGAGGCACACAGGGCAGAGGTTAAGGGCACCAGCTTGGGAGTCCAAAGCTAGACCTGCTATTGACTACATCTTCGGGACCTCACCAAGTTTCTTAACGTTTCTCTTCTTCAGTTACTTCATCTGTAAAATGAACAAAATAACCATAGGACTGGGGGTGGGGTAAAGTGTGAAAAACGCCTACAGTGTGCTTAGCAGTCGTGGTTAGGAGCAGACTCTGGGCTCTGTAGCCACTGAATTAGAATCCCAGCAGTGAGCTGTGTGAGTTTGGGCTAGCTACTCGACATCTCTGTGCCTTAGTTCCCTCATTTGTAAAATAAGGATAATAATAGTCCCACCTCACAAATGTGTTGAAGATATTGAAATGAGTTAATTCATATAAAGAACTTAGAACAGCACCTGGTACACATCAGGGTTCAATAATTGGTAGTTTTACAGTCGTTATTATTACCCCCCCACACCCACCCCCGCAAAGCTGGCCTCACTTTTTTCCAACTTCCACCCACTGGGCCCAGGCACTAGTTGTTTCTCCATGCCACTGCATGTCCTCTGTCGGAAATACTTTTCCTTCATTTCTCCAACTGGCAGCAAACTCTGGTTCTTCCAGCTTAAATGTCACCCCTCCTGGGAAACTTTCCAGAGGTTCCTGAATGAACTGCTCTAGCTTCCATCTGCTCACCAGTAACCTACTATTTAGAGTCCCAGCCATGCTCTATTCTATATAACCTGTTTTTGTCTAAATAATTGTATCTGTCTTCCAGACAGTATCTTGAGCTCCGTAAGTGTAGGGACCATCACTTATTGTTTGTTGTGTCCTTCTGTGTCGACACACAAGAGCTCAAAAAGGGCTTGCTAAATTGAGGAAGGGATCCCTGGCTCTGTGCCTGCTGGGACACGGATGCGACATCGTTGGAGTTAGTTTTGGTGACTGGACAACACCAGAGCACCCTGCTACCACAGAAGAGAAGGCAGCAGTAGAATGAACACTTTGGGTAAGCAGTGAAGGGATCAAGGTTCAGGAAAACCTGGAGGCTCAGAAGCAGTTCAGTCAGTCCTGTTTTACTCAGAAGGATCTCACCTCTCCCTTCACCATCCAATGGAAGAGCCACTGAAAGCAAACGAGAGATACCTGCTTATGTGAAGAGGTAGAGGTTTATTGAAATATAAACATTCGAGAACGTGTAAAATAGAAAATAACCACAACATATACAGACACTTGCTGCAAGAGGACGTCTGAGGTATTTATCCACTGCCTAGGCTACCCATGTGCTATCACATTTTTCCTGGTTAGAATACATGAGATGGGAAGGGGAGGTGGCGGGGAAACAGAGCTGCTGGCCCACTGTCTACCATACACCCTTCAGGACAGCCGCTTCAGGGAGAGCCTCTCCTGGGCCAGGGACCCATTCCTGGGGCTCCCCTACCCTCAGGCTTTCTGGCTGAAACCCTGCTGCTGTCCTTGAGGCAGCAAGGCTTCACTCAGAGGATGAGGCTGGGCCAGCTGCCTGGGGAAAGGGGAAGGACCCAATAACCACAAAGACACGATGTGCTGTCCCTGTGTCTCCTGGATGGGAAGAGTCCATCCTCCAAGACCAAACCCGAGAAAGACACGCTGGCCAAATGTCTGAGACACCATCAAGTGAGCCCAGGGCCAGCCAACCATGCCTCTCCACGGCACCAGGTCCCAGTTGCCCTTCCTCTGGTACCTGAGGCCTCTGAAGCCCTATGACTGGGGCTGTGTGTGTGTGTGTGTGTGTGTGTGTGTGTATGATTTGGGGGAGGGGAGACAGAGAAGATGCAGGCCAGCAGAGGTGCAGCTGCAACAGGCTGAGGTATCCGTTTTGAGTGAAAGCTTTTGACTTTCCTTTCTAGACAGAGTTAAATGTTAGCTGTGCCTTGGACTTGTGCTGGGGGGATCTACTACCATCACAGCCCTACAGCATCACAGTGAAAGGTGTTCTGAACATTTCAGGGCTTACAAGATTGAGAGATGAGCCTTGTGCAAGAATCACCTTTTCTTCACAACACAGGAGTAAGCTGCTCCACCTCAGGGTCCAAGAGGAGAGATGGAATGCTCTCGGCACCTCCTCATTCACTGGGGCAGCTCAACTTCTGGCAAGGCCAGCAAGGACCAAGGCCTTCACAGCCTGTTCGTGTCCTGAGGTGGGAATGTTGAGTGAAGGGGAGATGTTCTGCCCCTACACTGGTGAGCCTGGGATAGGAGTCTGGGACAAGCCCCGCTTTGGCAGGAAACGGGTCTCTCATTCTACTTCCTTCCCCGCCACCACGATCCCTGAGTCATCTCTCCTGCCTGTGTCCCCTGCCTCCTCACTGGGGTCTTAGGAAAGGAACAGAGGGGCTGGGTACCAAATCATTTGGTTGGCTTTGGGGGTGATCTGCTTTAATTTCTTTGGTGCTACAACAATAATAAAAATCTTAAAAAAAAAAAAAAAAAAAAAAAAAAAAAAGTCAGGAAAAACATATAAAAAAGATTTCAGAGATGCAAATACTTCCTGAAGAATCAAACATCAACAATTACAAATCTGAGGTATTTCAATGAACCTGACACCGGCAGGTTTGGGGGAGGTGGGGACTGAGATGGCCCCATGAGAAGGGTTGGCCCAAGGGACAAGTGGGCTGTTCTTGGGAGAGCTGGTCAACAAGGGTACATAGGGAGCATGAGGTTTGGGAGGATCAGAAAAGGGTCCATGTAAAGTCGGTGCCAAGGCCTGGGCACCCCGAGGCTCTTCCTACTACCTCTCAGCAAATGCCCAGGAGGCCCCAGGGTCTTAAGACTGACCTCATGTGCTCTCTCTTGGGACCATTAAAGGAGGGAGATGGGGCCCTGAGGGTTGAGTCAACACTTGAATTTGAAGGACCCACCCCAGGAACCAAAGGCGGTTAGTCAAGGCATGCTGGGAGGGCCATCCCGTGCTCAGCAGAGAAGGGCCACAGAGGCGTGCTCTTGGCTCCCAGCAGCCCCACATGGGAGTTGAAAATTCGGGGACTGATGAGGGTAAGAGACCAGTGACCCTGGGATCATGGCAGAAGGCAGAGGAAGGGAAATAAATTAAAGGGAAGGGGTTGTGGAGGGCCTTGTGTCGGCTTACAGATTGTCGATATACTGTGCCCCGGGATGGGAGGTGGCCTGGGAGCCCTGGAGCACACTGGCCACCTGCAGACCCCTGCCCAGTTCTCCAGGACAATCCCTGATTGGACAACGCTGCCCTGTCTTGCCCCTCCAGCCCCTCCCTGCTCCCAGAGTATAGCAGGACCTGAATGGAGCCTGGACAGACGGACACGTCCAAACCCTCAAAGTTTGGCCAAATGGTGTTCGCGTGGGCTCCGTGAGATGAGGTAAATTCTGTGCATCAACTTCCTTCCACTCTCGACATGAGAGTGGGGAGTGGGAAGCTGGGTCTTGCCTGTCAGAGTGACCAGCTGGTGGAGGGCTCTGCACTGGGGGTGCCCCGGGATGAGGTAGGACTTGGTGAGCAGTGAGAGCTGCTGCTGCTGCTGGCGCTGCTGCCGATGCTCTGGGGGGCAGATCCTGCCAGGAGGTGGACCACAGGCTTCTGGGCAAACAGCACACCTGTGGTGGGGGAAGAAGGGTGGGCAGGAGAGGAGAGAAAGGTCAGGGTCAATACATTCCAACAAGTATTTCCTGCTCTCCTATCTCGTTGCAAGGCTCCATTCCAGAAGCTGTCCTAGCGGCTGAGAATAGTAGTCCCCTCACTGCCCTGCCTTCAGGGTCTTCGAGCTCAGGGACTAGGGCAGAGAGGTGTAGGCAGAGTGATATTGCTGAAATGTCTTAAATACTGAGTGATGTACCCAAGTTGTTGAGGGAACACGAAGGTTTTAGAAGGCAGAAGGTTGGTCAGGAAAGGCCTGAGGGGAAGAGGATGCCTGGGCTGTCTGAGGGAGAAGCCAAATGAAGAAATCAGGGATGATGTACCAGGCAGAGAAAATCTGTGAGGATAAAGACTCCGCTGTGAGAGGTGGCAACTGTGCTGGAGGCTATGACCTCGGGATACTGAAGGCAAGCAGTGGTGGCAGATGAGGCTGGAGGTGGGAAGGGCAAGGTGATGGAGGCTTTGTATGCCTCAGAGGAACTCAGGTTTTACCATGTAAGGGCTATGGAACTGAGCCTCTGAAAGTTTTAAGGAGAGAAGAGACAAAATGTGATCTGTATTTTAGAATGCCCTCTCTGGGGCGGGAAGGACTAAGGGCAACGGAGGAAAAGAGGTCTGTGAGGAGAAGAAAGGCACAAACCAGGGCAGCAGGGATGGAACATAGGAGAGAGCAAAGAGTCCCAGTCCACTTAGCTTTGGGAGGGTGAGCTGGGGTGAGGAAATCGTCAGGAACCTACTGAGAAAGTACACAGGGTGCAAACAGGGATTAAGGCAGGTAGGGAAGTGAGTGGGTCTGGGGGAGGAAGAAGTCATCTTCTCCTTTTTCCTGGATAAAGGATGAGACGATAACTTTCTCCACGGACCCAAACCCAACTCCAAACCTCCTAGACTACCACTGCACCACCAGGGGGCAGGGGGCACCCAGGCCCTCCTTGCTGGCTCGCCCAGGCAGAGCAGACCTGGGTCTCTTTAGGAGCCCCTGAGTCAGACAGAGACATCTGAATATGAGGTGCCAATTACTTGGGTCACTGGCAGGTCAACCTGGTGTCACTATTTCTCTGGAGGCTGCTTCAGGAACTTTTGTCCCTTCCCTGGCCCCAATTCTGATGTCCAAGGCAGGTGGTCCAGAGAAGATTCAGAGCATGAGGGGAGCCCCATGAAGCCTGCAATGGGGCTCAGTCCTCAGAAAAACTTCATGCCCTGAGGAGATGGTCTTAGTTTTCATGGAAGGAGCAGCTGAAGGTCTATAAACTGTGTCCACTGGCCACCTCACCAGACTGGCTGGCACTCTCCAAACCCTGTGTCGAACAGGTGACTGACGGCTGTGGCTCCTGGCAGGAGGCCACCTCGAGCTAGCACCTAGGCCCTCTGGCCCCCACTCACCAGGCTGTGCTTAACCAGGGTCAGCTGGGTTTGTTCTCAAGCTCAGCCCAAGGTCAACTAAATGGGAGTGGGAAGAGGACTGCTGCTTCTACCAAAACTAAGCGGAATGCCTTAGAAAGACTTGGTAAAGATGCTAAGCAAACCAACAATACAAAAGACTGTTAGCCAATTAGGTTTAGGGAGAGGCAGCTACTAAAAAGACTGGAAGGAAAACTAAAAAATACAGGATGATTCTGCTGTACTCAGATTACCCTGCCTGTGTCTTAGTCCTTGATCCATTTTAAAGAAAGGGGAAAAAATAAAGGAAAAAAAAAAAGGAAAAAACAAAATCAAAGAACAAAAACAACAGGAAAAAAAAAAAGGAAAAAACAAAAAAGAAAGGGAAATGACAGATGATGTAATGTGGGTATGTTTTGGGAAGAGAAAAGAACCACTGAACCACAGCTGAAGAAAGGGCCTTGGCCCTGCATTAGAAGATGGGGAATGGTAGATAATGATTTAAATTACAATACGATGTTTAAGGCATGGCTGTAGCACTGATTATGATTCCTCACGTTAAATAACTGTTTGGATTGCTACACCAACTTTTGGTCTAACAGGGTGAGACAATGGGCTTCTAGTGCTCTGTCAAAGGTGGAGGGGGATGTCCCAGAGACATTCGGTCTGTTTATGTGCTGGTTGAGCCCTGAATCTCAGCAGAGTTGCAACACGTACACTCCAGTTCACTGGACTCGCCCAGGACAACGCCCATCCCCAAAAAACAGAGTATCTACAGCTGCAAGCAAGACAGTTCCATCCATCTGCCCCATGGGATCTAAGCCCTCTCTCAATCAGAAACAGGGTGGGCATCACCATCCCCAAATCCTCAAGACTGAGGAATAAACAAGCATAAAGGGGAATGCAACTATGGACTAAAGTAGACTTATTATTATTCTAGCAATGGAAGAACTTTTATCACTGATACAAAGGCAGTGGCCACCAGAGGTTCTGAGGGGAGCGAGAAGGAAGAATAGGTGGAACATGGGGCATTTTGGGGACACTGGAATTGTCCTGCATGACACTGCAATGACAGATACAGGCCATTATACATTCTGTGAAAACCTTTGTGCAGTGAAAAATGTAAACTATGTCAACTACAGACCATGGTTAGTAGCAATGCTTCAATGTGTTCCTCCATTTTAACAAATACACCACACTAATGAAAGATGTTGTTAATGGGGGAAAGTGTGGGAGGGGGAGGAGGTGGGGTATATAGGAATCCCCTATATTTTTGATGTAACATTTACGTAATCTAAAGTTTCCTTAAAAATTAATTAAAAAAAATTAAATAACAGGGAAGCGGCTGTGGCTCAATCAGTAGGGCTCCCGTTTACCATATGGGAGGCCCTGGGTTTGGTTCCCGGGGCCTCCTGGTGAAGGCAAGCCCGCCCGCACGGCATGGTTAGCTGACCCAGCGAGCACAAGCAGCAAGGGGGGGATAAATGAATAAATAAATAAAATCTTAAAAAAAAAAAAAAAAAAAAAATTAAAAAACAAACAGACAAAAAAAGGTGGAAGGGGTCTGTCATCCCTGTTGACAAGCCTCAGCCTCTACCAGTCCAGAAGAACCACTTTACTTTTGGAGTATTGAGACCGTGTTAAGAGTTCACCATCCCTGGGCAGGTACTCAAACAACAGGAAGACCAGCAGGGCCAGGTGGGGAGCTGTGCGGAGCTCCAGGAGCCTAACCTGTGTAGGTGGTGCCGTCGATGTCCACAGACATGTTAATGCTGCCAATACTGCTGGTGGTCAAGTTCAGTGCTGCAGCCGAGGCCTCTGATCTGTCTTCTGCTGGGACAGGGGAGAAATGGTGGGGTCAAGCCTTCCACAGCACTTCTGTTGTCCTCTCCAACACTCTCCCACTCTCCCTGTCTGGCCACACCAGGCCAAGGCCTGCACTGTTAGAAAACACCTATATAACCTTTTGAGCACAAGGTCTGGTAGGAGAACACGGGCTTGCCAGCTCCCTGTGGCTTGCATTCTCCACTGAACCAATTTGTTTCCCCAACGCCTCTGCTCTCAGAGCAAGGGGATCGCAGGCAGCAGGGAGGCTTCTAATACAGCCCAGTCAGCCCTGCCTGAGCACCGCCAAGGTGCCAGGCCCTGGGAAATCAGAGGTCACTAAGACCCAGGCTCTGACTCTTAAGAATTCTCCCGGCCTCCTCCTCCGGTGGCAAGAGATCTCCTTTCCTGCGCTGCGAGTTCCTCAGGGAGAGGCTGTGCTAGAAGGCCTGCTCCCCAGCACTTGGCATAGCACCTGGCCCTCGTGAAATCGGAGCATCTGGTGTTCCTGGAAGGCGGAGGGAACTGGCAGGCAAGGCCTCTGCCTGGCCCACCCCAGACTCTGTCCTTTTCATCACCCTGAAAGCCAAGAAGTCTTTCAGGTGAACCGCCTTTTTGATGAGCCTTTGCCTTTGCACAGGACCAAGGGGCCTGGCCCTGAGTGGGCAATGCAGAAGGAAGCCTGGTGCCAAGGGCTGTTACCTCCCTGTTTCCTAAGGCTCCTCACTCTGGGAAAGTGGGACAGGGAGGAACTGTCTAAGCTCCTTTCACACCTGATTTCATCCCCAACACACGCTTATTAGTGTTTGTTCTGGGGAAGAGTCAAGGGCAAAAATGGCAAAGAAATGTGTGTGAGGGCAGGGAAGAAAGAGGAACAAGGGAAATGGAGTCTGTGGTTCAGGGGGAGAAGGCGGGGCATTAGAAAAAAATGTGGAGAAGGGGAAGGATGTCAGTTATGCTGCCAAACTTGTATTTCCCTGTTCCCTGTTGTTCTGAGGGTGACTGGCAGCCCCGCTCTCCCCAGTGCTGAGGCTGAGGCTGTTTCTATGAGTCCAGCCTGAGGCAACCCTGGCCCCCTGCTGCCTCAGGAACAAAGGTGGTGTCTTCTTCCCAGACCAAAATGCCCCTGCCCTTATTGTACCAACATCTGGTAAGGACTGAACCCTTTAATTTACACAGCTCAAAAGGCTAGTGAGGGAGAAAATCACAGCAGTTGTCTCTGAAGCCTCTGGCTCCTCCTCCTTGAATAACTGCTTTTCCTTATTTGCTAGCAAATAGTGTACTGCCTGAGGCCATTTCTGGACCCCTAGAAAACAACCTCAGGCTGGTGAACTGAGATCTCAGAGGCCACAGAGGCTCCATGTGGCTCTCTTCTGGGGGCCTCGAGGGCAGAAGCCAGAGGAACCTTTTCTAGGTTAGGAGTAAGAGTCTTATCACCCCCCCCGGCCCCCCCCCCCCCGTCTTGGGGGACACGACCGCCCCCTCCCTGCAGCTGGGGTTGGCACCCATCAGGAAGGGAGGCAGCTGCCCTGAGCCTGGCGCTCACCCCTGCCGTTGATCCTGATCTTCATGGGCAGCTGCCGTGCCATGCTGAGAAAGTTGCGCTGGAAGGCCTGCTGCACCAGGCGCTGCTCTTCCTCGGACAACCTTGACGCCTTCTTCTCAGCTGGCTCCCCTGACTCCAGCCGCTCCCGCAGCTGCTCCAGTGTGGCAGTCCGAGTACCGGCCTGCTGGCCTGTCAAGGTCATGGGCACGGCCAGGCGATTTGGCACGGGCACTGTTGTCACTGGGACTCCATCACCCGCTGCGAAGGAATTGGAGCTGGAACAATCTACAGTTGGCTCTGCCACCCAATAACCCTGGTCAAACATGGGGAAACTTGGCTCCCTGCCTCTGTTCCCTCCTTCCTTCCCCAAGGGCCCTGCTGACCTTTCCTGAGAGTGGTTGCCGGGGATATCCGAGGGTTACTGGCATTGGTGCCACTGCTGGAGCCAAGCCCAAGGATGGGGAAGCGGATCTTGGGTGGGGAGAGAAGGGCAGGGGCCCCGGTGGCGGCAGCAGTAGCAGCAGCAGGTGAGTAGCCGAAGAGGGAGGAACTGTAGCTGGGCCGCCGGCCCTCCCTCCTGTTACCATCAATGGCTGCCTGGAGCTCAGCTGGGGAGCTCAGAGCTTTCTTCTCACACTCATAGGCATAGAGATATTTCATGTACCTGGAGGGAAGGAAGGAAGCTAGGAGAATAATCCAAAACGTCACACCAGAGACTGCCCAGTTTAGTTGATTGGTCTCTGGAAGCACCTCGTCAAGGCAGGGCAAAGGACTGCAACATGGGTGCCTTTGGTGAAGGAGAAAAGTATGGTCTTACTGGATGTTCCACCCAAGGCTCCTCAAACTGTAAACTCAAATCTGAGCCATCTCTTCTTAAGGGAAATAAATGACGTCTTATCTCACGTTTTCATGTTTGTTTTGGTGCCTTTCTAGTGTTCCAGGAGAAATCAGGCCCATGTTTTGCAATGCTTCTCTGGCTCTTTGAACTCCTCGCCATTTTGAGTTAGGCTGATCAGTCAGGAGCAACTCCTCCTATCATGTATAGGACCTAGAGACGCTGTCCTGTGTGTCAATTGTCCCAAGAAGCAATTCTCTGTCCTCCACATCTGCTGAAACAATTCCAATTTAGCAGACACACCCTTCTACTTGGAGTCAAGGCCAGGGCATGCTACCCAAATAATGTGTCGGCTGCTCATTCTATGTTCTTCACAGAGCAACTTTCAGTGTGTTCCGAAAGAACAGGTTCCCCTCTGCCCCTCTCTCCAATGCTACTTTTGGTTTCACTGTTTCCATCACCCTTGTAATACTCAAATGGTTACAAAAACAGGTCACCAATCCCAATGGGGTCTGTCTGCCTTCTTCCAGATCTCCTATTGCTGGGCAAGTTGCATATTATGGAAGAAGGGCCAGGCTGAGGGTGGAGGTGCTGCTTGGGAGATGGTGCGTAGAAAGTCTAAATTTCTGACACAGAAGCCCAGATTTGAATCTCAGCTCCACCGTTTACTGGCTGGTATGGCCTTGGTCAAATTACCTAACCTCTGAGATTAAGTTTTATAACCTGGGAAATGGGGATAACACCTACTTTATGGGGTTGATTGTGAGGTTGGAAGAAGACAATGAAATACTTAGTAAGTGGTAACGCTCATTATTATTTAGGTTTAGTGAGGGATTCATCCCAGAAAGCTCCCTACAGTTTCAGGAATTTTACTCATCTTGCTAGCTAAACCATGGAATTTCCTTCCTTCCTTCCTTTCTTCTAGATTAAAACATTCCCCTTGCCCTCTTTCAGTCCTCGGCTTCCTTTCCCCAGAGCCCTGGTTACTCACTGGGTCCTCAGGGTGAAGGCGGCGCTGGTGATGGATGTGGGCAGGTTCAGGCCTTTGGTGATCTCCCTCCAGATCTTCTTGTTGATGATCTCCACCAGGCCACCCTTCTCCGTCACCAGCTTATACAGCATGTACAAGTCTAGGATCTGCTTGGCCATGATGGGGATTCGATTGATGGGGGTCCCTGTGATTGTCCAAAGAAAAAAGAGAGGGTTGGGTCAGCATCAAGCAGAGAAAGAAGACATGTGTGTGGACCCACCTTCTGATGCATTGGAAATCATGTTCATGAATCTACTTAGAATTCTAACTGGTTACAAACCCAAGAATATGGAAACTATCAGATTAGCTGCCAGTTCTCTTTGGGATAAGCAGGACAGATAGAACTCCACAGCTGTATGGCCCTAGGCAAAACAACTTTTCTGGCTCTGTTTTCTATTCCGTTGAAAAAGAGGACGTGGCCAGATGATTTCAAAGATTTTGTTACCAATAGAGGTTCCAGATTCTTTCCTAATGAGATATGGCAACTCAAACCCCTCTGGAACCTTCACACTCTCACCCAGTCAACTTCTCAGGGAACTCTTTTCCCGGCTCCCTAGACAAGAGGAGGTCCTGCCCCAATCACCCACCTGTATAGTTCCCTGTGCTTCTCTTTTGTGGCACCCGGTGCAGTTTGTAACCATGTATTTATTAGCATACCACCTGCTTTCTCCTCTTTTCCTCCCAAGGTCCTGCTGCAGGATGGAGAAACTGTTTTCCTCTCAGGTGTGCTCTGCCATGTCAAAGGAGTTGCTGGACACACAGGTCTCCAGGGGGATGAAAAGCCACTCAACAATTCTCTCCCTACTAATCATTCCACCCTCTCCCTGGCCTCTCAAAGAAGGAGGGTCAGAGCAGCTTCCGCCCACTGGCCCTGAAGGGAAGCAAGAGAAGCCAGGGACTTGATTAGGAAACCTGGCACCGAGCAGGAAGGGCTACTAATGAGCACCAGGGGACGGTAGGGAGGGCGGGGCCCAGGCCCTTTCATGGTGGCTGGGATGCTGTTCAGGAGGCGTGATGGATGACTGTCATTTGGCAGCCCCGGGATTAATGATCTGCAGGTCAGAGGGGAGAATTCCATAGGGAAGGGTCGCCATCCGGGGTAGGGTATGAGACCTGTTGCCTTTGCCTCTTACTGCACACAGGCGGCTTCTCGTCTGTGTTGTCCCCTCCCACCGCCCAATCTTGCTGAGGGCTCACTGAGCTGCCTGGCAGGCTTCAGGCCAGCTTGATGGGAGAAAGGCTGTTTGTTTCTGCTTTTCCTGCTGCTTTCCCCTAAAGGAATGGCTGTTTTCTTCTTCTCAGCCTTGGAATGTCAGCCTCAGCATCCCAGGACAGTTCTTTTACAGGACTAGTCAAGCAAGAAAATGGAGTGAAGGCCCCCCAACCCTCCATTTATGAAGAGGAAGCAGCATGTGCAGGGACATGCAAGACTGTTGTGGTGGGAACTACAGCTCTAAGGCCTTTGCCTTGACCAGCAGGTCTTTGGAGGGTCAAGAACAAAGGGATCATAAGAGTTAGATTCTTATGTAAAATATCAGGGGATTACTGGTGTACTTCCTAAGACACCCATTTCATGAGTGTTGACTTACTTTTTCTCCCTGTGCTATTCCTGATAGTAAACCCTAGTCCTGTCATAAAAGACGAGTGTCCAAAGCAACAGAACCAGTCCCTGGCAAGGGGGCTGATGCCCACCTCTGTTGGGAAGCCTGTCTGCCCACACACACTCAAGCTCCTATGGCCTCACCTGGAGACACTGGGAGAACACCCCCCCTACCCAGTGACCCCTCATTTAGGCCCCCTAAGCTCACATATCCAGAAGCTTCCAGGGCATCTTTCACATGTATGACCTGTTTACTTCCAAGTCAGAATGTTCATACTGAGCTCACTTTTATCCCCCTAAACTAGCTCCCTTTCCCCATCACTTTCAAATTTTTCCCCCCAGCAGTACCATCATTCTTTGAGATCTTAGGAACCTTCTCTCCTTTACCACCCACTTTTAGGTTGTCAGGAGGCTCCATTAATCTTTCCTTTGAGGTATCTTACAAAGGTACCTTCCTTCTAGATCCATAGCCACCACCCCGGACCAGGCCCATGCTGGCTTACAACTAGATGTCTGTAACAGCTTCTTATCTATACACTCAATTTGCACACTGCTACCAGGCAATCTTATGAAAACATCACTTTGATCATGTCACTTGCTTTGTTGTTTAAGAACCTACAAAAAATACTGTCTACCCACCCATCCCACATATCAATCTGTGACCCATGTTCCCAGCACTCCCTTAAAAGGTTATGCATGAAAATACAAGAATGTCCTTCTATGAACTAGAACAAATGTACATCACTATTGCAAGGTAGTAAGAATGTGGAGAAGCACAGGAAAAATACAGTTAACATAACTTATGGACGATAGTTAACAGCAATACTGTAATATTCTTACATCAATGTCAAAGATGTACCATGTTAATAATAGAGGCTTTTGAAAAAAAATATACCAAATGCACACTATAGGCCATAGTGGTAACAGTCTGATAATATTATCTCATAATCTGTAACAAATGTTCCACAACAATGTAGTGTGTTGGTGGAGGAGTGCTGTATGGGAATTCTACACATGTGCATGATTGTTTTGTAAGTTCACAACTTCTCTAATAAAAATATATTTTAGGAAGCGGCTGTGGCTCAATCAGTGGGGCTCCCGTTTGCCATATGGGAGGCCCTGGGTTCGGTTCCCGGGGCCTCCTGGTGAAGGCAAGCCCGCCCGCATGGCGTGGTTAGCTGACCCAGCGAGCACGGGCAGCAAGGGGGGGATAAATGAATAAATAAATAAAATCTTTAAAAAAAAAAAAATATATATATATATATATATATATTTTAAAAAAATTATGTATGAAATCTTTCAATATCCCAACAACTCATTCTCACTTCAATTAGTTGGGTCTTCTCCCTATCACCCCCAAACAAGCTCCTTTGTGCCTCTACTTTTTAGTTTGTACTTTCCCTTCTCAAGCCCAAAATGACTTTTCTCTGTTCAAATCTTCCACATCATTCTTTTTTTTTTTTTTTTTTCAGATTTTATTAGTTTATTAATTTAACTCATCTGAAGTTAATTAATCTTCAAGTATTGATTTTTAGGTGTCTCTTTCAGCATTAGTGTTTCAGGTGGATTTTAGAATCACATCATTCTTCAATGTCTGCTCCCTCCAGGAAGAATTTTCTAACTCTCCCAGTTCATATGGATTTTGTCCTTTTCTACATTCCAATTTTAAATCCTACAGGTTCAGCAAATAATTAACCTCTAATTGTTTCATGTATGTTCATCTGGTCTCCCAGAAAGACTGTAAACTCTACGAAGACAGAGATTGTCTTTCCTTCACTTTATAGTGTTTAGTAAATTAACCTAACAGGCAGATTAAAAAATGCTTTTTAGAGTCATAGCAACGAGCTCCATGGTCATCCAACTGTGAATCTCCCAAACACATTTCTCTCATGCTTGTGGTGTGCCCACCAAGACCAAGCAGATTAACATTTAAGTGCCTCATGCTGAAAGTCCTCAAAGGGAGTCACCCTCTCCATTCAGGTCCCAGAGAACATGGTTCATCGGCATGGTCTTATTAAACAGCCCAGGGCACTGAGAGGCCCAGAATGGTCAAGCTCCTTTCTTCCAGGTCCCACAATAAGGAGAGGACTAACAACAGGACTCCATCGAGGGGAGGGGCAGAAGAACGGTGATTTAGGGATTTTGAGAAAGGAAAGAAACCATGACCTCACACAGCGGTGCCAAAGAGAAGGCAACTAGGTCATGCCTGTGATCTACAAAGGACAGATTTCTTTCTTTTCTGCAAATGGAATGTTTAACCAACACAGCAGAGCTTATACAGCCAAGGAGTGCAACTGTCCTTCAGAATTGTCGCCTCAGGAGCTAGATATGTGTGTTTTTGGAACTCCTTTTGTGAACAGCTGAGTTTGCACTGTTTTCTTCTGAATCTTTGCAATGGTGGTGTATCTTTAAATGTGGAGGGTGGACTTTGCTTTTAGGAATGGTCATCATTCATTTGGATGTAAGAGAGATAAATGGGACGAAATGACCAAGCCATTTATATTGTTTTTTGACTGAAGATAAGGTGTGACCATAAACCATGACAGATTTTCCAGTGTGGCTCAAACTGAAGGCAGGAATTACAAATTCATTTTGAGCAGTCACTGGACTAAATGTCTAACCATTTGAGACGGCTTCTTTGAAGGACAATACTATGGATGCAGAAATTTCATTAAAATTTAGCCTTCTTATAGTCACACAGAGAGTGATTGCATTTAACTGCAAATTGCTTAGGGACAAGAGAAACAGCGGTAGATACATGACCTGAGAAGACAAGGAAGGGTCAAAGTGGCATCTTAAGTCAAGCTTATAAACCTAACCAATAACTGACCTCCTCCCAGCACCACTGCAGGGAATGCA
The DNA here is from genome assembly GCA_026826555.1 of Tolypeutes matacus. NCBI lineage: Eukaryota > Metazoa > Chordata > Mammalia > Cingulata > Chlamyphoridae > Tolypeutes > Tolypeutes matacus. The sequence goes on from JAKSZT010054396.1 coordinate 5,048,458, forward strand.
CATTATCTGGGGAACACTCTCCACACCAGAGAGAAACAACAGGTGAGGGGACACTGCAAACCCTGGTGGTAGCCCAGCCCCACTCTGAGTGGACCAGGGATCCTGCTTTCCCTTATCCCAGAGTGGACTCTCTTTTCATGGACCCCTGTGCCCTGGTCAGACAATTTGCTAAGGAGAATGGGTGTTTTCTTTTCTTTTCTTTAAAAACAAACAAACAAACAAACAAAAAATACCACTTCTCTGTATTCCCCAACTGACCTATAATAAGCACGTGCTTCTAAAAATTTGTTTGTAAAACAAAATGCTGAAAAGCACAAGTAAGTGAAAATCAACCACAATTCTACACCTTAAAGTTACAGAGAGTTATAAAATAAGAAATCAAAGTCCCGGGAAGCGGATGTGGCTCAATTGATAGGGCTCCTGTTTACCATATGGGAGGCCTCGGGTTCGATTCCTGGGGCCTCCTGGTGAAGGCAAGCCAGCCCGTGCGGCACGGTGAGCTGATGCAGCAGGACAACCCAACAAAGGGAGACAAGCAGACACAGAAAAATGCACAGCAAATGGACACAGCGAGCACAAGCAGCAAGGGGGGAATAAATAAATTAATTAAAAAAAAAAAAAAAAAAAAAAGAAATCAAAGTCCCTAACTTCTGCCCCCTTTTGGCTGTTTGTTCCCACTCCCACATGCTACCACTGTTGACAGTTTTGAGTATGTCTCCTTCCCAGTTTTCCCTGAGTTTATAACACATATCCATATTTACATGTATGCATACGTAAGTAATTTTTACAGAAACAGAATCATGGCCTGCAATTTGCATTTTGGGGTCATTGTTCATTCAATATCAAGTTTCTTCTTTTAGATTTGTATATACATATGTACCTCCTTCTGTTTAATGCAGCAAATTATATGGAAAAACCATATATATGCCGTTATACCCCTTTTGATGGGCATTGGGTTGTTTTCAGTTTCTTGTTGGTACCCAGAGAGCTGCAGTGAACATCCATGCATGTCTCATTCTATGTCTTAGTACTTTTATTTCTGTAGAATCAACTCGAAGTATGAGTTCTGAGTCAGATGATATGCCCTCTTTAAATTTTAATAAAACCTTCCAAATTGTCTTCTCAACATGTGGAAGCACCTTACCCAACCCACCCACCAAAGAGACATTGGGAATGGGTGCTTCCTTTCTGTGGTTGGCCCTCTGTAAAACAGCAAGTAGCTCTCAGTGCAACAAAGGTCTCTTAAGGAGCAAACAAAGCCAAGGCTGTTCTGAGGCTAGCTCTAGATGGTATGGTTTTCTCACTTGTTAGGTTTTTTGCAACTACCCAGGTAATTCAGACACAAAACCCTGCCCTGGCTTCAATTCTTTTCCAACAACTAAGAGAGAAGCAGAATCCTTGGGCTTGGTCCGTCTCTGCAGTTTGCTTTGTGCTTAATGGACCTCATCCATTCTCCTTGTCCAAAGGAGATTCTACTATGAAGAAAGATGGGAAAAGCTCTTTTAGCTGAGTTTATCTTCCTGAACAAGAAAGAATCAATACATAATGGGGAGGGGAGCAAATAGACATATTCAGGCCTCAGTTTCCACATCGATGAAATGAAGTGTTTGGACTAGAAGACTCTCTGTCCTAAAGTCTTGAGTCTATGAATAAAAACCTAAAATCTGATAGTTGTGATTATTACAAAAGGGAGGTAATTTTGGTTTAAGGAGCTTGTCTGAATTATGGAATATTGCCAAGCAACCCTGAGTCAGATGGTTTGGGAACTTCTACTGTGAAGGGCTCCTGTGTGACTTAGGACCACAACTGTAAAGTTCAAGTCTATGAGCAGGGGCTCCATTGAGAAGCCTTGCAGGAAAAGGCAGGTGTGTGTGCATGTGTGTGTGTCTCTGGCCTGTTCTCTGGGCTGTATTTTATGTCCCCCTATGGAGGCCCTTCGCCCAGAGGTGCCCCTAAGAAATGTAAAAGCAACCTGCAGAGAACAAGGAAGGAGGCACACACCCACTGAACAGAGCTCTTTGTGGGTACCAGGTTTGGGCCTGCTGGAGTCAATCTCCACCCCATTGTGCCTCCCAGAGCGGGGCATGGGCACCTGATGGGGAAGTCTGTGGACTGTCAGTCACTGCTATCAAAGCAGGAGCCCAGGATTGAGGGTAATCAATCATGTTCCCTCTGACAGGAATCCAGAGCCTTATCTGTACCCCAAGAAATGCCACTGGTCTCTAGTTCCCTCTTCAATAAAGGAGACTGACAGTTCCAACAAAGAAGTCCCTTATCAGATTTCAGCCAGGGAGCCTGAGGGAGTCTGGGGGACAGATGCGGAAAAGACTTTTATGAGGACCACAGACCCAATGAAGCTGCTGGAACTCCTGGGGCTTCAGCCCTTATTGGTAGAATGCTGCTGGACACTGGCGTTAGTTGGCCAAAGTGGCAAAAGCTGTGGTCAGTAGCTTCCAGCACAGATGTGGCTAAAACAAAAGCTGAACTCTGGCATTCAGAGAGCCGGAGAATTAGCTGGGGGCAGGGATGAGGGTAAGAGAGAGAAAAGATGGTCTCTGATTCTAGGGACAAAGATGGGAGATGGCACAAGTGCTGGAGGGAAAGCCACTTCTTCCCCCCCACCAGACAATGGACACGGTCTGGTGAAGACCAGAATCTATCGGGGGCAGGGACCCCAGGCAGGCTCACGTGGTTGCCTTTCTGCCACTGGCCAGGGGTGAGGGCCCAAGACCCAGGGCGTGGCCCTGTCGGTGACCCTCACTGCCTTTTCCTGGCTTTCAAAAAGATCATTAATCATTTCCCTAGCCAGACTGTCAAGAGATCTGGGCAGCCAGCCAGGGAGCCTAACAGAGTTAAGACCCATTTTAAGTGGGGATGGCCCAGGCAGCAGGTAGGCGTGGCTCCTGACTGTTCCTCTGCATATTGATTCTTGCCCTGCTCTTCAGGAGCCAGCAGAGAAATGACTGGTGACTTTTTCCCTCTGACTTGTTTATGTAGAAAATACCTTCCACTGGGGGACCAGGCAGCAGGGTCTGGCAGTCTGTAGCACAGTGTTTGGTCACACCATTCCACCAAACAGGGCAAGGCAAAGGATGTGCAAATATCCTTAATACTATTCTGCCTGCTATCTTCCAGTCCTCTAGACCCCATGTTGCCCATTGAGGGGGTAATGTGGATTCACTTTTCTTTTATGGCCTGAGATATATATGTCAACTGAAATATAACTTATGTAGAGTGCAGTATACTAATCTTAAGTATATACAGCTCAATGGAGTTTTATTTCCACATAACACATGTAAACAGCACTCAGACCATAATAAAGAACATTTCCAGCTCTCCAGAAAACTCCCTCATGATCCTTCCCAATCAATATCCACTCCCTGACCTCACCCTGCCCTAGAGGGAACCACTCTTCTGACGGGTATCACCACAGGTAAAAGTTTTCTTGAACTTTACACAGATAGAATCACAGAATATCTGTTCTTTTGTGCCTGGCTTCTTTTGCCTGGTATTAGGTCCGTGCATCATCCATACTTGTTCACTGCTCCATAGTAGCCAACTCTCTGCCTATGCCACCATTTATTTATCCATTACACTTCTGATGGACATCTGAGTTGTGCCGAGGTTGGGGCGATGCTGAGTGGTGCTGCATGTGACTTGTGAGCATACGTGTTCTTTCTGCAGATTATACCTTGGAGTGGAGCTGCTGGGTAATATGCTTGGCATAAGGTTAGCTTTAGTACATACTACCAGAGAGATTTCCAAAGTGGTTTCACATATTTATATTCCTACCAGCAAGGTATGAAAGTTCTGGTTGCTCTATAACCTGGGAGGCTCATTTTAAATTCATCACCCTCTTTGATACTCCAACTTGGACTAACTGCTTTAGATGAAGTTCAACAGTATATGTAATGCTGTATTCTTCTATGGCTCATAATAAATTATCGGTGTGGCTGTGTTATCACTTTCCTAAGAAAGTTTTCACCTTTTGGGTACAGATAAGTTAACTAAGGAGTTAAAATAAGGTGGCAAAATGAATGCCAAGAGCCTGTCGTATCTTCTCTGCTTTGCCTACTGCTTTACTGTATAGACCTGGCAGGCTTCTCTGGGAGAGAGGGGTATAAGGCTGATCTGGGAGAGGTGCAATGACTCAAGGGCCTTCTGGCCTGGGCAAAGCACAATTGTCTGAGCTTCCATTGCCCAACCATGCCATGAGCCTCTCAAGACCCAACAGTTTTCCCATCATGTAAATGGGGGTAGACCCTCACTTCACCCTTTACCTGAACCAACCTTTGGAGTATTTACTGAATACTGGCTCATTTTAGAACAAAGGAGGTGAAACTGTCAAATAACCCAATCTGACTATGTGCTAGAAGTACCAATAAAATATTTTGAAGGGGAAGAGGCTGAATTGAAAGACACAGGTGGGTCTTTCATATTAATCGTAACTCTCAAAAGCCAAGCTTTCTTTCTACTATCATGGATAATTGGTAGCTAGTTACAGGGCATTAGAGGACCATTAAATACCAAAAAAAGACAAACTATATTTATCAACAGCAGCTGGATCACCTGGGGAGAGAAAAAGATCTGCCTTCAGACACAGGGCTAATCCTGAGACTTAAAGATTTGAGTTTTAGATTTTCATTTGGAAAGTTAGAAAATGAAGCCCAAAGCCTCTTTCTTCTGAGAAAGACAACATATTTCAATCTACCAGGAAAGGTAGCCACAGACCGTTTACTGCAAGATACAAAGAATATGAGAGACATTGCCTTACCACCAAAAGGCAAAGCAATATATGTCATGAACATTTCCTTGCCTGAGATGGATAGATAAGCACACAACAGAAGGAAAAACACTCAAATTGCACTTTGAAGCAGACCAAGTCCTTTCCCACAGTAAATTCTTTGTATATACACATTAAAAACAGATCCAACAATCCATTTGGGAAAACCAAGGTCAGTTTGCAGCCTTGAACAGAACTGATGGGGGAGGGTGGGCAGCTCTGCGAGTGAGGTCTGCATGAAACTTGTCTTCCGCATGACCAAGTGGCTCCTTAGCTTTGCAGCCTTGTGTGCTCAGATGGGGCAGGGACTGGGTGTGTACAAGATGCTTCTGTCTCCTGTACAACTGACCCCCCACCCTCGGCCCCATCTTGCCTTGACAGATAGCAACCTCTGTGCCACTGTGAATTAGTCACATCTGCCCTGAGAGACAGGTCTTACCCTGAGAATGAAGACTCCTCTCATATGCATAGAAGTCTAGCCTGTATTAACTAGTTAGCTGCTGTCAGACGTTCCCTCCACTGCATAGCCGCTCGTGGAGACAGGCCAGCACTCTGTGGGGGCTAGATTGTCCACTGTTCCAAAGGGAGGAAAAGTAATGGAACGGCTAGTGTTAGGGGCCAAATTTTTCAAAGGCAGTGAAGGAGAGGAAAAGAGCACTGGCCTGGGAGTTAAGAGATCAAGTTCTAATTCCGCTCTGTGGCCTGGAGCTGCTTCTTCATGGGTAACGGTGATAACCTCTGCCCAGTCTCTCCACAGAGCTGAAGCAGATCAGATAATGGGTGAAAGGGCTCTGTAAAGTATATGAGATAAAAATAGCAAAATCATCATCACCATCATCCTGATTCTTTGATGAGACCACAGTTCTGTTTCACCTCCTAGGGAACAAGTTTTTTCTTCCTGGCAGATGAAGGAAGAATGGAATTGTTTATGCATAGCCTTTGCTTATTAGACTACCAAATTAATTCCCCCTCGGACACTGGAAGACTAAATGGAAAATCTATCAGGGAATGTTATCTCAGAAACCACCCAAAGTGAGTTAAATCAGCTAGAGAATTTCATTTAGAACTGTTTGGCTTTCTTCCTGTCAAAGAAATGTGTATTTTACACACACACATACACACACACACGGCAAAAGGTGAAAAAGAGGGGCATCAGAATTCTGAAATCTAACCAGACTTTCTAGAGAAACATTTGGGGGTGGGGGTGGGGGAAGGCAAACAGAATCAAGGGCAACTTGTTTAATTCAATTTGGTTTCAGCCAGCAAAAGAGGAAATACTTTATTCAGCAAGGGAAAGGGAGAAGCATTTGACCTTAGGGGCTTTGGTATAGTTTTTACACAGGCAATTATTTTGATGGAAAATGGTTAATAGGGCTTTTTTTTTTGGTCATCGAGGATAGTTCATCATTTGTTGGTTGCTCAATGGACACACACAAAACACATAGCCCAGAAAGGCACAATTTGGAAGGAACTTCCAGATTGACTCTAATTGAATGCTCCTCTCATTTTATAGGTAAGTAAACGGTGCCCCCAGAGGGGAAGGATTTGCTCAAGGCCATGGAGAAGGATGGAATGCTAGGCCTGGCTTTGCACTTCTTCAGTCCAGAGCTCTTTCCACCACCATACTACCTCCCTGCAGCAGGCAGGAGATAGAAGCCGTCTGTCTAGGCACTGCCTCGGGTCCACCTAACTCTTCTCAGGCTCCTCCTACTGGCGAATGCTCCACTGGTAGGAGAGGGGATAGCTAGGGTGCAAGTCTCTCCAGCCGGGGGTAGAAACCCACAGTGCCCGCAAAGCTGAAAGGCCCATCTGTTGCAGTCAATTCACTCAAACATGTTAACAAGTGAGAAAGAGACAGCACAAAGCAGCAGTTATTGCCTTGTCCCCCTTTTCCCCCAGACCAGCGTTTTATCACCTGCAGCTGTGGCCAGGCCATTGGGGCAGCCGGCTGGCTGGCTGGCTGCTGCTTCCCTCGGGGCCCTGTTCACTTCCTCTGCAGGTACAGCTGGTTGTGTAAGAGCTGCCCAGCCCCCCTCAGCCCAGGCCTTTCAAACTCAGGCTGGTTTTCAGGGGCTCCTGTGAAAACCACTGTTTATCTTTCACATTAGCTCTGGAGGCTGAGTTGCTGACCTGCCGCAGAGATCCACAAGACCTTTCCTTGGTTCCAGCTAACAAGACCTGGCTCCTGAGAGCCCCAGACCCTCCAATTTGGGAGTGACAAATAAATCACAAATGGTTGGAGGCCCTTAATCTCATCATTATGTGAAGAGCAAAGACACCAAGCTTCACATGATTAAAAATGCAATCCACTCCCAGCCTTCTTGAACCACCTACCCTAAAGTAGACTATCAGAATGAGAATTTTTAGGAGAGGAAATCACTGTGAATTTAAAGGAAACACTCTCCACACTGGCCTCCCTGCTTCAGTCTCCCCTTGCCAATCCATCTACACAATGTTGCCAGAACAAGTTTTCTGAAAGCCTGGCTCTGCCGGCATCCCCTGTGCGTTGCCTTCAGTAACTCGGCTAGGTCCGTGTAATGAAGAGCTTGGTCAAATACGGCTCTTCAAGGTCTGGTGCCAGGTGACCCAGTCAGGATGGCCCTTGACCCCAGGCCACAGAAAAGGGTTCTTCCAGCTGTGTCGGGGCCATGCATGCCTCCCCCGGTGTAGTTTCCTCCTCTCCCATGTCTCTGACATGCTGAAGCTGAAGCTCCCCTAGGGGCCTTCCAGAATGGGTCCCAGAGGGTAGCTCAAGACACACTGGCTCAGGACCCTCCCTCAGATACTGCTCTTTATGCAAAGGTCAGAAAGACATAAAGAGTTGTTCTGCAGGGAGCGGATGTGGCTCAAGCAGTTGAGCGCCTACTTCCCACATGGGAGGTCCGGGGCTCGGTTCCCAGTGCCTCCTAAAAAAAACAAAAACAAAAACAAACAACAGGCAAAACAAATGAAAAAACCAACTGAGGGCAGCCGATGTGGCTCAGTGGTTGAGTGCCAGCTTCCCACATACAAGGTTCTGGGTTCCATCCCTGGCCCCCAGTACCTCAAAACAAAACAAAACAAATGTTGTTCTGCAGAGGAAATTTTATATTTTTACTTTCTCTACCTTCTATGACATTGGTTCTCAAAAGGGTTGTCTTCTGTTGGTTTTGCCCCAGGGTACATTCATAATATCTGGAGATGTTTTTGGTTGTTACAACTTGGGGGTGACTCCTGGCATCTGGTGGGTGGAGGCCGAAGATGCTGCTAAACATCCTACAATGCAGAGGATAGCGTCCCCCCCCCCCGCCCCCCAACAAAGAACTATCAGGTTCAGAAGATCAATAGTGCCAAGGTTGAGAAACCTTGTATTAGACTAATAAGTATCAAAACTGACTGAACTGTCTCCCTTCTATTGCTGCCAGCAAAATAGAGAACCACCTAACATAAATGCTGAAGACAGGAAAAAGATTTACTTGGGACACATATAACCATAAATTGGCATTATCAAAGGGGGTCACTTACTCCTGTTTTGAGTGTACACAGAAATACACTAGATGGCAATCTGGTGGTCCCAGATGCTGTGGAATAACGGGATATTCAGCAAAGAGTGCTGACTTTCATCTACAGGACAGCTATCTAAAGGGATGCAGATGCACCCAAAATGTCCTGGCAATCCAGCCTCCCAGCGTGCTGCAAGCGGCGTCAGGAAAAACTATGGGCCTGCTCGTACAATGAGCATGTCCTGAGCACCTTCATGGAGCATGGAGGTGCACATGGAATGACAGACTGGCTGTCCTCGAGGAGCTCCTCATCTAGTGGGGACATAGAGTAACAAACAATTACCCATCTTCACTCTTGGCTGAGCTTATATCACTTCCATTTCCCTTTAAAAATCCTTCTGGGAAGGAGAAAAGCAATAAAGTAGAAAATAAAGCAGTGGAACTACACCACTGATTAAAATCTATATTGCTATGGCAGCCCCTCCGAGACAGCATCAGCTCCTGGGTTTGCACCAGCTGGGCTTGTGGAGCTTGTAAATAATTAAAAGGTAATTGGAAGGGGAGACCAAAGTATTAAGTGGATTTCTCCCTCTCAGGGCAACCAGGGAGTTGCACTGCTGCCAATCACATTATTATTTGGGATTATATTCTTACTTTTTTTTTACTGACACATGCAGCTCCAGATATAACAGTTGGAAGAGTAAACTAATTAGGGTCTGCTTAGACTGCTTTGATAGGCTTGGAGATTCGGGGAAGTGAGACTCAAAACTTTCAATTGCCTTTTTAAGCAAACTAGGAGTTACAGGCACACTAGTAAGAAGGCAATAAGGTTATGGAAGATAAAAGAAGGGGTGGGGAAAGGGAGAGAGGGAGAGAGGGAGAGAGGGAGAAGGGGGGGAGAGAAGGGGGAAGAGAGAGAGAGAGAGAGATAGGGGAGTTAACTCAGGGTATTTAGCTGCTGGGGGCCACCATTAGGGCTCAGTCTAGGATAAAGAGGATTTCATTACCAGGTCTCAATAAAGGAGCTGACACAGAAACCACTGGACACATGACCAGATTAAACAGATAGAAGTAGGGTTCTGGGGAAGAGGCTGAGGGGAGCAGCTGTCTCCTTTGGTTTTGCCCTGAGGGTGATGAAGGTAGAGCTGCACTGGTTGCTGAAGACCTTCTCCTAGAGGGGCTGGGGTTCTGGCCATGCTTCCTGAGGGGTGACCCTGGTGGCGAACCCACTGCTATGACAGGATATAAAGCCAGGAAGCTGAGTCACTGGGCTCAAGGCTCAGTCACACCATGGTCCAGAGTTAAACTGCAGGAATACTCCAACCAAGTCAATGGCAAAGGAAAAAGCTGGCCTTTCATTTTCATGGATCATTTCAGACTCCCCTAACAAATCCTGAGGGGCATTCTTCCATCTGCCTTTCTCAATCTCCACAATGCTAGATACACCAATAAGAGGCCCCCACATGCTAGTTTAAGTGAAGCCCAGGGCAGCTAAAAGGCTAAGATAAAAACACGTGTGAGTTTGAAATGCTCCAGAGACCAGTTAATTGGAAAAAGAGAGACAAAAAAATGCAGGGCCCAAATGTGGATAATCATTCCGTTCGTTTTCTGTCGAGGTCCTCTCTGCCCTCTTCAATCTGTAGGCAGCAAATGCCTCTTGTCATCCTGGGGGAGGGCTTGGGGGAGCATGTTAACAATGACTTGCACAGAGTAGGCACTCGCTAAGCATTTACTGAATTGAAATGATGAGCAGACTGTACACTCACCCCTCTTTTGCATAAAGATGAAGAGGTCATCCAGGAACTCTTTCCTTTCAGGATCACCGTCCAGTTCATACAGCTGCAATCGCCATCCCCCAAGAAAAAAACACAATGAAAAATTCCATCTTGCTGTAGGAAGTCTTGCACCCAAATATACTACAACCATCTGAATGGCTATAAATATGATTCATGGGCTACTCCTGTCCTTATTCCTTGGGGATCAGATACAACCACCCCACTGCAGAACTGCTCCTTTTTTTTTTAACACAAAGGAAACATTACAGACCTTGGCAAAGTCCCGAGAGATCTCTCTTCCCCGGCCTCCATCCACATCATCACTCCAGGCCAAACCACCATTCTAAAAGGGAACAAAACACAAAGTTCAAAGGGGAACAGGAAGAGAAGGAGTGATAAAGGCAGTCATTCAGGGAGGAGATAAAGACTCCTAGCAATGTACTATCCTGGCTTACACTGGAAAGATGGCCCGGATGGCTACCTCTACAGCCCTTACAGGGACATCTTTTTTCCCTTCCAATTATGGCTCTAAAAGAAGAGGGAGTTGGTGGAACAATCATCTCTATTCGTTGGAGGAGGGTAGGCATTATTAATACTCAATCCTGGAAGACAATGGCACAAAAGCCCAATTTTCTGAGAACTTGCTCAGCCCTGGCTGATCTTCCAGAAGGCATCACTCTAAGATGCACCACTGTCCTGTAGATTGTGAAAATCCCTAGCCTGGCTTCCCATACATCCCTAACTGGGGGCTAAAGGGCCAAAGGGAGCAGGACACAGACCCTGAAGTTGTGGTTTCTCAGCCAAGCTTCATCATTAGAAGCCCTAAGCCTAGTGATCCCAACTCCCTAGTGATATGAGGGCCCATGGCTGAGACTGTTCCCAAGGTACAGAAAGCCTGTGCCATGAGGGTGAGAGTTCCTTTTCCTTAGAGACAAGGAAAACCTAATCCTAACTTAATTGATCAGGGTAAGCCAACACCATTCAAGGGACTAGGAGGCTGTGTTCATGCTCCTGACACATGCATCCCACCCCTCTTCAGTTGGGTCACTCTTATTCCTTCCTTAAGGCTCAAGTCCGGCACCATCTTCTATGGTGTATGAAGTACTCTAGAAGTAAGCTCTGTTCATTTCTAGCTTAGAATTTAAAATATTATTTTGAAATTATTTGTCATCCCCATCAGACTGTAAGCTCCTTTAGAGAAAGGATGTCTTACTCATCTTTGTTCCCTCAGCATATAGTACAGTTTGGCACATAACAGCCCTCAACGAAGGGTGTGCTGTAGCCATTGTTAAGAAGCATTAACTGGTTATTTAAAACTCATTAAGCACTTCCTCAAAAAAGACATGAACATATATCCATCCAAGAGAGTCTCTTTGTGTAACTGCTGCTCGCTGCTGACCTACTGGTGTGTGGAGGAGCCAGGGGGCAGGACTGGACACTCTGAGCAGGCACACTCTCTCTCCTGCGGACCATAGGCGTATGCACATACTACCCTCCTGGGGTGTGTAGATGGTGGGGGAAGGGTAACTGGGGGGGATGGGGAGCATAAGTTTCTTGGGAAGACCTTCTTGGGACTACAAAGGATCTCATCTAAAACCAGGCCAATAAGAAATGAAAAGCTTGGTCTAATTCTTTTCTCTCCTGCCTCCCCCTTTAAACTAAAGCTTGCCAGGGGAGCAGATGTGGCTCAAGCAGCTGGATGCCCACCTCCCACATGGGAGGCCCCAGGTTCAGTTCCCGGTGCTTCCTAAAGATGACGAGCAGATGCTGTAACCAGCGGGGAGGAACGGATGTGACTCAGGCAGTTGGGCACTCGCCTCCCACGCGAGAGGTCCTGGGTTCAGTTCCCAGTGCCTCCTAGGGCAGACAAGCAGACATGGCAAGCAGACAACGAGCAGACAAACCAGGGAGCCATCTCAGGGTGGAATTAAAAAAAAACTAAAATAAAATAAAGCTTGCCTGAAATCAGGAGGTATTAATTAAATCTTGGGACCATACTTTGCTTGGGACCAGACCCATTTTCGGATAGCAGCAATTTAGCACACGGTGAGGTAAGTAGAACCAAAAAGTGACACCCTGCCTGTTGAAATGAAACAGGCTACACCAAACTGTTTCCCTGCTTATCTTGAAAAAGACATGTTTAAGGAAGTGCTCAGTAAATGCTATCTGACTGTGCGCTCATCATCTACTGAGGCAGACATCATCTTAAACCTTCCGACAGCACCTTCAGCTCAGGGAAGTCAATAACCAAGCAAGAGGAGCACTGTTAAAAACAAAACAAAACAAAGCTCAAGCCCTCACCTAAAACATCCCCACACTGTAATTACAGTCACTAAAAATCTGGTGGCAATGAGCACGTAGAATAATCAAGATAAATTATGCCTGACAGGTCAGCAGAACCAGACAGAGTTACATCCCCCCTTTCAAAAGGATGCAGTAGTTGCCCTAATGCCCAATGATTTCGTTTAAGCCAGTAATTCCTGCTGGAAAGTCAATTATCCCTGGAGCTCCTATCGGCTGAAAGACATTTAATGGGGGATCACTGCCGCTTCTGTTATGTCAGCTGTTTACTGCGGCAGCTCAATTCCCAACTCTCTGGAGCCAGAGATCTGAAGGCTGATTTTGTTCACAGGAGGATTCTTTCTCTATCAGTCACCAAGAGAGATGAAAACACGGTTTTTTGCTAATTACAGTAACTTCCAGGCACTCTGAATGCTTGCTTAGAAACTAGTTAACACTCAGTTGGACTGAGAGAACAGAATCCACAACCTAGAATTTTGAGACAAGGCTCTCCCCAGCAGAAGAGTATAAAAACAAGCACACCAGGGGGACCACCATGAGACCATGACGTGTGAAAATAAACACCCAAGTGCAAGAGCTCAGCTCCTCGGCATAGGGGGCTGGGGGGCCTGGCAGGTCCCTTCAGCTTCCTCCACCAACTCTGCCCAAAATACAACAGGACAGTCAGGCCTTGTACTAGTTAGAGCCCACTAGTGTGGACCACTTGGAAGTCTGCTCAGTGACAAGATCTTATCCTGAAATGCCTCTAGCTCTGACCACAAAAGACAAAGAGACCTGCCAGAACAGGGCAGAAGTGGAAACTGAATTCCATGAGCAATTCCACTGCGTGACCCAATTCCACAGATAGGATCTGTCAGTTACTATTTAAAGAAAACATGGGGAAAACAGTTGCCCAGGATTGGGGGAGGTTTCTTTTGTCCAATTCCAAGACAAGGGTGGCCTGTTATATAATTTAAAATATCCAGGTGGGGCTGATGGAGAATAGTCCACTGTGAGTTATGTTCTCTGTCTTGGTGCAATTAAACTCTGACCCAGGATTTTCTGGCTGAGATGAGCCTAATACCTGAACCCTGTCGGCACTTCACAGTCCAGCTGGAATGTCTTTTCCTCTCTGAAACTTCTTTCGCCTCTGCCCTCCAAGCAGAATCTACGCCTTTCTCCTCTGGGCTCTGTTCCTTGTGCTCTGGTTACTTGTGTCCCTGTCTGTGTCCCCAGTCTGTTGACATCTGGTCAGGGAATCCCCAGCCCCAGCATATAGAAAGCACTAAGATACATTTGCTGAAAGACCCCATGCTTCTTCTGGTCTCCCCCTCCCCCTTTCCTTGAGAGGATTACAAGTTTCAGCAGTTACTTTCTTGGTTCTTAACTCTGATCAACTGCATTAATAAAATTTGGCTCACTTATGTATTCAAGTCTATGGGCAGGAGGTTTGTTGGCCTATTAACAGGGTGTGGATACGACTGCTGGAAAGTTATCAGTCCAGAAATCATTTTGTCTTGGATGCTGGGTGTGGCTGCTGAGATCCCACAGTGGTAGAGGAAGGCATGGGGAGTGTCTGCAGGGGAAACTCATCCAAAAAGAGACAGTTCGACATTTTAAGGATCAAGAGTCCACAAGAAAAGCATTTCAGTTGAAGGGCCACCGTGTGCAAGTCTAACCTGCTTGGGGAACAGGCTTTGTCACCCTGTCAGCAGCAGTATTAAATAGCCCAAAAATACTGCTGAGGAATGTCAACAGTAGCTGGAGCCCTTGCTTATTGCCATTTACAACCTTCTCCCGACCCATCTACTTGAGAACTCTCTTTTAACATCTTTGATCTCAGCAGGAGCTCACAGGAAACTGACAGTTTGTTCCCAAATACCCTCCTCAAACTAGCTTTGGCTACCATACCCACATTCAGCTCTTTCTCCCCAGGGAAGCCACAGAATGTTTTGCCTTACATACCTCAAAAGTCATAGTGAAAGAAGGTTGGAGGAAGGAGAGAGAACAGGAAGCTAGTGTTTATGCCTTCTGCATAATGAGGACTGGGCCAGGAGCTTTACAAACATTTTCTCACTCAATTTTACAATGCAGAGGTGGTTATTTTCGAAATGGGAAAACAATGATTCAAAGAGTTCAAGTAACTTGCCCAGGGAATCAGAGCTGGTTAAGTAGCAGCTCCAGGATTTAAACCCAGGTCTATCTGGCTCTCTTTGCTAGGTAAGGAGATCAGGGGGGAGAGGGGGAGGAAAAAAGAAAGAGAGAAATACTCCTCTTGGGCTACTAGAATGCCCAAGTCTTGGCTCTGGAGCTTGATTGGCTTCACTGGGTGGTTCAGTTTACCAGACAACCTGCCCTCACACAAAACTTGCCCAGGAGAATTATCTGGGGTTACTGAACAATAGAGAACTATGAATCTTTTACCACTACATGGGTAGGACGAGATTGCTGGAGTCACCATGTTCCCCTGGCAGACTGGGGATCAGGAAAGAGAGAAGAGGGTTACATCTCTGAAGGGACCAGAGAACTATGGCACCTTGCACTGTGACAAGCACATAAAAAGCCTTCAAAACTAATGAATCAGGGAGCAGATATGGCTCAAGTGGTTGAGATCCCGCCTCCCACACTGGAGGACCCAGGTTCAGTTCCCAGTGCCTCCTGAAAAAACAAAACAAAACAAAAACAAACAACAAAAGAAACAAAAAAAACCAACTCAGGGAAGCGGATGTGGCTTAGTGGTTGAGCACTGGCTTCCTACATGGGGTCCCAGGTTCATTCCCCAGCCCCCCATACCTCAAAAAAAAAAAAAAAAGAAAAGAATCCAAGTCTAACCTGATGGCTACTCAAAATTAAGGCTAACACCTCAACCCTGAAAGAGCTAAGACAGAGGGGAAATGAGACTACTATCTGTGAAAATCTGAAAGGCTGCCTAGTGAAGAAGAAGCAGACAGTTTTTCTCCATAAGCCCAGAGGGCAGAAGTAGAGTCACTGGGCAGAAGTTATCAGGAGAAAGATTTTGGGTTGATAGGAGAACTTTTCTAATAATTAGACTAATAATTATAATAATAATGGAGTGGGCCTTCTAAGGAGGTGGGCAGCTTCCCGTCTCTGGATGGCCATCTGCCTGGGATGTCATGGTGTGGAATGCGTGAGACAGGGCTGGACTAGATGGCCTCTAGGGGCCCTTTCGTCCCAAGAAGCTAAGATCCTGTGACAAATTTAATCAACTTAGATTTCCTGAGAATCCCCTCCAGGTAAAGCATTATACTGAGGAAGATACAAAAAAAAAAAAAAAAAAAAAAAAAAAAGTTCCCACCACTGGGAGTTCTACCATGTAGTTGGAAAAACAAGTTGAACACAAATGTAACACTGAATAAAGCAATAAGAAAAAGCTGGAGAGGTTCAGAAGTGGAGATTAAGCTGGGCCTTGAAGAACGGGTTGAGGGGAGAGATTTACAGTTTAAATGAGCATGGAGTGAGGGATAAACAAGGCATGCTTTGGCAGGGAAGATATAAGGACTGCAAGTCTGATTAGTTAAAGTGGAAAGAAGCTGTGAAATACTTTGAATACCGGGAGTAAATTTAAAGTCTAAAACTGTGAACAGTGGGAAGGCACTGGATGTCTTGTGAACAAAAAAGTAATAATAATAACCTATTAAATCAGTGCTCAGATTGTTTCAACAACCCACTTTTGTTGGAAAAAAGTACACATATGAATGTATATAGATACCAAAGAGGATTGGGATTATGGTGGACTTTGCTATTTTATCTTCAATTGTTTCATTATATTAATTCATACAAACATTTGACGACCTTTGAGTTACTAGACACTGTGAAAGGGTTCTGAGGAAAAAGAACAAGACAGATAAATAAGAACCTCTGACCTCATGGAATATACAGTCTAATAGGGGAAAGAGAGACAGAAAAAACAATTATGTATTCTTTCCCTTAGATTAAGCTGAATCATTTGTCAAGATCCATTACTTACTTTCCCTCTTACCCACCCAACAAAGCAGATTTGGGTTTGGATTGCATTGAAATTATAGAACAATTTAGTACAGAACTGACATCTTCACAGTATTTAGTCTTTGAAGTCAGAGAACAGTATGACTCTTTACCTAACAGTTTATTTTATGCCCCTCAGCAATGATTTACAAAGTCAATGTATGACTTTTGTAAACAGTATTGACGATTTGAGAGGGAAAGCCAACCCTGAGCCTGGGTGGCTGTGCAGTAGTCCATGCCGAGAATCTGGACGGATGTGGGGCTGGGAGTGGGGGTACAGAGGGGCAGCAGAACCAGAACTGTCATAAGATTCAGCCAAGAGAGAATCAACTGGCGGACTGAGGGGATGAAAGGGAAAGAGAGGGATGAATCTGAATTCTTATGGTGAGAAAGGTATGTTCTTGATGTGAATTGAGGGAAGCTGGGCAGGGAGATCAATCAGTAAATCTATAATCATGCTAGAATATAGACCACTGTCTCTGGGGGCGAGGGTAACAAGACCAACCCCACAGCCCTGTAGGAAGTCAGGTTAAGGCAGATTACAGCAGCAGAAGCCAAAGATTTACTGTCAACCTTCCAGTAAAGAGAAAGGGCGAAATTTAACAACTATCTCCTGACCCAAGAAGGCTGCTTGGGCCTTTCTTTTTACTGGGATTTAAAAAAAACTCTAACCAGACCACGCCTCTAAGATCTCAGGAGCCAGTACTGCATTCCTTAGAGCTGAACCTCCTTCACAGACAAGAGGCCTGACTTTAAAAGCAATTAAGTATCTAGGCTATTTTAGGATTACTTCTTGACCACCTGGAATATCTTATTAAAGCACAGCTCAGATGTCCAAAGCAATTTTAGCTCCCATTCCTCACTACTCCCCAGGGCAAGAGTTAACCCTTTCAAAAGCTTTAATGTACAGAGCTATATACCACCAACTCTTCACTTGTGTTTCTGATATTCTGAAATCTCTAAAACTGTCCTGTCCTTAAAACACCGCTGCACATACTGTCAATTTTTATGGAATGTTCTCTGAAGACACCGAACAGTCATGAGTTTCCTTTCTGTCCACTCTCTATAATCCAAAGAGGTCTGAACCCCAAGGTCAAGGAACTAGGTGAATTTAAGGACCGGAACCTCAAAGTACTCATTAGCACAATCACTAAACTTCAAAGGGGCTGATCTCAAGCCCATGGATACCAATTAATTGCTCTGATATGCAAAATGTAACTAAAATACTTAGGCTGAATATTGCTGCTGTAATTGTTACTATTATTCTTTCTAAATAAGCAACACACACTACCTTATCTTTGGCCAGCATTACTTGTACCACACTTGTGATTGCGCTACTGCTGGTCTGATAGATGATGTTGTAATGCTAAAAGTCCAATTCCCGGGTCTTGGTATGAAGGAAAGAAAAACCCTTTGTCCTCCCACCAGCTTTAACTGATTTCTGGAGGTAATGAGTCATATAGAGGGGGTACAGGCAGGATTATAGGAGAATCCTAAGCGAAGAGAGGAGCCCCAGGAAGTAAAACAGATACTGTTATAATCAACACTGTTGGACTACAAAACCCTCCTGATAAGATCAGGATTATTGCTCTTAGCTAAATCATTCAGGCCTTAGAAGCACTAGGGTTATAATTATCAGATGCACACCTTCCGCTGCCAGGTAACTTTAGCAGGAACTAGCAGGAGTCCTCCCCACCTCTTACTAGCAACAGAGATCACTTCAAACTCAGTGGCTTGGAAAAAGAGCTAAGGGACACTTTTCTGATTAGGCAGTAGAAAGGAAGGGGGAAGCAGGGAACAGGCGGCCATCCTGCTTTTCCATCTGGACACGTAATCCCTCCATGCAATAATAAAGAAGACTGCACAGAAATGGGGAGTCCCTACAAAAGGAAGAAGGAAAACTAAAATGCAGTGTTGGTGATGAGGGCACCCTGATGCCAAGAGGCAAAATGGCCCAGCCAGGTCCAGCTCTGACAGCCACAGAAGAAAGTCCCAGTTTCTTTTCTCTGTGGGAATCTGAGTTTAGGTACCATGGCTTCAATTAACCCTTGAGCTTTCATATGCTTGCTGACATTCATTCACACCATGGCGGTCTCCTCAGAGTTCCAGAACATGAGTCAGAGAGCTTAGTGGGATAATACCTCATCTGACTTTCATCTGACAAAAGGGGAAACTGAGATATGGAGGGGTCAAGTAACTTGCCCCAAAGTCAATACTTCAGAAAAGTTTCATGAAAAAAAATTCCAAACAACATAATTTAAATGTACAGGAAAACAACATTTTTTTAAAGTGCTATGATGAATTATTTTATAAAGTAGTTTTAAAAAAAAGTCCAGTACCTCAATAAGATTAATTGCCTATTTATCATGGGAAACCATGGAGGCAAGAAGGTAGTGGGATGACATATTTAAAGTATTGAAAGCAAAAACTCCCAACTAAGAATTCTTTTTTTTTTTTTTTTTTAAGATTTTTTATTTATTTATTCATTTATCCCCCCCTTGCTGCCTGTGCTCGCTGGGTCAGCCAACCACGCCGCACAGGCAGGCCTGCCCTCACCAGGAGGCCCTGGGAACCGAACCTAGGGCCTCCCATATGGTAAACGGGAGCCCTACTGATTGAGCCACAGCCGCTTCCCTTAACTAAGAATTCTATATCCGGCAAAACTGTCTTTCAAAAATGAAGGCGACAGCCTGGCCAAGGTGTGTAAGCTGCCGCACGACTACCTGCTGCCTGGTGCCCCTGCCGACCTGCGCGAGGAGCTGGGCAGGCAGCTGCGCACCTGCACCACGCTGAGAGGCCTGGCCAGCCAGGTGAAGGTGCACCACTCGCTCGTGCCCAGCCACCTCAAGGCCCTGCTCTGGAGGGAGATCTCTGACACCAAGGACTCCTGACACGGGGCCTGGTCCCCCCTTCCACACCCAAAGGGGCGGATAGGGTCGTGGGCTGGAGGGGACGGCCCCCTGGGGTCCAGCAGCAGAACGGAGCCATCCTCCCTGCCTTCCCCTTTCCCAGGGACGTCCTGGCGACAAGGTCCAGCGCGCAGTTGGACCCTGTTAAATGCTCCTGGGACCCCTGCAGTCACCCCCTAGGTGGCCAGCTCAGCCTCGTGGGAGGCTGGAGAGGGGAGGGCTGAAGGGGTGGGGGCAGGTCTATGCCGCCCCAGTTTGCAGTTATTTTGAAATACGGTGTAAATATATAGCTTTTATGGTGGGGGGGGGGATGAAGGTGAGATTAAGATATTTCCAGATAAACAAAAGCTGAGGGAGTTCATCACTGCTGGTAGACCAGGCTTGTAAGAGATGATAAAGGGAGTTCTGGATGTTGAAAGAAAAGGACAATAGAAAATAGATGAAAGTTGCATGACGAAATAAAGATCTCTGGTGAGGGTAATGGCATGATGAATATAAATGCCAGTACTACTGAAATGTACAGGAAGAATGTTATATTTTAAAAAATTACTATGATGAATTATTTTATAAAACAGTTAAAAAAAAAAAATCCCTCTTTTATTTTCAGGTATGGGATTCCACAGAGCAGGTTTCCTTAGGTAGAACACAGCTGTATTTTATGTTTACAGGCCAGTCCCATTCACAGATTCTCAGAGTTTCTCCTAGAACTTCTTCAAAGGCCACACCCCATCCTAGGGTAGGTACAATGTTCCTACTCTGATATCAGCTGCTCCTGCCTACCTGCCACCTCCACTAGGTGTTAAGTCTCTGGGTCTGCGACTTACTCATCTGCTGACACAGGGCCTGCTAGAGTGTGGGGAAAGGGAGGGCAGTGTGTGGTGTTCACCTTGAATGTTGGTGCCTAAAAACAAGCCAGCAGGGAAGCGGCTGTGGCTCAATCAGTAGGGCTCCTGTTTGCCATATGGGAGGCCCCGGGTTCGGTTCCCGGGGCCTCCTGGTGAAGGCAAGCCTGCCCGCATGGCGTGGTTAGCTGACCCAGCGAGCACAAGCAGCAAGGGGGGGATAAATGAACGAATGAATAAAATAAAATCTTTAAAAAAAAAAAAGCCAGCAAAATAAACCTAGGAGGATAACTGCAGACTAAATGTGCTGGTAATAAATTTTGGGGGAAAATCAACACATACTTAAAAGAAGGTGGGCTCCAAGTTCTAAATTACAACTCCATGAAAAGAATTTAGGAGGCAACATAAAGCATTTCCTAAAGACAGCATTTAATTTTTGTTTTAAACTTTTTATTCTGAAATACTTTCAAATTTACAGGGCAGTTACAAAAATAACAGAAACCAGATACACAGAACTCTAACATACCTCTACCTCCCCAGATACCCAGATTTTCCCACATCTGCTGTTAGCATTCTAGCTATCTATCCATCAATCTATCAATTTATCTACCCATCTATTCATCTATCTATTTTCTGAATCCTTGAGTGTAGATTGTAGAATTAGCTTTTATATTTAGGTCATTGACCCATTTTGAATTAATTTTTGTATATGGTGAGAGGTAGAGGAATCATTGTCCTCCTTTTGCATGTGGATTTCCAGTTGTCCCAGCACCATTTGTTTTAGAGACTATTCTTCCCCCATTGAATGGACTTGTTGCCCTTCTTGAAAATCAACTGGCCATAGATGTGGGTCTTTAACTCGGACTCTCAATTCTATTCTGTTGGTCAAAATGTCTATTCTTATGCCAGTACCATACTGTTTTAATTACTGTAGCTTTGTAATAAAATTTGAAATTAGGAAGTGGGTGTACTCCAACTTTGTTCTTTTTCAAGACTATTTTGGCTAACTGGGGCCCCTTGCAATTCTGTATGAATTTGAGGATCAGCTTTTCCATTTCAAGGCTGCTGAAATTTTTTTTTTTTTTTTAACCGGGAGGTCCCGGGGATCGAACCCGGGTCCCTCCATATGGGAGATGGACGCCCAACCAGTTGAGCCACATCCGACCTGCTGAAATTTTGATAGGGACTGCACTGAATTTTTAGATCACTTTAGGCAAAACTGACACTTTAATATGAAATCTCCCAGTCCATTGAACATGGGATGTCTTTCCATTTATTTAGGTCTTCTTTAACTTCTTTCAACTATGTTTTATAGTTTTCAGTTTTCAAGTCATTCATCTCCTTGGTTAAATTTATTCCTAGATATTTTATTCTTTCAGATGCTATCATAAATGGAGTAGTTTTCTTGGGTTCCTTTTCAGATTGGTTATTACTGATGCACAGGGACCCAATGGATTACTGTGTTTATCTATCATCCTTCAACTTTGCTGGATTTGTTTATTAGTTCTAGTAGCCTGCTTGTGGACTTTTTGGGACTGTCTAGATATAGAGTCATGTCATCTGGGAAGAGAGATGTTGCAGTTGGGCAGTTTGATGTAATTATGAATTCCAAAAATATAATTGGATCATGCTTGTAAACTGATCTGTTAATCTGGGCATGATTAAGTTATGATTAGGGCATTGACTGGGCCACATCAGTAGGGCATTGAGCCCTACCCCTTTGGTGGGTGGGGAATTGAGTATAAAAGGCAAGGCAAGAACAGGGTTGAAGCAGTTTTTGAGAAGCAGTTTTTGAGAAGCAGTTTTGATGTTGGAAAGAAGGCCCCAGGAGAAGAGAAGCGAGCCGTTCGCCGATTGTCTACAGCTGACCTTGTGGAGGAAACAGGAGCTAAGCCCGGAGAGAAACGCAGCCCCGGGAAGAGAGGAACCCAAGAAGCCTGAACCCTGGCAAATGTCGGCAGCTATCTTGCTCCAACATGTGGCAATGAACTTTGGTGAGAAGAAACTTAATGGTTTATGGCCTGGTATCTGTGGACTTCTACCCCAAATAAATAAATACCCTTTATAAAGACCAACCCATTTTTGGTATTTCACATTAGCACCCCTTTGGCTGACTAATACAAGAGATAATATCACTTCTTCCTTTCCAATTTGTATGCCTTTTATTTCTTTCTCTTGCTTGATTGTTCTGGCTAGAACTTCAGTACAATGTTGAATAACATGGTGACAGTGGGCATCCTTGTCTTTTTCCTGATATTAGGGTGAAAGCTTTAAATCTTTCACCATTGAGAATAATATTTGCTGTAGTGTGTTCATAAAGGCCTTTTATCATGTTGAGAAAGTTCCCTTCTGTTCCTGGTTTTCTGAGTGTTTTTATCATGAAAGGATGTTGGATTTTGTCAAATGGCTTTTCTTTATCAATTGAAATGATCATGTGTCCCCCCCCCCCTTTATTCTATTATGTGGTATATTACACTGGTTGATTTTCTTATGTTGAAATATTCTTGAACTCCTAAAATAAATTCCACTTGGTCATGTTTATAATCTTTTTAACATACTGTTGGATTCTGTTTGCCAGTATTTTATTGAGGAATTTTACATCTATAGTCATTAGGAATATTGGTCTGTAATTTCCTTTTCTTGTCCTTATCTCGTTTTGGTATCAGGGTAATGCTGGCCTCATAGAATGAGTTAGGAAGTAATCTTTCTTCTATTTTTTTTTTTTTTTGTGAAGAGTTTGCAAAGGATAGGAGTTAAACCGTCTTTAAACGTTGGGTAAAATTCAGCACTGAAGCCACCTGGCCCTGGACTTTTCTTTGTTCAGAGTTTTTTAAATTACTGATTCAATCTCTTGTTACACATCTGTTGAGATTTTCTATTTCATCTTGCTTCAGATTAGGTAATCTGTATGTTTCTAAGAACTTGTCTATTTTGTCTAGGTTTTCTAATTAGTTGGTATATAATTGTTCATAGTATTCTCTTATTTGTAATCCTTTTTATTTCTGTAAGGTTAGTAGTCATGTCCCCACTTTTATTCCTGATTTAATTATTTGTGTCCTCTGCCTCTTTTTCTTTGTCAATTTGACTAAAAGTGTGTTGATTTCATTATCTTTTCAAAACAATAGTTTTTTATTTTATTGTTTCTATTATTTTTCTCTATTTTAAATTTTAAATTTTTTTAGGAGGTACCAGGGATTGAACCCAGAACCTTGTACATGGGAAGCAGGCGCTCAACAACTTGAGCTACACCCGCTCCCCTCTATGATTTTTCTGTTCTCTATTTCATTGATCTCTGCTCTCATCTTTATTCTTTCCTTCCTTAACTAACTTTGGGTTTGTTTTTCTTGTTCTAGTCATTCATTAGGTGTGAGGTTAGGTTATTGATTTTGTGATCTTCTTTTTAAATATAGACATTTAAAGTTATGAATTTTCCTCTGAGCACTGCCTTCATGCCATCCCATAAGTTTCGGTATGTTGTATTTTTGTTTTCATATGTCTTGAGATATTTCTTAATGTCCCTTGTGATTTCTTCTTTGACCCATTCATTGTTTAATAGTGTGTTGTTTAATTTCCATATATTTGTAAATCTTCCAATTTTTCCTTCTTTTACTGATTTCTAGCTTTATTCCATTGTGGTTTGAGAAGATACCTTGTATGATTTCAATATTTTCAAATTTATTAAGATTAGATTTTTTGGCTAATATTTAGTCTATGCTGAAAAATGTTCTGTGTGGACTTGAGAAGTGTGTGTATTCTGCTGTTGGGTGGACTGTTCTATGTATGTCCATTAGGTATAGTTGGTTAATATAGTTGTTCAAGTCCTCTGTTTCCTTATGGGTCTTCTGCTTAGATGTTCTATCAATTATTGAAAGTGGTATAACGAATTCTCCAACTATTACTATACAACTATCTATTTCACCCTTCAATTCTGTCCATTTTTGCTTCATATATTTTGGGACTCTGTTGTGAGGTGCATATATGTTTATAATCATTATGTCTTCTTGCTGGACTCAACCTTTTATCAATATATAATATTTCTTCTTTGGCTCTTAAATCTTTTTTGACTTAAACTGTAATTGGTCTGACAATAAAACAGCCACTCCAGCTCTCTTTTGATTACCGTTTGCATGGAATATATTTTTCCACCCTTGTACTTTCAACCTCTTTCTCTCTTTGTACCTTAAGCGAATCTCTTGTACATAACAGATAGATGGATTATGATTTTCATTCAATCTTCCAATTTCTGCCTTTTAATAATGGATTTTAATCCATTGACATTTAAGGTAGTGACTGACAAGAAATAATTTACTTCTATTTAGTTATTTATTTTCTACATGTCCTGTATTTGTTGTTGTTGTTCCTCAATTACTCCATTACTATCCTTTTTTTATATTTAGTTGTTTTGCAATGTACCCTTTTGGCTCCCTTCTTTCCTTTCCTCTATGTTTTTAAGTTATTTTCTTAGTAGTTACCTTTGTAATTACAATGAACATCTTAAAATAATAACAACCTAGTTTGGCTAGTACCAATTTAATTTCAGTAGTATATGAACTTTCTACTCCTATATATCTCTGATCCTCCCCCTTTACATTGTTATTGTCTCAGTACATCTTTATATATTGCATGAACATTAATATGATTTTATACATTTGTGTGTTAAATTACAAACCAAAAGTATAGGATTTTATGTTAATCTATATATAGTTACCTTTACCAATGTTCTCTATTCTTTTTTTTTTTTTTTTTTTGTCTTTGTGTCTATTTCTTCTTATGGCTTAGAGTTACTGTCTAGTATCCTTTTATTTCAGCCTGAAGGAGACCATTTAGCATTTCTTGCAGGACAGGTTTCTGGTAATTCTCTTTCAGCATTTATCTATAAATGTCTTAACTTCTGCTTTTTTTTTTTTTTTTTTAATGCAACAGAAAATGGTTATATTTGAATACATAACTTCTGTACAACTAAGACAGCTGAATGAATTAAATGGGAAGAAAACATGGTATTTCATGTGCAATGCATGAAAACCAGAAGACTGACCTAGTTAATAATAAATGTGCACCTAGAAATTAGTAATGTGACTAATATTTCAAGAGAAATGAAAACATTCCAAGAAAAATGAAAAGAGGAAAGTGAAATACAAATGATGTGATGATGATCAGGCTTAAAGTTCTTTGTAGTATTACACAGACAAAGATTAAAAATACCAATACATAATTTTTTTTTTTTTCATAGTATTTTTCAGTTGTAGGAAACAGGGATCTCTCATTCACAAATACTGGGAAAGATGACTAATGAGGACTACCTTACATTCAGGGAGAATTGTGAATTTTCACTCAAAATGTAAATTTTGCATATCCTTTGCCCCAGCTATTTCAATCTGTAGTCATTTTTTCCAATAAAGCAGTAGGACAAATTCGAAGTAATTTACATATAAGTATGTTTGTTTCATAGAAAATTTATAGCTAATATAAAGATCTATTAAAGAAGAATGTGTAAACAAATTATGGATATCTATAACATAATCATGTAGATAATAATATCCATATATTAGAGCTCTATAAAATAGAACAAGGGGCTGAAGAGATTGTTTAAGGGAAAAATCAAATTATGGTCCCCCCCCCACAAAAAAAAGACTACTTGCCTGATGTTTATGAACATACCCCAAAAGAATGTACACAAAACCCCATTAATAGCAGTTAATACAGGGGTCTAGAATTAGGAGAAAATGTACTCCATAAGTAAAAATATTATACTTTATAAATTTCTGTCTTCTAAATTATTGAAAAGGATGCTTTTTATGACTCAGTTTGTAAAGTTTATCCTGGGGTGAGTGAAAATTATGAACATATGCACTTCATACTGAGGTGGAGCTCATGGAGCATCCTGAGCTGCTCTGGTAACAGTGTCTCTGCCCTTTAAGCGCCTGAGGTTTAGTCCAGCGGCAGCAATGAAAGCAGTCAACATGTCTAGTCACAGTTCTTATGATGACAGCCTTTGCGTCACTTTTTAAGCATAAGCTTTTTCATTTTTCAGTCCAGTTTTTCTGACTTCACTCCAAGCCTCAGGAAGGCTGTATCTTAGTTCTGGTGAAGGCTGTGGTTAAAGCAGTAACATCAACTTCCTATGTGGTCAATACAATCATATTACCAAGGGTTATTCCTGGGAGTGAAGAATCCCTTCGTGTGGAGTACAGCAACAGGTCATTCCTAGCAGTGAGATTCTGTAGTTTGCAGTTAAGATTTATGAATCAAAGGACTCCATTGAAGGGGAAATGTTTCTGATGATGTCAGCTGTTCTCAGGTGATCTGAAAACATCTGTCTCTTGTCATGATCCCATTCACCTTCATCTTGATCTTTTAAAGAAATTATTTTTAAAGGTGCCTATTCAATATCCTGGCAAACACCAGCAGAAATCACTTCTGAAACGAACTCTTTCTGTAGTAGTTTGTGCCGGAATCCTATGAGGTTTGGGGTGACACTTGTGCCTGAACAGAGCTCTCCTGCAGCTGTCCATGCTGAGCAATAGGCACTGAACCCAGCAGCCATGGGAAGTTCTTCTTTTTCCAAATATAATTTTGCCAGATATAGAACTCTTGGTAGGATCACTTCTTGGCCTTTTGGTTATGATCAAGTGTAGAATTCTTGGTTGACGGTTTTTTCTTTAAGGATTTTAAATATGCCATCCCACTGTTTTAGCCTCCATGGTTTTTGATGAGAAATTTGCTGTTAATCTCATTTGGGATCCTCTGTATTTGATAAGTTGGTTTTATCTTGCTGCTTTCAAAATCCCCTCTTTCTCTTTTAAAAATTTCACCCCAATGTGTCTTGGTATAGATCTCGTAGAGTCTATCCTGCTTGGCATTCATTGAGCCTTCTATGTTCATGTCTTTCATCAGATTTGGGAAATTTCCATCCATTACTTCTTCAAATACTTTTTCTGTACCTCTCTCTTTCTCTTGTCCTTCTGGGACTCCAATAATGCGTATGTTGGTACACTTGATCATGTCCCACTTATCTCTCAGGCTCTATTCATTTTCCTTCATTACTTTTTTTTTCCTGCTCTTCAAAATGGATATTCACTATTGTCTTATTCTTTCTTCTGCCTGTTAAAATCTCCTTGTATTCATTTAACGAGGTTTTTTTTTTTTTTTTTTTTTCATTTCACTGAAAAAACAC
This sequence comes from Tolypeutes matacus, assembly GCA_026826555.1. Lineage (NCBI taxonomy): Eukaryota > Metazoa > Chordata > Mammalia > Cingulata > Chlamyphoridae > Tolypeutes > Tolypeutes matacus. The sequence continues at coordinate 5,075,708 of JAKSZT010054396.1, forward strand.
TGTAATGAGAACCACTGAGAAAAGATTATCCTTCCCATGCTACATCTGAAATGGAGAGCAAGAGGGAAGATGGGAAGAGGTAAAGCATGGGGGCTCAAAGTCAGACCGGCCAGATTCATAGCCCAGTTTCCTACTGGTGAGACCACAAGAAGACCACTTTACCTTTCTTATGTCACCCATAAAATAAAACAACACAGAAAAAGGGATAATAATTATCAAGGTCTGCTTCACCCAACTCAATGAAATAAGACAACTGTCTTAATTTGCCAGAGCTGCTAAGACAAATACCATACGACAGTTGGTTGGTTTAAACAATAGGAATTTATTGGCTCACGGTTAGAAGTCCAGAATCAAGAGTCAGCAAGGCCATGCTTTCTCCCAGAGTCGGTAGTGTTCGGATGCTGGCTTGACACAATTTTGGGGGTTCCTTGGCTTGTATCTATGCCTCTTGTTACATGGCCATCTCTCTTTGTATCTGCTCTTCCCTTTTGGTAAACTTCTGGCTTCTTTCTGTAGCTTTCTCTGACTGCATCTCAATTTCTTCTCTTAATGAGGCCTCCAGTCATGTAGATTAGGCCGGCCCACACAGTTTGGCCACACCTAAACAGGATCTTCCAAGATCCTATTCACAAATGAGTCCACACCCAGACTCACCTTAACATATTCAAAGACGCTATTTACAAATGAGTTCACACTCACAAGAATGCAGATTAAGATATGAACAGGTCTTTTGTGGGACACAAGATTCAATCCCCAATAGCTATTAAAAACAAAACAAAACAAAAAAAGAAGCTGGGGAACAGATGTAGCTCAAGTGGTTGAGAACCTGCTTCCCATGTACGAGGTCCTGGGTTCAATCCCTGGTACCTCTTGAAAATAATAAAACTGCAAACAAACAAAAAAACCAAAGAAGCGAGTGAAACCATGAGTGAGGTTTTACTTCCAGTCATTGTAGAAAACAATATAATGTGGAGAAACCTATGGCCTATTCTATTCCCAAAGAAAAATTTTAGAAATGCTAAATAAAATTTAACACTGTCCCTGCTGAGTGTCCGTAAGAAATGGAAATCCAGGCTCTCAACATGCACACACGCAGACTTCAAATTCAACTACTTGAGACCAATTGGAACTAGCAGAACTTGTAGGGCTCCAGCAAAGGAGACCCCCCCCCCAGGAATGCCTCCACAATCCAAGGCACATGGGATTCCCATGGAAACAAATCCACACTCAAAGTGAGATTACACTGATAAAAACTAAAAAACCACCACAAGAGGAAGTAATCCATTTTAAGGGAGAGTAAGATGAGAGAGGGAGAATTTACAATCTAAGAATTACAGAGAATAAAATAATCTAACCATCTTTAAAATAAGCATATCTAAAAAATGGCACAGAGGAGACTTCCGGGAAGATGGCGGAATACCAATGTGAAATAATTGTTCAGAAGCACAGAAGGTAGAGGGGTACAGAAACAAAATATTTTGCTCAGTTAAAAGAAAAACGGGACTTCCGAGAAGATGGCGGACTAGTAAGACATGGGAATCTCTTCTCCAGAAAAATAGCTAGAGGACAAGCTGAAACAGCCCCGAAAAAGATGTTCTAGGGTTTAGGTCACCAGGTGAAGGCTGCACAACACCCAGAGAAGAGAGGGACAGAAGAGGGAAATCGCGACTACAGAACTGTGAGTTGCAAGTAGCAGCTTCTGCTGCTGCCGGCACCCTCCCCCACACTCTTCAGAATTCTCAGGCCCTCGGGCCTCTCCGACCACAGACAAAGGGGGCTTCAGGGATCTGCCACACCCGGAAAGGGGAGAGAGAGGGACACAGCCTTAGGCTGACTCAGGTTCGGACCTGAAATTTGGCCTGCAGAGCCCCACGGACCCTTCCACACGGCGGTTTGCCCTGGGAGCCTGGAAAGGACCCTTCCACAAGGCGGTTTGCCCTGGGAGCCCGGAAAGGACTGGAGAAATCCGATCCTCACAACCTCCCTCCCTTCTAGCCGGGACTAATTGTTAAGGACACCACGGGAGAGGGGAGAGAGAGCCTGGGGCTGACCCTGCTTTGGACTCCCAGGTTTGGTCTGCCCTGTCCCGGGAGCCCTTCTAGGCTGGGTGGCGCTGCACCATTGTTTGCCTTAGAGCCTGCAAGGGGCTAAAGATATACAAACCTCCCAATCTCCTCCTCTACTAACAGGGACTGATTGTTGAGGATTCAGAAGGGAGTGGAAATATTTCCTAGCTGGGAAAAGGGGGGCGCTGCGGGAGAAGTCTGGAGAACTGTCTCGGAAAGTATGAATCACAGGGCTCCTGGCCACCAGACAGGAAGCTCTATCACATTGATCTGGTCTGTGTCACAACAAATACGCTCCGACCAGGCATTGAATTGAGAGCAGCCAACAAGTGCCATCTCCTGGCAGACCGAGGAAGTACACATAAGAAAATTAATAAGAGAGTCTTTTCCTGGCCTCTATAGCCTCCCTGCCCAAGGCCCTAGGAAACGACTCTACAACCAATTACTGGGTCCAGTGCTCAGTTTTGAGCAACCAGCAGAACAATCCTAACAATCAAGGTTGAGCCAAAAATCAGAGAGCGGTGGTAACTCACAGCCTCCTGCCACTAAAACCCCATAAAAGAAAAAGAGATAGAGCATCTAAGTAAAATACAAACTAACCAGATGCCTAAGCACCAACAAAAAATTACGGGCCATACTAAGAAAATAGAAGACATGGTCGAAGAAAAGGAATACAGCAAAGTCTCAGAAGAGATGCAGAATTTGAGAGAACTAATCAATGAGATGAGCACAATTTCCAAAATCAAATTAATGAGATGAAAGAGAATATAGTTAAAGAGATCAATGACATCAAGAAGTCATTGCACGAACGTAAAGAAGAATTTGAAATCATGAACAGAAAAGTAACGGAGTTCATGGGAATGAAAGACACAATAAGTGAAGTAAAAAATACATTTGAAGCATACAACAGCAGACTCAAAATGATAGAAGAAAGAATAAGTGATACTGAAGACAGAGCAGCTAAAATTGAAGAGAGAAAAGAACAGAGAGAGAAAAGAATGGAAAAAATTGAGCAGGGGCTCAGAGATTTGAATGACAACACAAAACGCAAGAACATACGTGTCATTGGAGTTCCAGAAGGAGAAGAGAAAGGAAAAGGGGCAGAAAGAGTATTTGAGGAAATAATAGCTGAAAATTTCCCAACTCTCACGAAAGAAATGAACTTTCATGTCCAAGAAGCACACTGTACCCCAATAAGAATAAATCCAATAGACCTACGCCAAGACACATATTATTCAGAATGTCAAATGTAAAAGATAAAGAGAAAATGCTCAGAGCAGCAAGAGAGAAGCAAACGATCACGTACAAAGGGCGTCTAGTAAGACTTTGTGCAGATTTCTCTTCAGAAACCATGGAGGCGAGAAGACAGTGGTATGATACAATTAGGAAACTGAAAGAGAAAAAGTGCCAGCCGAGAATTCTTTACCCAGCAAAACTGTCCTTCAAATATGAAGGTGAATATAAAGTATTCACAAACAAACAGAAACTAAGAGAGTTTGCAAAAAAGAATCCACCTTTGCAGGAAATATTAAAGGAAGCCTTAGAACCTGAAAGAAAAAGACAGGAGAGAGAGGCTTGGAGGAGAGTATAGAAGAAGGGAAAGCAGAAAGGATCACCAAAAGAGTAAAAAGAAAGACAAAAATAAGATGACATATGAAAACCAAAGAATACAATGGAGGAAGTAAATAATGCATTTTCAGTAATATCATTGAAAGTGAATGGATTAAATTCCCCAATCAAAAGATACAGGCTGACAGAATGGATAAAAAAACATGAGCCATCCATATGCTGCTTACAAGAAACTCACCTCAGACACAAGGATACAAGCTGGCTGAAAGTAAAAGGTTGGTTTAAAAAAGATACTCCATGCGAATAGTAAACAGAAAAGAGCAGGGGTAGCTCTACTAATATCAGACAAAACAGACTTCAAATGCAAAAGAGTGATAAGAGATGCAGAAGGCCATTATATATTAATAAAAGGGACGATCCTCCAGGAAGATATAACAGTCATAAATATCTACGCACCTAACCAGGGTACCCCAAAATATATGAGACAAACCCTGGCAAAACTGAAGGGAGAAATATACATTTCTACAATAATCGCCGGGGACTTCAACACCCTTTCTCACATCATTAGATAGAACAACTAGACAGAAGATCAACAAGGAAACAGAGAACTTGAACAATATGATAAACAAGTTAGACCTAACAGACATATACAGAACACTGCATCCAAACTCAGCAGATTATATATTCTTCTCAAGTGCCCATGGATCTTTCTCCAGGATAGACCACGTTAGGTCACAATACAGCTCTCAATAAATATAAAAAGATTGAAATTATACAAAGCACCTCCTCAGATCATAATGGAATGAAACTAGAAATCAATAATAGACAGGAAAAAAGGAAATTTGAAAATGTGTGGAGACTGAACAACACACTCCTAAATATTCAGTGGGTCAGAGAAGAAATTGCAAGTGAAGTCAGTAAATATATTGAGACAAATGAAAATGAGAACACAACATATCAAAACTTATGGGATACAGCAAAGGCAGTCTTGAGAGGGAAATTTATAGCCCTAAATGCCTATATTAAGAAACAAGAAAGAGCTAAACTCAAAGATTTAACTGAACAACTTGAGAAACTAGAGAAAGAACAGCAAACCAATCCCAAAGCAAAAAGAAGGAAAGAAATAATAAAGATTAGAGCAGAAATAAATGAAAATGAGAACAAAAAAGCAATAGAGAAAATCAACAAAACCAAAAGCTGGTTCTTTGAGTAGATCAATAAAATTGACAAACCCCTCGCTAGACTAACAAAGAAAAAAAGAGAGAAGATGCAAATAAATACAATCAGAAATGAAAGGGGGGAAATTACAAATGACCTCACAGAAATAAAAAGAATCATAAGAGGATATTATGAGAAACTTTATGCCAACAAACTAGACAACCCGGATGAAATGGACAAATTTCTAGAAACTCATAACCAACCTACACTGACACAACAAGAAATACAAGAACTTAACAAACCAATCACAATTAAGGAGATTGAATCCGTCATCAAAAATCTCCCAGCAAAGAAAAGTCCAGGACCAGATGGCTTCACAGGTGAGTTCTACCAAGCATTTCTAAAAGAATTAACACCAATTCTGTTTAAACTCTTCCAAAAAATTGAGGAGGACGGAAAATTACCCAACACATTTTATGAAGCCAACATCACCCTAATACCAAAGCCAGATAAAGATTCTACACAAGAAAAGAAAATTACAGACCAATCTCTCTAATAAACATAGATGCAAAAATTCTCAACAAAATATTTGCAAATTGAATCCAACAGCATATCAAAAGACTTATACATCACGACCAAGTGGGATTTATTCCTGGTATGCAAGGCTGGTTCAACATAAGAAAATCAATCAATGTAATACACCACATTAACAAGTTGAAGGAAAAAAACCACATGATCATCTCAATAGATGCAGAAAACGCATTTGACAAAATCCAACATCCTTTTTTGATAAAAATACTTCAAAAGATAGGAATAAAAGGAAAATTCCTCAATATGATAAAAGGCATATATGAAAAACCCACAGCTAACATCATACTCAATGGGGAAAGGTTGAAAGCTTTCCCCCTAAGATCAGGAACAAGACAAGGATGCCCACTGTCACCGTGTTATTCAATATTGTACTAGAGGGAAGCGGCTGTGGCTCTATCAGTAGGGCTCCCGTTTACCATATGGGAGGCCCCAGGTTCGGTTCCCAGGGCCTCCTGGTGAAGGCAAGCCCGCCCGCACGGCGTGGTTAGCTGACCCAGCGAGCACAAGCAGCAAGGGGGGGATAAATGAATAAATAAATAAAATTTTTAAAAAAAAAAAAAAAAAAAAAAAAATATTGTACTAGAAGTTCTAGCTAGGGCAATTAGAGAAGACAAAAAAATTAAAGGCGTCCAAATAGGAAAAGAGGAAGTAAAACTCTCACTGTTTGCGGATGACATGATCCTGTATTTAGAAAATCCTGAAGTATCCACAACAAAGCTACTTGAACTAATAAATGAGTTCAGCAAAGTGGGAGGATATAAGATCAACACGCAAAGATCAGTAATGTTTTTGTACCCTAGTACTGAACAATCTGAGGAGGAAATCAGGAAGAAAATTCCATTTTCAATAGCAATAAAAAGACTCAAATACCTAGGAGTTAATTTAACCAAGGAAGTACAGGACCTATATGCAGAAAACTACAAAACAATGCTAAAAGAAATTAAAAGACCTAAACAAATGGAAAGACATTCTGTGTTCATGGATTGGAAGAATCAATATCGTGAAGATGTCAATCTTGCCCAAACTGATTTATAGATTCAATGCAATACCAATCAAAATCTCAACAGTTTACTTTACAGAATTAGAGAAGGCAATTACCAAATTCATCTGGAAGGGTAAGTGCACCCGAACAGCCAGAAGCATTCTAAGAAAGAAGAGCAACATTGGAGGAATTTCACTGCCTGACCTTGAAACATATTACAAAGCTACAGTGGTCAAAACAGCATGTACTGGCATAAAGATAGACACATCGATCAGTGGAATGGAATTGAGAACCCAGAAACATACCCTCACCTATACAGTCGACTGGTTTTTGACAAACCTACCAAGCCCATGCTAATGGGAAAAAACAGTCTCTTCAACAAATGGTATTGGGAGAACTGGATATCTATAACCAAAAGAATGAAAGAGGACCCCTATCTCACCCTCTATACAAGAATCAATTCAAAATGGATCAAAGATCTAAATATAAAAGCCAGGACCATAAAACTACTAGAAGAAAATGTAGGGAAACATCTTCATGACCTTGTAGGAGGTGGTGGTTTCTTGGATCTTACATCCAAAGCACGTGCAACATAAGAAAAAATTGATAAATGGGACCTCCTCAAAATTCATCACTTTTGCACCTCACAGGACTTTGTCAGAAGGGTGAAAAGGCAGCCAACTCAATGGGAAAAAATATTTGGAAATCACATATCTGATAAGGGTTTAATATCCAGGATATATAAAGAGATGTTACAACTCAACCACTAAAAGATAAATGACCCAACTGAAAAATGGGCGAAAGACTTGAATAGACATTTCTCCGAAGAAGAAACACAAATGGCAAAAAAACACATGAAGAAATGCTCAACATCACTCATGATTAGGGAAATGCAAATCAAAACTACAATGAGATATCATTTCACACCTATCAGAATGGCCACTATTAAAAAGACAGAGAACTCCAAGTGTTGGAGAGGATGTGGAGAGATAGGAACACTTCTTCACTGTTGGTGGGAATGCAGGATGGTACAACCACTATGGAGGACTGTTTGGCAGTTCCTAAAGAAGTTGAATATAGACTTGCCACGTGACCCTGCAATACCACTACTGGGTATATACCCAGAAGAACTCAGAGCAGTGACACGAACAGACATTTGCACACCAATGTTCATAGCCACATTATTCATCATTGCCAAAAGTTGGAAACAACCCAGGTTCCATCAACAGATGAATGGATAAACAAACTGTGGTCTATTCACACGATGGACTATTATGCAGCTGTAAGAAGAAATGAATTCATAAAGCATATGGCAACATGGATGAATCTGGAGGACATTATGTTGATTGAAGCAAGCCAGACACAAAAGGACAAATACTGTATGAATGCATTACTACGAACCAAATATATTGTGTAATATATTGTTTGATTCACACACACAAAATAACAAAAAAAACAAACAAAAAACAAAGCAAAAAAATTTACATGTATCCATTACATTTAATTGAGAAATGTATATATTATTCATCTGTGTTTACTTTTTAGTTTTTATTTTATTGTATTATTTTTTTCTTTTTTTCTTTCTTTCTTTATTTTATTTATTTATTCATTCATCCCCGCCCCGCTGCTTGCGCTTGCTGGGTCAGCCAACCACGCCGTGCGGGCGGGCCCGCCCTCACCAGGAGGCCCTGGGAACCGAACCCGGGGCCTCCCATATGGTAAACGGGAGCCCTACTGATTGAGCCACAGCTGCTTCCCTACTTTTTAGTTTTTAATTGCTTATGTTTTCAATTATTAAATGTACAAAATAAAGTTAAAAAAAAAAAAAATGGCAGAGTGTTGATAATTGTTGAAAGCTGAGTAAAGGTGTTACCATTCTCTCTTCTTTTGTATGATAGAAAGTGTCCATAAAAAAAGTTTTAACAGTAATATAAAATTTTTTTAAAAGTTAAAGTTGTTCAGCTCTGTTACAATCAAGATGGTCTTGTGAGAAGCTTCAGGGCTCTGTACCCCAACAGATGCTTTGAATAAGAAGGAAGAACTGGCAGAAACATCTTTCCCAAAGCTTCTGAAAACAGTAAAAGTTTTGCAATAACAGAGTGAGTGCTGAATCAAGGAAAAGGCAGCTTAAAAGCAGTACGATTTCATGGCAACCTGGTTGGCCCCCCACCCACCCACTCAATGAAATAAGACAGCTGTCTTAATTGGGTCCCTGGTCCTGGTTCTGAATGATGCAGAGAAACCCTTGTGCACATACTGACCTAATTTGCCTGATGGTGGCCTGAGGGATCAACCAAGACACTCATCGCAGACCATCCCAGGACTTGCCCTTAGTGTAGAGGCAGCACACAAAATGCCTCTGTGTGGTTCCTTTTTGTAATTTCCCTCTTGAAGTATATTTGATGTTTTCTGTGTTCATCTATCATTTTCCTGTTTTCCTTTAGTTATTTGTCAAGTCATGGCTGCTTGGGGCAAGGCATTGCTGGCTGTAGGACATATAGTGCAGTGCCCAGAAACATGAAGAAACTGTTTCCTAGGGAAAAGCCATTCATATCCATGTAAACACAGGAATTCCTATGGTACATATGCAAAGAAAGCACTAGGGAGGCCACTACATTTTGGCCTCAAGCTATTCTCTAAATTCATTGTATGGATAAGCTCTGAAGGAACATACTTGAATTGATCAACCTGCAAACACTGGGGAAGGTGTTTTTCTGTTTATTATTGTGTGTGTGTGTGTCAGCTCCTGGTATTCAAGGAAAGCTCTGTCATAACAGCTGGATATAAACATAAGGTACAGACACCTCAGAGTCTAAATTTCAGCAATAACAAATTAAAATATCAAAATATCCAGACTTCAACAAAAGATTACCAACCATACAAAGGAAGAGGAAGTGATAGCCCAGGCAAAGAAGAATATTAAAGCATGAGAAACCTAAAGCATGAGAAACCATCAATGATGAGGACCAGACCTGAGACATTCCAGTCAAAGATTTAAAAAAATAGCCCTGGGGAGTGGCTGTAGTTCAGTGGATGAGCACCTGCTTTGCATGTACGAGGTTCCAGGTCAATCCCCAGTACCTCCTAAAACAAAACAGAACAAAACAAAACCCTAAATATGCCCAAAGACCTAAAGGAAAACATGGACAAATAACTAAAGGAAAACAGGAAAATGATAGATGAACACAGAAAACATCAAATATACTTCAAGAGGGAAATTACAAAAAGGAACCACACAGAGCTGAAGATCCCAGTAACAGAAATTAAAGATACCTAGTGGAGTTCAACAGCAGATTGGAGCTGGAAGAAGTCAATAAATTTGAAGAAAAGACCATTGAAATAATCTGATTTAACCTTCTGAGGAGCAGAAGGCAAAAAGAATGAAATAAAGTGAACAGGGCTTGAGGAACCTATAGGACACCATCAGGCATACCAATACACACACCGTGGGAGTCCCAGAAAGAGAAGAAAGAAAAGGAAAGAGAGAATACTAAGGAAAAAAAAAAAAAAGGCTGGCAATGTTCCAAATTTAACAGAAGAAAAATAGCACTAAGTATGAAAAACAGCCAAGTCACTCAACAAAATCCATACAGGAGAAACCCAAATAGACCCTCACCGTGACATATGATAATCAATCTGTCAAATGCCAAAGACAAAGATTGGATTCTGAAAGTTACAAAAGAGATACAGGGAGCGGATATGGCTCAAGCAGTTGAGCGCCTGCTTCCCACATGGGAGGTCCTGAGTTCAGGCTCCAGTGCCTCCTAAAAATAAACAAACAAAAACAATAAGGAAACAAACGAAAAAACCAGCTCAAGGGAGCTGATGTGGCTCAATGGTTGAGTGCCGGCTTCCCACATACCACAAGGTCCTGGTACCTCAGGGGAGAAAAAAAAAAGATTAAGTGCCGATTTCTCATGGGAAACCATGGAGGCAAGACAGGAATGACATATTTAAAGTGCTAAAAGCAAAAAGTTGCCAACTAAGAATTCTATATCTGGCAAAAATGTCTTTCAAAAATGATGGAAAGATTAAGATATTTCCCAGATAAACAAAAGCTGAAGGATTTCATAACTACTAGATCAGCCCTACAAGAGAAGCCAAATGGAGTTCTGCAGGTTGAAAGGAAAGGACATTAGAAGATCAAAGTTGCATGGCAAAATAAAGATCTCTGGTGAGAATAATGACATGGGTAAATATAAATGCCAGTACCATTGTATTTTTGGTTTGTAACTCCACCTTTCACTTCCTACAGGATCTAAAAGGCAAATGAATAAAATGTAATGAGAAATCAGTGGCTTTGGATTCATAATGTATAAAGGTACAATTTGTGACAAAAACTACATAAAGTTGGGGGGAGGGAGGAGTATAGGAACATATAGTATAGTATAGTATAGTATAGGAACTATTGAAATTACGTTCGTATCAAAACAAACAAGATTGTTATAGATAAATTTAGGATGTTAAATTTAAGCCCTTGGGAAGCGGCTGTGGCTCAATCAGTGGGGCTCCTGTTTGCCATGTGGGAGGCCCCGGGTTTGGTTCCCGGGGCCTCCTGGTGAGGGCGGGCCCGCCCGCACGGCGTGGTTGGCTGGCCCGGCGAGCACAAGCAGCAAGGGGGGGATAAATGAATAAATAAATAAAATCTTAAAAAAAAAAAAAAAAAAAATTTAAGCCCTGTGGTAATTACAAAAAAATAAAATATAAAATTGTGGAGAATATGCAAGCTTAAAGAGACAGAAAGTATAGTACAGGTTGCCGGGGGTTGGGGTGGGATGGGGAATGTGGAGGTAATGCATAATAGGTATAGGGATTCTGTCTGGGGAGATGGCAAAGTTTATGTCGTATATATGTTCCCACAATTAAAAAGAAAAGGAGCCACTAAAAAGACAATGACAATTAAATGCAATACATGATCATGGCACGGACCTAATAAGGGAGGAAAAAAGGCTCAAAGGGACATTATTGGGACATATGAAAAAATGGAAATACAGACTGTATGCTTTATATCAATGTTAAATTTCTTCAACTTGATAACTGTACTTCAGGTAGTTATATAAGTGAATATACTTGTTATTAGGAAATGTACATGGCAGTATTTAAGGGTTCAAGGAGCATGATGTATACAATTTATACCCAAGTGTTCAGAAGATGGATGGATAAGTAGCTAGAATGATAAGGCAAATGTTAAAATTGGTGGATATGGGTATTTGGGGGAATAGGTGTATGTTGGAGTTCTCTATATTGGATTTGTACAATTTTTGTAACACAATAATTAAGATAAAAAATTTTTTGAAAAGGTATAACGTAGAATAAACATAATTGAAGATAAAATTAGCAATTGGAAAATATAATGTGAAAAAATCCCAGAATGCAGGAGAATGTCATAAAAAGATAAGGTTATAAAAAGATAAGATACATGGAAGACTGAACGAGATCCACATACTTCTATGACAGTAGTGGCAAAAATAAAGAAAAAACAAACAGCGGTCAATTAAAAACAAAAACAAAAACAAAAAAAACGAATCAGGTTGAAGAAACAGACCAAGACCTAAGTGGACTTAGAAATAAGCCCAAACAAGAAGTAAAACTTTCACTATTTGCTGATGACTTGATCCTATATCTAGAAAATCCTGAAAAATCCGCAAAAAAGCTACGAGAACTAATAGACGAGTTCAGTAATGTGGCAGGATAAAGATTAATACACAAAAATCAATAGCGTTTCTATACACTACTACTAATAAGCAATGTGAGGAGGAAGTCAGGGGAAAAATCCCATTTACAATAGAGACTAAAAGAATCAAATATTTAGGAATAAACTTAACCAAGGACAAAAAGGATTTATATTCAGAAAACTACAAAATATTGCTAAAAGAAACCAAGGAAGAACTAAACAAATGAAGGACATTCCATGTTCATGGACTGGAAGACTAAATATCACTAAGATGTCAATTCTACCCAAATTTATCTACAGATCCAACGTAATCCCAATAAAACTCCCAAAAGCCTTTTTTACAGAATTGGAAAGGCCAATTATAAAATTTATTTGAAAGAGTAAGAGCTCTTGAATAACCAAAAAATATCTTTAAAAAGAACAAAGTTGGAGTACTCTCTTCCTGACTTTAAAGTGTATTACTCAGCTACAGTGGTAAAAAGAGCATGATACTGGCATAAAGGTTGATTAACCAATGGAACAGAACTGAGTGTTCAGAAATAGATCCTCAAATTTATGGTACAGTGATTTTTTTTTTTTTTTTTTTTTTAAGATTTATTTCATTTATTTATCCCCACCCCACCCCATTGTTTTGCACTCACTGTCTGCTCTTCTGTGTCTGCCTGTCCTCCCACCAGGACAATCCCCTCTCTTCTAGCCTGGACTAATTGTTGAGGATTCCACAGGAGAGGGGAGAGAGAGCCTGGGGCTGACTCGGCTTTTGACTTGCAGGTTTGGTCTGCTGTGTCCCGAGAGCCAATCCAGGCCGGGTGGGGCTGCGCCACTGTTTGCCTTGGAGCCTGCAAGGGGCTAAAGAGATACAAACCTTCCAATCTCCTCCTCTATTAAAAGGGACTGATTGTTGAGGACTCAGAGGGGAGTAGAAATATTAACTAGCTGGGATAAGGGAGGGGGCTGCCAGAGAAGACTGGAGAACTGTCTCAGAAAGTTTGAATTACAAGGCTCTTAGCCCCCAGACAGAAAGCTCTATCACATTGATCTGGACTGTGTTACAACAAATACATTCTGACCAGGCATTGAATTGAGAGTTACCAAAGAGCGCCATCTCCTAGCAGACCAAAAGAAGTGCACATAAGAAAGTTAAAAATAAGTAGGAGAGGCTTTTCCTGGCCTCTATAGCCTCCCTGCCCTAGGCCCTAGTAAGCAACTCTACAACCAATTACTGGGTCCAGTGCCCAATCTGAGCAACCAGCAGGACAATCCTAACAATCCAGGTCGAGCCAAAAATCAAAGAGCTGTGGTAACTCACAGCCTCCTGCCACTAAATCCCTATAAAAGAGAAAGAGATTGAGCATCTGAGTAAACTACATCCTAACCAGATGCCTGAACACCAGCAAAAAATTACAAGCCATACTAAGAAGAAAGAAGACATGGCCCAAGAAAAGGAGTACATCAAAGTCCCAGAAGAGATGCAGAATTTGATAGAACTAATCAGTGAGATGAGCACAAATTTCCAAAATCGAATTAATGAGTTGAAAGACAATATAGTTAAAGAAATAAATGACATCAAGAAGACATTGAGCAAACGCAAAGAAGAATTTGAAATCCTGAACAGAAAAGTAACAGCGCTCATGGGAATGAAAGACACAATAGGTGATGTCAAAAACACATTTCAGGCATACAACAGCAGACTCGAAGTGAAAGAAGAAAGAATAAGTGATACCAAAGACAGAGCAGCTAAAATTGAAGAGAGAAAAGAACAGAGAGAGAAAAGAATGGAAAAAATGGAGCAGGGGCTTAGAGAGTTGAATGACAACACAAAACACAACATACATGTCATGGGAGTTCCAGAAGGGGAAGAGAAGGGAAAGGGGGCAGAAAGAGTATTTGAGGAAATAATAACTGAAAATTCCCCAACTCTCACGAAAGAAGTGAACTTACATGTCCAAGAAGCACACCGTACCCCAATCAGAATAAATCTAAATAGACCTACACCAAGACATATACCACTCAGAACGTCAAATGTCAAAGATAAAGTGAAAATTCTCAGAGCAGCAAAAAAGAAAGAAACGATCATGTACAAGGGACGTCCAGTAAGACTTAGTGCAGATTTCTCGTCAGAAACCATGGAGGCAAGAAGACAGTGGTATGATACAATTGGGAAACTGAAAGAGAAATACTACCAGCCGAGATTTCTTTACCCAGCAAAACTGTCCTTCAAATATGGAGGTGAGTATAAAATATTCACAAACAGAAACTAAGAGTTTTTTTGTTTGTTTTTTTTTTCATAAGTTTTGATACATTGTATATCAACATTTACAAACGTATACAAACCGGTTGAAAGTGAAGGTTGGGAAAAGATACTCCACGTGAACAGTAACCAGAAAAGAGCAGGGGTAGCTCTACTAATATCAGACAAAACAGACTTTAAATGCAAAAAAGTTATAAGAGATACCGAAGGCCATTATATATTAATAAAAGGCATGATCCTCCAGGAAGATAGAACAGTCACAAATATCTATGCACCTAACCAGTGTGCGCCCCAAAATATATGAGACAAACTCTGGCAAAACTGAAGGGAGAAATAGACATTTCTACAATAATCGTTGGGGACTTCAACACCCCACTCACATCATTAGTTAGAACAACTAGACAGAAGATCAACAAGGAAACAGAGAACCTGAACAATATGATAAGCAAGTGAGACCTAACAGACATATACAGAACACTGCATCCAAACTCAGCGTGTTATACATTCTTCTCAAGTGCCCATGGTTCTTTCTCCAGGATAGACCATATGTTAGGTCACAATTCAGCTCTCAATAAATATAAAAAGACTGAAATTATACAAAGCACCTTCTCAGATCCTAATGGAATGAAACTAGAAATCAGTAATAGACAGGAAAAAAGGAAATACGCAAATATGTGGAGACTGAACAACACACTCCTAAATAATCGGTGGGTCAAAGAAGAAATTGTAAGTGAAATCAGTAAATATATTGAGACAAATGAAAATGAGAACACAACATATCAAAACTTATGGGATACAGCAAAGGCAGTCTTAGGGAAATTTATAGCCCTAAATGCCTATATTAAAAAACTAGAAAGAGCTAAAAACAAAGATTTAACTGAACAACTAGAGAAACTAGAAAAAGAACAGCAAACCAATCCCAAAGCAAGTAGAAGGAAAGAAATAATAAAGATTAGAGCAGAAATAAAAGAAAATGAGAACAAAAAAACAAGAGAGAAAATCAACAAAACCAAAAGCTGGTTCTTTGAGAAGATCAATAAAATTGACAAACCACTTGCTAGACTAACAAAGAAAAAAAGAGAGAAGATGCAAATAAATACAATCAGAAATGAAAGGGGGGGGGAGTTACAAATGACCCCAAAGAAATAAAAAGAATCATAAGAGGATATTATGAGAAACTATATGCCACCAAACTAGACAATTTAGATGAAACGGACAAATTTCTAGAAACACACACTCAACCTACACTGATGCTACAAGAAATACAAGAACTTAACAAACCAATCACATTTAAGGAGATTGAATCCGTCATCAAAAATCTCCCAGCCAAGGAAACTCCAAGACCAGATGACTTCACAGGTGAATTCTACCAAGCATTTCGAAAAGAAATTAACACCAATCCTGTTTAAACTCTTCCAAAAAATTGAAGGGGAGGGAAAATTACCCAACACATCTTAGAAGCCAACATCACCCTAATACCAAAGCCAGATAAAGATTCTACACAAGGAAAGAAAATTACAGACCAATCTCTCTAATAAACATAGATGCAAAAATTCTCAACAAAATACTTGCAAATCAGATCCAACGGCATATCAAAAGACTTATACATCACGACCAAGTGGGATTTCTTCCTGGTATGCAAGGCTGGTTCAACATAAGAAAATCAATCAATGTAATACACCACATTAACAAATTGAAGGAAAAAAACCACATGATCATCTCAATAGATGTAGAAAAGGCATTCGACAAAATCCAGCATTCTTTTTTGATAAAAACACTTCAAAAGATAGGAATAAAAGGAAAATTCCTCAATATGATAAAAGGTATATATGAAAAACACACAGCCAACATCATACTCAATGGGGAAAGGTTGAAAGCTTTCCCTCTAAGATTAGGAACAAGACAAGGATGCCCACCATCACCACTGTTATTCAACATTGCACTAGAAGTTCTAGCTAGGGCAATTAGACAAGAAAAAAAAAATTAAAGGTATCCCAATAGAAAAAGAGGAAGTAAAACTCTCACTGTTTGCAGATGACATGATCCTGTACTTAGAAAATACTAAAGTATCCATGACAAAGCTACTTGAACTAATAACTGAGTTCAGCAAAGGGGCAGGATACAAGATCAACATGCAAAAATCAGTAATGTTTTTGTACATTAATACTGAACAACCTGAGGAGGAAATCATGGAAATAATTCCATTTTCAATAGCAACAAAAAGACTCAAATACCTAGGAGTTAATTTACTCAAAGAAGTACAGGACTATATGCAGAAAACTACAAAACAACGCTAAAAGAAATTTTAAAAGACCTAAACAAATGGAAAGACATTCTGTGTTCATGGATTGGAAGAATAAATATCGTGACGATGTCAATCTTACCCAAACTGATTTATAGATTCAATGCAATACCAATCAAAACCCTAACAGCTTACTTTACAGAATTAGAGAAGGCGATTACCAAATTCATCTGGAAGGGTAAGTGCACCCGAATAGCCAAAAGCATTCTAAAAAAGAAGAGCAACTTGGGAGGAATTTCACTGCCTGACCTTGAAGCATATTACAAAGCTACGGTGGTCAAAACAGCATGTTTGGCGTGGAAAAAAAAAAAAAACAGCATGGTACTGGCATAAAGATAGACACACCGATCAGTGGAATAGAATTGAGAACCCAGATATAAACCCTCACCTATACAGCCAACTGGTTTTTGACAAACCTACCAAGCCCACGCTAACAGGGGAAAAAAGTCTCTTCAACAAATGGTGTTGGGAGAACTGGATATCTATAACCAAAAGAATGAAAGAGGACCCTTATCTCACCTCCTATACAAGAATCAACTCAAAATGGATCAAAGATCAAATATAAAAGCCAGGACCATAAAACTACTAGAAGAAAATATAGGGAAACATCTTCAAGACCTTGTAGTAGGTGGTGGTTTCTTGGACCTTATACCCAAAGCACGTGCAACGAAAGAAAAAATAGATAAATGGGACCTCCTCAAAAACACTTTTGCACCTCACAGGACTTTGTCAAAAGGGTGAAAAGGCAGCCAACTCAATGGAGAAAAATATTTGGAAATCACATATCTGATAAGGGTTTAATATCTAGGATATATAAAGAGATGTTACAACTCAACAATAAAAAGACAAATGACCCAATTAAAAAATGGGCAAAAGACTTGAATAGACATTTCTCCAAAGAAGAAATACAAATGGCAAAATAATACATGAAGAAATGCTCAACATCACTAATTAGGGAAATGCAAATCAAAACTACAATGAAATATCATTTCACACCCATCAGAATGGCCAATATTAAAAAGACAGAGAACTACAAGTGTTGGATAGGATGTGGAGAGATAGGAACACTTCTTCACTGTTGGTGGGAATGCAGAATGGTACAGTCACTATGGAGGACTGTTTGGCAGCTCCTAAAGAAGTGGAATATAGACTTGCCATGTGACCCGGCAATATCACTACTGGGTATATACCCAGAAGAACTGAGAGCAATGACACGAACAGACATCTGTACACCGATGTTCATAGCAACATTATTCACCATTGCCAAAAGTTGGAAACAACCCAGGTGTCCATCAACAGACGAACGGATAAACAAACTGTGGTCTATTCACAGGATGGAATATTATGCAGTGGTAAGAAGAAATGAAGTCGTAAAGCATATGACAACATGGATGAACCTGGATGGCTTTATTTTGAGCAAAGCAAGCCAGACACAAAAGGACAAATACTGTATGAATGCATTACTATGAACCAAATATATTGTGTAATATATTGTTTGATTCACACACAAAAGAAACAAAAAAACAAAACAAACAAAAAAAAATTTACATGTATCCATTACATTTAATTGAGAAATGTATATATTTATTCATCTGTGTTTACTTTTTAGTTTTTAATTGCTTATGTTTTCAATTATTAAATGTACAAAATAAAGTTAAAAAATTTTGTTTAAAAAAAAAATTGTATATGTATAGTACATTTAATTGAGAAATGTATATATTTATTCATTTGTGTTTACTTTTTAGGTTTTAATTGTTTATATTTTCAATTATTAAATGTACAAAATAAAGTAAAGAGGAAAAAAAAAAAAAAAATCTTCCAGCATCATTCACAAAGGGCTGCAACAATTACCCCTTTTAAATAGTCCTATATGATTCATTTATTGCGTTAAATAGACTGGTAGTCCAAAAAAAAAAAGAGGTAGTAAAGAAGGAAGAAGGGAAACATCCCAGAGAGAAAGAGTAGACTATTAAGAAGCAATGGTGAGAAAAGTAAGTGATAAACTTGTTGGCAAATCTAAATAAATACTAACTGTTAAGGAAAACACACATACATACTACACAACAAATTGGGGTGCGGGGGCCTTTTTTTTTTTTTTTTACCAGAAGGTCCTGGGGATCGAACCCTGGTCCCTCCATATGGGAGACGGACGCCCAACCATTTGAGCCACGTCCGTGCCCCGCGGGGGCCTTTTAAAAACAAACTGGAACTAAAATATCGGCCACATAATCTAGAAGATGGGAATGGGAATACAGAAGTTAAAAACTAGAAATCTTAATGTCCTAACGTAGTTCTAAAGTAATGTAAAAAGAATGCAAGTTAAAACCTAAAAGTAACAAATAAAAGAATAGAAACAGGAAGTATAACTTATAGACCAGTAGAGGAGACAATTTCTGAATAAAGAAAACTCAATGAAATCATCAAAATACAAGAATGGAGAAAACAGGAAGCAAAGAAAAAATATAGGGAAATAGAAAAGATAAAACAAGGCAGAAACAGGTTGAAATATATCACCTGGAGTGGATGTGGCTCAAGTGGTTGAGCTCCCACCTCCCACATGGGAGGTTCCAGGTTCTGTTCCCAGTGCCTTGTGAAAAAAACAAAACCACAGAGAGCTGACGTCCTGTGTGGCGCAGAGAAACTAGCGCAGCAAGATGACACAACAAAGGGAGACAAGCAGACAGAAAAATGCACAGCAAATGGACACAGTGAGCATAAGCAGCAAGGTGGGGGGGCATAAACAAATTAAATAAATCTTGAAAAAAAAAATCGAACAAGCAAAACAAACGAAAAAACTAACTTGGGAGCTGATGGGGCTCAGTGGTTGAGCGCCTGCTTTGCACACATGAGGTCCCAGGTTCAATCCCGGGCCCCTAGTACCTCAAAAAGAAAAAAAAGAAAAAAAAGAAATACACCACCAATCTTAGTAACTAAATGGATGAAATTAACCTACTTTAAAAAAGAGATTATAGGTCTTTTATATGTGGGTCTCATTATAAAGATACTGGAACGTGTAAGAAATAACGTACTATTATTAATCAAAAGATACCTAGTCTTACAATGGAATATTTTAATATTCCCTTCTCTGAAACTGATCACAAAAAGCTTAGTGAGGATAAAGATTTCTTAATGAACTTGATCCAACAGACAGATATTCAACTCCAAATAGAGAATCTATCAAATAGAGAATAAACAATCTTCCTGAGGACAAAGAGAACATTTATAGAACTGATCATACACAAGGCCAATAAAAAGGATATTTTAACAAATTTCAGAGAATTGATATCATTATTAACCAGTTCTCTAGCCACAATGTTGAACCCAGGACCTTGTACATGGGAGCAGGTACTCAACCACTGAGCTACAACTGCACCCATAAATTAATATTAAAAAAGAGAAACCCACATATTTAGAAATTATAAAAACACTTTTGAACAACTCATGGGTTAAAGAAGGAACTATAAATTAAATTCTAAAATGTTTGATACTAATAAACAATGAAAGTCATGCATATCAAAATTTGTGGAACACAGCCAAAGTGAGATCTAGAGAGAACTCTACAGCCTCATATGCATTTATTTAAAAAACAAGATATTCAGAAAATGTGTTAAACACACAACTAAAAAGGCTGAAAAACAAGACACACACATATAAATGCATACAAGTAAAATTGAGGAAATGTGAATAAAATCAGTGGATTGTATCAATGTCAATATCCAGAGTGTGACACTATACTATAGTTTTCCAACATATTCTAATTGGGGGAAATGGGCAAAGTGCACAAGTTGGGATCTCTGTATTATTTCTTATAATTACATGTGAATCTACAATAATCTCAATCAAAATTTCAATTAAAGAAAAGAACAGGGCAAGTTAAAACAAAGTGGAACAAACAAGTATTTATTGAATGCCTACTATATGCCAGCACTGTACTAGGTGCCAGAAGACAATGATAAGCAACAGACATGGTCCCTGTCCTCTTAGAGCTATCATCTAGGATAGAAATCAGATACCAAACAAATAAAACACACAAATGTAAAATTATAATGGCCAACAACAGCATATGACAGGAGACTCTGATCTACACTGAAATCTACACTGTGCCTCTGAGGATTAGCCTGGAGAAGAGTGCTCTAGGCCAAGGGACAAGCAAATGCAAAGGCAAGGATGGCTGCAGCACAGTGACAGGTCAGGAGTTTGGAAAAAATAAGACTGCAGAAAAAGGCAGGGGTCAGGAAAATTTGGGCTTTTAGATGTTATACTTGAAGGGTGTTAAAGGAGCAACATAATCCCATTTATTTTCAAATGATTGTTCTAGCTGCTGTGTAGAGAATGGATTAGAATGGGGGGGGCAGGGGGCAGAGACCTGTTTGCTACAGTAGTAGGTATGAAGCTTGGATTAGATAGCTAATTATGGAGAAGAAGAAAAGTTGGCAGGATTCTAGATACTTAGATGGTGGAATTGGTGATGGATTGAAGATATTTAGATGGAAGAATTGATAAGACCTGGTAATGAACTGGACATAAGGGGTGACAGAGTAGGAGGTAGTCAACTGTGTAGTGTGTGACATGAATGAGTAGGAGGATAGAAATGTTATTTACTAAGATGGAAAACAAAGGAGGAAATAAATATTGGGGAGTAGGATGGAAATCAAGAGGTAGTATTTAAAGCCATGAGAGTGAAAGAACTTACCCAGGGAGAACATGTAGAGAAGAGGGCTTAGGACTGAGCCTGGGGTAACTTTGATTTTTTAGAGGCCAGGGAGAGTTATAGACAGAAAGGAAAATAAATATATTAAGGGGTTACAGAAATCAAAAAGAAGAGAATGTTTCAAGGAGGGAGTGGGTGACTGCATCAATATTGCCAAGAAATCAAATGAGGTCAGGGTAAGGTGGGTTTAGCAACATGGTGGTCATTGGAGATCTGGGTGCTGGAATACAATGTTAAGCAAAACAGAAATGGTTCCTGTCCATGAAGAGTAACTTCAGGGATATGAGAGATACAGAGCCCAGATTGGAGCATATTGATTAGGAGGTGACAGAAAAAGCTGGAGGGAAATGTGCAGGCAAGGGAAGTTTTTTAAAAGTATCTCATTTCCTTGTAACAATCAAATAGGTATTTTTTTTTTTTTTAATTCGGAATATAGTAGAATATATGTGAATGTGGAGAAGGCTTCAGTAGAGAGTCCAAAGGGTTCACTGATAAATCAAGGGCCCTTAAAATCTAGAAGGGGATGGGATCTGGGACACACGTGGAGGATTAACTCCCTAGCAACAGGAAGGAAGAAGTCAATGGGTGCAGAGTTAAGTGGTTTTGTATAATTGGTGGTGACACAATGAGGAGAGTGTCTGTCCATTGGCTTCTTTTTTTTCTATGAAATATCAGGTAAAGTCACAGAATGATGGTGAGGGAAGCAGATGGGGAAGTGAGAAGGTGGAAATGACATGAACTTATTCTCTTAGTGAGGGAGTAGTACAAATTTATTACAGAAATATAATAGGTGTTTAGTGGCATTAAAGACCCAAGTTAAGTCAGGGATCAAGATTTATAAGGATTTAATATAAAGCTTACTTCTACCTAAAGAAAAAATATGCACATATCCCTATTCTAGTACGGAAAAAAGCAACTTCAAAAAATACAACTGTTTAAGTTCATACAAGCCTACAAAGTTTCAGAGAAACTCAGAATACTAGAGTTTGGTCACAGCTCTAGAAAATTTGAAAATTTTAGGAGTAGTTTCTAGTATTTATGGAGCATCTTACCTACAAAGGAGTAAAGACTAAAAATTACAGCTCCAAAAAGTATTTAACCAATGGGATAGAAATGAGAGTCCAGAAATAATCTATGGCTAATTGGTTTTCAACAAGGGCACCAAGACTACTCAGTAGGAAAAGAATAGTAAAAATAGATAAATTGGGTTTGATCAAAATTTAAAACTTTTTTGCAAAGGACACTGAGTGAAAAGACAACCTACAGATTTCCAAATCATATATCTGATAAAGGTCCAGTATTCAGAATACATAAAAAACTCCTGCAACTCAACAAAAAGACAAACAACCCAATTTAAAAATGGGCAAAGGGATACAGGCCATTATATATCTTGCCATAACCTACAAAATTGTGTAGAAGAGAGTGTAAACTACAATGTAAACTATAATCCATGCTTACCGGCAATGCTCCAAAATGTGTTCATCAATTGCAATGAATGTACCACACTAATGAAGGATGTTGTTAATATGGGAAAATATAAGAGGTGTGGGGAGCAGGGCATATGGGAATCCCCTATATTTTTAAAGTAATGTTTATGTAATTTAAGTATCTTTTGAAAAAAAAAAAAAAATTTTTTTTTAAATGGGCAAAGGACTTGAAAGTTAAACAGCATTACCATGTTACTCAGCATTTCCACTTCTAAGTATATACCCAAAGAATTAAAAGCAGGGACTCAAAGAGATAGTTGTACCTCAATGTTGACAGCAGTATTATTTACAAAAGTCAAAAGGTAGATGCAACCCAACTGTCCATCAACAGAATGACTGGGTAAACAAAATGTAGTATATACACACAACTGAATATTATTCAGCTGTAAAAAGGAATGAAGTTCTGATACATGCAACAACATGGATGAACCTGAGAACAGTACGCTGAGTGAAATAAGCCAGACACAAGGGACAGATATTATATTATTCCACTTATATGAAATATCTAGAACAAGCAATTCATATAGACAGAAAAGTAGATCAGAGGTTACCAGGGGCTGGGAGGAGGGAGAACTGAGGACTTACTACTTAATGGGGTACAAAGTTTCTGTTTAGGAGATGAAAAAGTTTTGGTAATGGATGGTGTCCACAATAATACAACACTGTGAATGTAATTAATGCTGCTGAATTGTACACTTAAAAATGGTTAAAATAGAAAAATTTCATGTTATATATGTTACCACAGTAAAATAAAACAAAAACAATTTTTAAAAAGTTACCATGGTGATCTAAAATGAAACCTATCAAAAATAATAAAACTGGGAGTGGATGTGGCTCAACCAGTTGGGCGCCCACCTCCCACATGGGAGGTCCCAGGTTTGGTTCCCAGTGCCTCATGAAGAGAAAACAAACGAACAAAAAAAAAACCAAAAAAAACCAAACAAGGAGCAGACAACAGGCAAAAGCAACAAACAAGGGCAGCAAGTGGGCAAGATAAGGGAGCCATCTCAGGGAGAAAAATAATAACAGTTTAATGCAATTAAAAAAATATAATTATTGGCAAATGACAACTTGACCTAACCTTTATTTGGTGGTATAAATTTTACAAAGGTCTCTCACTCATATTCTTCTATTTTTGTAATATCCTTACAGTAGCTCCCTGAGGAGGGTAGGAAAGAATTATCCTTTGGAACAGAAGTATGCATTGGTTCAGAGAGGTTGGTTAGGTCACTTGTCCAAAGTGCTACAGCAAGCAAGTGGTGGAGGTAAGCTCCAAAACCAAAGCTGACTTAATAATTAAATCTGCTACCAAGTAACAAGTTTACCTTTTTTATTTATAACATAACCTTTCAGAGTTAGAGTCTAGAAGAGCAACCAAGCTCTCTCGTAAATCATCCTAGACCTATTAGAATAATAGGCCAGAAGAACCACTGATAGAGCCAGTGGTAAGAAAGCTCAAGGTCTAAGTCTCAATCCTCTTCCCAGTGACTAACTGTTCACTCAATAACTACAGAAGGAAGACATGAACTCGACATGGATATTGAAAATAGAAATGAAGAAAACCCAAAGTTGCAAACCTCTCTTAACAGTTACTGAGACTGAAATACAAAGAGAGAGAGAGGTTGTAGAAACCCTGGACCACTGTCTGACAGCATATGTTCTCTTTCTAATTACAAAATCTATAGCAAAGTGTCTCAACTTCAGCACTATTGAGACTTTGGACTGGACAATTCTTTGTTGTGGGGCTGTCCTGTGAACAGTAGCATGTGTAGTAGCATCCCCTAACCTTTACCCACAAGATGACAGTAGCACATCTTCCCTTTCCCCAGTCCAGACAAAAATGTCTCCTGACATTTCCAGATGCCTCCTAGGTGGGATCACCACCCCCAGTTGAGAATCACTGATCCAGAGCTTCCACTCTGATTATAGACCTCAAGATATTCCTACTGAGAAAGTGGGGGAAAGCCTATGACTATTTTTTTTTCAGGTAACACTTTTTACAGTCTTTACCAAGAAATGTGGGCCTAGCCCAAGAGTCCATATCTTACTACTTAAAGGGGCTCTTGGTAATAATAGTCTTTGGAGACCAAGCAGTCAGTCACCCTTCTTCCTTCCCACACTCAGTAACCAGAGTGACTGCCAAAGTATGCAGAAAATAAGTCACACACAGATGCCTATCAAGCCATTGCTCATCTTTCTATTCTATGGGAGGGAATCTATGCCCTTCTGGAAATCTGGCTCCATTATGGGCTCAAGACAGACAAAGCCTGTACTGCCTGAACTGTCCTCTTCCCAGGAGGACAGAAGAACACTAATAGGCCAGCAATCCCACCCCACTCCCCCACCCCACAGTTGGATACATGCTGACATGGCTCGCCTCATCTCCCTTGAGGGAAGGGACACTCAGCTCTTTGTCTGTTGTCTTGTTTTACAATTATTTACTCTGCCCATCAAAATCTGATGGACTTTAGAACACTTGGCTCAATGGTATTATCCATCCTCTCATCACTGGTGTAGGAGAATATGGCACTCTTTCTAACAATCCAGGCTTTGAGAAACAAATCTTTTCTACAAGTTTCTTCCAAGAGAATCCATGAAATAACTGTGACCTTATTATGTTCTAAGAAAGGGATTTCAGAAACAAAAGATAATCTGTGGAGCCCTTGAGCTTTTCAAAATTTGCTTTTCAATTGGCAAATGCCTTCCTTTTCCCCATCCCTACAAAACAATCTTGCAAAATATTTTTGAGTATTCCTGTTGATTTACCAAGCTGCAGATGAAATGAACATTTTTACCTAAGCGTGTGACTGAGTGAAACAAAAACTTGTTTAAAACATCTGCATGGGGAAGCGGATGTGGCTCAAGTGGTTGGGCTCCTGTTTACCATATGGGAGGTCCCGGGTTTGATTCCCGGGGCCTCCTGGTGAAGGCAAGCTGGCCCGCCCAACGCGGTGAGCTGAGGCAACAAAGGGAGACAAGCAGACACAGAAAAACGCACAGTGAGTGGACACAGCGAGCACAAGAAGCAAGGTGGGGATAAATAAATAAATGAAAAATCTTTAAAAAGGAAAAAAAAAAACATCTGCATGGTGGCACTGATTGGGCAGGTGGGCTTCAGCAGCTTCAGAATGGAGTGAAATTACTGCAACCTAAGACCCAGGGTCTCTGAGGTCCCCACACTGCCTCCGCTAGACTTCAGCTCCTTAAGGGAGAAACAGCCTCAGACCCTGGAGCAAAGGCCACAGAGCCTCAGTCCACAGAGCTCAAAGAACAAAATGGACACTATAATATTAACAAAATGGTCATTTTGTGTCAATTGTAAAAGATCTTTGCATTTGTAGCAGGAGCAAGGGACACTCTATTTCTGCTCTCTAGACATTAATTGTATAAACAAAGGATGATGAACAGTTTTGTTTGTTTGTTTTTAAAGCTAGTTTTCAAGGACTGTAATGGTTTCTACAGACTCTCCCCAGAACATTATATTTTTAGTTCTCTCTCTAAAAATCATGTTTTAAATCCCAAAGAACATTATTTATTCCTTTAAGAGCAGGATTTAGACAAGGGAAAGCACAAACAGAACTAATTTTGAAAAACTAAATTCAAAATAGGACAAGCAGAAGCACATCTAAAGTTTTAAATCCTTGTTATCCAATGATCTCCTAACCCAGTTCTTGATCTTCAAATCCTGGGAGAAGGTAAATTTAGGGTGAGGGATTAAGTATCAACTGTACTGGCATTTACAAAACATTTTGGCAGGTGTTCTGTCAGTCTATAATTAGTGAGTAGGCTCAGAAACTTAAAATGATCCCAAAGGGTTTCAGGGCCAACAGCCAGCTCCCTGAGCGCAGAGCTGTGTAGCCACGGGGCCGCTGCCGTCCAGAACGCAGCGATCGGTGCCCTGCCACGAGGCCCACGTGTGTGCACGCACACGCCAGCTCCGAAGAGCCTCTTTTTTCAAAGCCCTAGTGGCCTGACCTCAACACCTGCTACACTTCCTGAAGACAGACAGGCTCTGGAGCTCCACTTGTTCCTCACACACGGCTGCACTTTCGAGGAACGACCGCACACACGCAGAGGCTGGCCAGCTGCCAAGCAGGGGCAGCCCAGCCGCCTCGGGCCTGAACTTTCCTAGTGCTATCAGGGCGGGATCCTGCTATGAGCTGACTCAGCGGCCAGCATGGAACTCTGCCAACCACACAGCCATGCGGGGGCTGCCGGCAGCGCACAGATGTTTTGCTAAGCCAAAGTAATCTGCCGGGAGGTGCGTCTGGGCTGGTGGCCAAGGAGCTGCTGTCGTGGAAGTTGGGATTCTCTGATCCTACTCTTTGCTCTCCATTACCTCCCTGAGTGGTCCAAGAGAAAACCTCTACGTGTCCCAGTGTTTTTCTCTGCTTAAGGCATGCCAGGGTGAATGCAGAAGGGGTGGCACTATTTGCATAAAGGAGCACCACCACCTACCGCGTACCTGGTACTGTACAGACTTTCACCTGTGCAAGCTCAGCTAATCCTCACAACATTCTTGGGAGGTAGCTTCATCATTTTAATCTCACAAGTGAAAAGCCCCAGGCTCAGAGCATTTAAGAACCCCACCGGAAGTTCACAGGGCAATAAATGGAAGAGTGCTTTTGAACCCACTTCTCTGGCTCCAAACTCCTGCAATCACTGCTATGGTAAAACTAAGGTCAATTGCACAGAGCTCCTTAATCCAAAGATGCTGATTTTTCAGATTCCAAAGGACCTTTCTCTTAGAAGACTTCTCAGTTGGCCTGTGTAGACCCACAACCCTTCACAGCTGATTTCTAAACAGCACCGCGAGTCCATATGAAGAGTAAGTGCTTATGGGAGTACCTGGTTATTATTACTGGCTCATCATGCACTCCTTGCCTAAGCACCAGTCATTTAACCTGGAACACTGTGAAAACGCCAATATACCTGAGACCTAATTCCTCACCCTAAATTCAGCGCTCCTATTCTTCGAGTGAGGAAAAACTGCATTGAAGGTCAAAAAGAGAAGGGGAATTAGAAGTCAAAGCTTTGGTTCAGAACACAAATTCCCTAGGTTCCACCCTTTGAGATATTTCATTAGGACCCAGAAATCTGTATTTTTTTAAAAGTTCCTAGATGATTCTAAGGCTCAGCCATGTTTGGAAATCACTTATGCCTGCTTTGGATTAGAAAGGGAATCCTGAGGTCTAGCCTTCTTCATTTCAAAGGGTAAGATGAAATCATGTCCACAGGGCTCTTTGTTGGAAAATATACACAACGCAAGCACTTCCCATCAGCTGAGTTTAGCTGCAAAGCAACAAAAGGTCTTAAAGAGTATGAAACTCAGCCTGGAACTAAGGAACTGTCTTAGGTAAGATTGTTCCGTTATATTACCATTAGAAAAGCTGTAAATAAAGTCATCTCATTTTTAGACATCCCTCATAACACTGTTGCAGCCTCATCCTTCCTTTAAAAAAAAAGAGTGACATTCTTTCATATCAAACTTGGAACAATCTATATTAGGAGTAATGTACACATTCTGTTGCTTTACTCAAGAAAACAAATGTTAAGTGGGAAAAAAATTTCAAAACACTCCAAGTCTATTCATGTCTAGGCTGCTGCTAATTGAAGTGGGGAGAGAATTAGAGGCTTGGCAGAGTCGCTGCCCCTGGCAGTCCGGTAGCCCTCTCTGGCTAGCCTTCAAGAAGAACAAATGACCTCCCACACCAGAAAGACTGACCTGCTTGAGCTGCTCATCCAGATTCCAGCTTGGCTGCCCAGATGCAGAGACTGAAGGTGGGGCCTTGGAAGCATCTTTGGTATGGTCTTCTTTAGCCTGCTGTCCATGAGGTGGGGGCCCTGGTGCTGGAAGAAGACTGGACATGGGCACCACTCTGGGGTCTGGGCGAGATGCTTTCTGCACATGAAGATATTTGGAAGCAGCCTGGGCCTCTTTCTCAGCCACCTCTGCATCTTCATCATCCTCATCCTCACCTTCCAAACCTCCTTCCTCTTCCTCAGGCTCTGAGTTCACACTGCTCCGTTCAAACACTCGGGCAGTCGCTGTGGCTGGTGGAACTCTGGCTAAAGGACCCAGGGCAGGACTGCCAGAAGGTCTCCCAGGTGTGGCAGAAAGGAGAGTCTGCTGTGTGGTCAGCTTCTGGCCGTATAAGAGCTGGGCTTCTCTCACCTGCTGATCCTGCTTCTCCCTGGCATCCATCTGCAGAGGAGCCAGGTGCAGCTGCTTCTGTTTCTGCTGCTGCTGCTGCTTCTGCTGCTGCAGTGGCTCCATCACTGCCTCAAGCTTCACCCACTGATTGGCATGGCTCTGATCTGAAAGCGTAGCCCAGCAGGCACAGTGGGTCTAAATCTTAAATGACTAAGAAGAAAAACAGAGAAGGAGCAAAAAACAAAACACAACTCTGTAAAACCAGTATAAAAAGGCTTTCGTTTCTCCATTAAAGGGCCATGCGTTCTGAAGACTAAGCATATGCTCTTATATCCGAGGTTCAAGATGAGAGAATGGTGGAGTTTTGGGGGTGGGCATGTAGGGAGGGAAGTGAAGAAGAGGAACAGGATTTAAGGGGGGGGGGGGGATATAGGATGACTCTCAGTAGCAGTGCACTACTGAGGGTTTAAAAAGCAGTAAATCCAACAGATGTCTAGCCTGCTAACATCTGTATTCTGATCTCTCTCTCCCTACATTATCAAACATTAATCTACTATTGAAACGACAACTGGATTTGCACTGTACATAGGTTGTGATGATGAAAGCCACAATAATAAAGGGACTGCCCGCAAAAGAGAGAATGCTACTTATGTTCACATCCCCATCAGAGAAGGAAAGATAACACCAAGCCAAACACTGAGCTAGCAGGCAGACAGAGACTTCTCTCATAGAAAAGCAGGACCCAGCAAACTGCTTTTGGGTTTAAACTTTTCAAATTTTTAAACAGATCAAATTGCCAGCTGCTTGTCGGGTGGACTGAGCCAGGCTAACTGGACATTACAGCCTCAGAAAGAATCCAATTTCAACAGCATGAAAGGAAGAAACATGCAAGGAAGCAAGCGTTTCAAATTGCAATCGCTCAAAAACAAACGGGGGGTGGGGGAGCAGGATTCCTCTGGAGCTTTTTAAGTTAATTAATTTGAAACAGATATCAATATTGTCTA
Organism: Tolypeutes matacus; assembly: GCA_026826555.1. NCBI lineage: Eukaryota > Metazoa > Chordata > Mammalia > Cingulata > Chlamyphoridae > Tolypeutes > Tolypeutes matacus. Next base: position 5,105,657 of record JAKSZT010054396.1, read on the forward strand.
AACAACAAGTTAATGCTTTTCATAAACAAGTAAAACTCGTAAAATCCCCTTTCTTTCTGGTTCACTTCTACTATGATAGTCTATGACCAATACAAAAAGAAAAGGCTTTCAGGCCAAAAGCATTCTGGGGGCAGGCAGGTTTATCAGCATTCTTACCAATCAATCTCCAAACACACACCCCTTTCACACCCTCTCCTCTTCTAACCCTCTCCCTTCTTCCTCTCAAGGCCTCCACCCCCAGCAAACCTCAGGTAAATTGTTTTCTCAGCAAATCTCCATAACAGAATGGATTACTATGCACAGGAAAATTTTAGGTGAACATGGTGTACAATTTTGTCAATACATGAAAGCAGCAGCTGCATGGCACAGGTTGAGACTTGAGGTTTGCATTGTTCCAGTGTTTTAGGACTGGGTAGAAAGATTTTTTAAAAAAGAGAAACCTAAATGTCTTTAAGCGTCCTTAAAAATTCATGGGGAAGTAATCAGATCTCTAACAATAACAATTTGGATTTATGAATATTTTTGGTGTGGTTATAGTTTTAAAAGGTATAATTTTTAAAGCTAGGCAAGAAAAAAAAGTAAAGATAAAGAATTCTCATTTTTCTGTTTATCTCAGCACTGCTTTTTGCCTTTTTGTAATCCGTGAAAGATTCAAATTCCAATTTGCCTCTTACTGCTGTTAATTCCTCTCTTGGCACTTTAAAAAGTGTGAGGTATGCCTGTGCAATACTTTCGTTCTGCTTTAGCTCTTCTTATGGTGTAACAAAGCATGAAGATTTATATCCACATTAAATCCAGTTGAAAAAGCGTTCATTTAAAATAAAAACAATGTGAGTCAAAGAAATGAAAGAATAAGGCAAATAATTTGGTCGTTTTTAATTTCCTTAGAATCGCAAGTCAATCACAAGCAGAATCAACCAAGTCCTGCCAGTCACGGAACAACTGCTTCTTGTCTTGTGGCACCATCTTCTCTGTATGCTGTCCCCAGCAGAGGGGGAGGTGTCTCACAGCCTCTTTAGTAAGACTGAGATGACTCAGTTCTACAACTCAATACACACACCCTACCCCCCCCCCGCCCCCGCCAAAAAGCCCATCTTCCCCCAGTCCCTAAGCAGCCAGTTGATCCCAAACAATACACCTGCCTACATTTAGAGAATTTATGTCTCAGAAATCTCTAAACCACTTCATCCCTTCACGCGGACCCCCTCCCCCATTTGCCCTAAAGTTCTCGGACTATCAAATCCGGTGCAACGGACAGCTTGCTTGCACCTTTAAATCCGGCCTTGCCTATCCCTCTCTCTATCTTCGATGTTGGATCCTTCCAGCCCTGGCCCTCTTCAAGTCCCCATGTCCCTCTTCCTTACCCCCCCCAACACCCCATTCTTTATACCCCCCAATTCAGCCCTATCACTTTTACCTTTGCCAAGCCCTCCCAGCCAATCCGCTGGCTTCTTCTCAAATCACCCCAACCCCACCTACTCTTGCCCTCTCAGATCCTGGGAGCCCCTTATCCTTCCCATCCCTTTCTAATGGGCACTGGGCGCCTCGGGGCTCCTCTTAGGGCTCGCACTTTCCCTCCGCGGCCCCGCGCTCCGCCCGCCGGCGCCTTCGCGTTTCCTACACACCTGCCTCCTCTCCCAGCCCTACGTCCCCTCCACCTGCCACAACCTCCGCTCCCGCCCCGGCTGAGGGAGCTGGGTCCCGCGCGGCTTACCTGTGCACGGCGCTCCGGATCCGCCAGCGCCGGAGGAGACCGCAGCTCAGGCCCCGGCGCCGCAGCTGCGTCTCTGCCTCCTCCGCTGCCGGGGGCCACAGCCGGGGCGGGGCCCCGCACCGGAAGCGGCGCCGCGGGGCCGATCCTGTCGGCCCAGGGCGGGGCAGGGGCGGGGCCACAGTGATGGGTCGGGTCCAGGCCGGAAGCGGCTTCAAAAGGAGCGAGGGGCGGGGCGCGGCGGAAGTGACTCTTTTGGGGACGGCCCCGCCCAATTGAGTCTCGGGCGGAAGCGGGTTGAAGCGGGCGGAAGCGGGTTGAAGCGGGCGGAAGCGAGTTGAAGCTATGACCAATGGGAAAGTGTGGACATCGAGGAGTTCCGGCGTGAGCGCTTCTGCGAGGAGTTGAAAAGAATAGGACTAATATTCTTCTCTGAGCAGTTTCTGCTTGTGGAGGTTGGTATGGCGCGGGTCGTGATTTGGGAGGAAGGTAAATAAAGGATATAGGGAATGGCAGGGGCTTCTGTTGGTTCGGTCGGCTACCCAGCCTCCCATTTTCAAACTGATGGGATTCCCTCTTCCGAATCAGCTTTTCTCTGAACTTCTCCCCTCGATCCTGAAAGGAGATGTGGCTGTCCCCTAAAGATGCTGCATCCCCTGAAACTACCTCACGTGGATTAGTATTCTCACTTCTGAAGTTCCAAAGGTGGGGGCTGCATGCCAAATGTTAGTAAAAACGTTTGCTTCTCCGAAGCTTACCTTTCGATGTTGCCACCCTTTTAACTGTCTCTGCAGAGATCATCTACAGATTTGTGCACCCAACACATTGTCTTAACTTTTCTTCCCTTGATGATTTCAGAGTCAATGTGGACAACGCATTCAACATCCAGGCCTCATTTCTAGAGACCTTCACATCATTCTCCCAATCCCTCTGTGAAATCCTGGACCTTGTTACCACAAGTGCTATCGCCTCACGAACCAGTAATTCTAACATCATTCTGTTCAACCACAGCATACTATCCTTTGAAGCTGCTCAAGAGCTTCAGCATAACTATTCTTTCACTTTATCAGAACCTCAGATCTGCAGGTTTCTACTTTATCTCTTATCCATTAACCCACTCCACTCTTCACTTCCCTCCTTATTCATCTTAGATTAAATGGTACATCATTATGATCCCACTGTTACTAATACCTCAACACTCCCTTTTCCCCTTTTACATTTACCCAACTTAGTCCCCCACCCTCTATGCCTGTACCTTGTGATAGAAAACTGTCCTGCTGAACAGATTGATCACTAAATTAATAATTATCAACCTTAAATGGGCTCTCAACAGTGCCTGGAAAATGAATTATATTTTTCTAGTCAACCTGCTCACCACTGTCTCTGCAAATCTCTAACCCTTCCCTTTCCCGCCCCTTTCCCTGCTCACCTTACTATATAAGCAAAGACAAACGTAGAATGCCCTAAAATCTAGAAATCTACATACTTTTATTCTCATCCTGCCCTTCCTATCTGTAATTTACCCAATCAAAAAAATAGATTTATTGAAACCCTACTATATGCCAGAACAGGCACTCTTCTGGGTGCTTGGGTTGAGCAGTGGACAAAACTAATTCCTGGCCTTCAGGGATCTTTCATTCTAGTTGTGAGAAACAGAAAACAAATAAATGGTGTCAGATAGGGGTATGTACCATGAAGGAGAACAAACAGGGTAAGGGTTTGACAGTAGTGTTAGGTAGCTGCTAGTTCAGGTGGATTGGTCAGAGAAGAACTCATTGATAAGGGACACTTAGGCAGAAATTGGAATTGACTTATGGAGGTAAACCATGTGGCTATCTAGGGGAAGAATGTTTCAGACAGGAGATGAAAGTTTAAATGTTCTGAGGCAGGAACAAACTTGGCATGTTATGAGAATATAAAGATCATGAATAGTTGGTACAGAGTGAGTGATGGGGAGAGTGGTAGATGAGATCAGAGAGGTAGCCAGGGGCCCAGTCCTGCAGAGCTTTGTAAGCCACGGTGATAACTTGGGAGTCACCACTGAAAACACTAGAGAGTTTTGAGCAGAAGAGTAACTTGATCAGATTTAAGTCTCTAAAATGATTGTTCTAGCTGTTTCAAGACTAGTATATGGGAGCAGAGGGCTAAGAGTGGAAGCACTAGTCCATGCAGGAGATGATAGTGGCCTGAACAAGGTTAGTGTAATGGAGGAAGTGAGAAGTGGTCAGAATGCAGAAACATTTTGAAGGTCTACCACCAGGATTTGTTGATGGATTAGATATATAGGTTAGAAAGAGTCAAGGATGATGCCAAGGTTTTGGTTCAAGTAACTGGTAGAAAAGTGGTATCATTTACTCATGTGGAGAATATGATCAGAAGCCAACCCCGATGGAATACAATTCAGCAATCTAAAGGAATGAATTATTGATGCACACAGCTTGGCATTATGCCAGCATAACAGTAAGGGCTGGGATGTGGATGTGGCTCAAGTGATTGGGCTCCTGTTTACCATATGGGAGGCCCTGGGTTCAATTCCTGGGGCCTACTGGTGAAGGCAAGCCAGCCTGCGCAGCATGGTGAGCTGATGCAGCAAGATGATGCAACAAAGGGAGACAAAGCAGGCATAGGAAAACGCACAGCAAATGAACACAATGAGCACAAGCAGCAAGGGGGGGATAAATAAATAAATAAGTCTTTGAGAAAAAACAAAACAATAAGGGCTTTATGCTGTGTCAGATTCAAAATGACACTCTTAAAAACATAGTGACAGAGACTAGATCCGTGGTAGCCAAGGGGGAGGGAGAGGAATGGCATAAAGAGATAGCACAAAGGAGGTTTTAGGGTGATGAAATTCTTATGTATCACGATTGTGTTGGTGGTTACATGAATCTATACATGTGTTAAAATCTATAGATTCACTTTGGATGGATTATATGGTGTGTGAATAAAACTGTTTAAATAAAATTCATAGAACTGCACACCAAAACTTTAAAAAGTCGATTTTATTGTGTGACTAATAAAAACCAAACTTATGTGTGCTCAAGTTTCCCATGCCCACTCTTGCTGCTGGGAACTTTCTACAACCTGATGGATGATGAGAGACACATAGTTTTCACCCCACCTGACATTTAATCAACTGCCAGGCATGCGCATGTTGCCCCTGAGACCAACCAGCTGCCAACTACCAGGCGTGATCGAGGCCTTTCTAGACCACTCCAGGCCCAGCAGAGCTGACCCAGGCCAGAATTACTGCTTAGCGAACCCATAGACTCATGAGAAATAATAAATGCTGGTTTGTTTTCCCACAAAAGATAGCTGATACATAAAGCATTTCTTTGCATCTGCCAAGATTGATCTGGTTCAATATACTTGGAGCTGCTGAGCACCTGGAAGAGGACAACCACCATGCTTTATCTTCAAACAGTCATTCTCCCTTCAGATTTCTCATAGTTTTGCTTATACATAGCAGGGAATGTCTTATGCCTCACGTCTCTTATTTCAACTTGTTTGGTAAGGCTAATAACATTTGCATGGTTTTCATTGATTTCATTAATCTTTTTTAAAAAATAAAGATGGAATTGTATAAATATTGGGTGTCATTTGTATTTATGTTTTGTTACATGCTTGGTTTTAAGTGTACAGTGCATAAATGCTAAGAAAGAACAAGTAAACAGCCATATAGAATAAAGATGTAGTTAGTATTAGCTACTGGAGGGAAATGCCTTTAGTTTGTGTTTATGAGAGCCAAAGCTAATTAATATAATTGTGTCCATTTTAATAAGACTTGGTGTTTTAGTCTGTGTGGGTATCAATTTTGAGACTTGGGGAACATATAAAATTTTTTCTTGTTGAAGTTAGTGATTACATTTTCAACTTGATTTGGCCTTACATGAGGTTTTTCAGGATTAATTACCATAGTAAGTGGAGAGAAAACTATCCTGTAGTTACTGTACCTTTTACTGTCATTAAAAACTAAAATGTAACCAGGTGTTTAAGGTTTCTTCTTGTCCTGAGATCAAGGTATAGCCTATAGAGCCTCTATTAGCACGTGTAAAGCCTCTGCTAGGTAAATGGTATTAATGGTGTGTAAAGAAAAGAGGTGTAGCAAGTCAACATATTACTAAGAAGAACCTCATCTGTTTTGGAGGAGGTGGACGCACACTATTGTTACCGGAGTCCGATTTGGCTTCAGTGCATTTTCCTGGGGGGGGGGGATGGGGGAGGTGGAAGAGGGGGGGCTGACTCTTGGGTCATTTTTTTCATGATCCTTTTAACGTTGTAAATCAGACTATTGGTATTTGGTGTCTTGTCACATGGGTTATGTGATGTGTCAGTTCCACAAGCCAATCTGCCTTAGAGGACCAAAAAGCTCAAACCATCCTTGAGGTCTAAAGCTGAATTTTGAAAACTTCTTCAAAGTAATGAGGCCCCCTGATAGTAGGCAAGCCAGCATTCCTCCTGGAGGTAGCTGCTCTCTTAACTACAGTCCCTTTCAACCTGCTCTTGCTGCAAAGGCCCTTTCCAAGCCTTTGATTCCGTGATTTGCCAAAATTCTGATTAATTGACTTTATTGTTCTTTCCCTCATCTGGGAATATAAAAGGTCAGACCTCTAAGGCAAGCAAAAAGACCAATCCCAACGTGACTCATCCTCTTTGAAAACCTTGGAATGTTTCTCTCTCCTTGATACTTAATGAAAGCTGACTGCAAAGCTCCATCCAGATTTTTGTTATGGCCCCAGCACTCACAGCAACCCTTCAAACTGCCAGAGCAAAAGGGAGCAGGAGGCGGTTCAAACCATCTGTCCTAGTGCAAGACGTCTGGTCATAGGCCTGTTCCTCTGGTAGGGACTCTTCAGGAGCCATCTGGCCTCTCAACCGAGAGAGCTGTCATAAGCCAGACACTGGCAAGACATAAGAGGAGAAGGTGCCCAAACTGAAGTCTGCCTGGGAGTGAGCTTGGTTGGCTGAGAGAATCAACTGGAGCCAACTAATTCCTATAAATGGTTCCACAGACACCTAGCACCCAGGGGCTTTACATCCATGAAAAATCTTTACTTCCAAGCACCAACAATGAATGTTGGGTATCAAGGAAAGTAATATACATTTTCTATTGTCAAGGATGGCCTGAGCTCTTCTCATCTCTGGATTAAAAAAAAGTCTGCTAATTTCAGCAAGAGAAAAGTATAGAGAAGTTATAGAAGGCGCTAGGCAAATATTTTGGAAACATGAGTCATAGAACACAAAGTATTATGAAGAAACATCAGTGGAGAGGGAGTTTCCCAAATATAGGATGGGGAGCACTTGCTTTTGTTTGATTTGAGATGTTTGGGCCCCTGTCTTCATTGCTTCCACCCAGCACATGCCACATACACAGCTCTGTCCCTGTTGCAAGCTTAATGTTATTTTATCCCTGACATTTAGCTAAAGGAAGCTAAGTATAACGTAATGGGAGTTCCTGACATTTTATTAATATGAACTATATTCAATCCCTAAGAAGTTGAAAAGGTTGTGCTCCAGGCCTTCATTTACAGCTTTGTGGCCTGAGCACATGTTGAATGCTTGGATTGATTCAAACCAGTCTCAGCACAGATGTTTAACTCTGCTGAAATATCTGGGAATAAAAACCTCATTTGGTAATCTAATTCAGAAACCTCATCTCTGAAAATTGAGCTGGGTTTTCAGTCTCTCCAAAGAAAGGAAGAGTTTGCTTTTATAATGCTTATAAATGTCCTATTATGTTGGAAGAGAATAGAGTGGTTATAAAATTAACTGATCTAACACTTTCCTGATCAAGTCCTTTCCATCCCATCCCCTCCTCCCCCCAAAATGTCTAAATACTCAGCTTAACACTGTGGTCATCAAGCAACCGGTCACTTCCTAATATGGCAGTTCAGCCCTCCAGTTTCACTTCTGGAATTCAAGTGCCAGGAGAATGGCATTTACATTTGTGTTTTCTACAACTCCTTCCCTTCTTACCCCCAATAGTGATGAACCCTCTGTGTTGCTTACTTTAATATTAATTATGGCATCTGTAATGACTGAATTTCCTGAACCTACC
>JAKSZT010054396.1:5113825-5211978 GCA_026826555.1 Tolypeutes matacus
GGTAGGTTCAGGAAATTCAGTCATTACAGATGCCATAATTAATATTACACAGTACACATTTGTTAATTAATGTGTGTTAATAATAGGGAGTATATGGAAAAATATACCAAATATAAGCTATGGACCATAGTTAGTGGTAATAGTCTGATCATGTTCTTTCATAATCTGTAACAAAAGTTCTACAACAATGCAAAGTGTTGGTGAAGGAGTGATGTATAAGAATTCTGCATATTATGCATGATTGCTTTTTATAAGCTTACAACTTCTCTAATAAAAACTATATTTAAAAAATGGTTACCAAACAAGCAGACAAGTTGAGAGAACAAAACAAAACATTGGTTATAGCCATTAAAAAGTTTGAGATTGATTCATTTTTACTGACATGCAAAGATGTCAGTGGGACAATTTAAAGAGAAACTAGCAAGTTACAGAAAAATATGTAAAATAAAATCAGTTTTGAAAAAGGAAAAATGAATAGTGATTTAATCTTTCTAAAAACAATGTCACTTAATAAGGACAGTAATGATACATATCTTATCCTTAGACTCAGGTTTTCTTTGCTTTCTTTTGGTAATTATTTAAAAATATAGGGAGTGGATGTGGCTCAAGCAGTTGAGTGCCTCCTGAAAAAACAAAACAAAACAAACAAAAAGCAAAACAAATGAAAAAACCAACTCAAGGAAGCCAATGTGGCTCAGTGGTTGAGTGCTGGCTTCCTACATATGAGGTCCCGGGCTTAATCCCCAGCCCCTGGTACCTAAAAAAATATATATAAAGGAAAACTCTACAATACTTTTTAACTGTTACCATGTGCTAAGCACTTCACTTACATTATCATTTAATATTCATAATAATCCCCATTTTACAGGTGAGAAACTTGATGCTTATAGGAATTAAGTAAATTGCCCAAGTTTAAGTAGCATGTTCAAAAGTAGTAGGGCTGGATTTGAGCCCAGGGCTGTCTGATTGTAACTCATGCTGTTAACCACCACCCTAAACTCCTGTTTAGGAGGAATAAATATTTGACTTCTGAACCATTTGAGTTTATTTTTCAGTATACATTTTATAATAATGGGCCATGTATCCTCAATATGGCTGTGTATAAGCATTGTGATTTGGCTAAAAGAAGCTGAGTGAAGGCCTAAATTAGAGAGTAGAACTAGACAATGCTGGACATGAGAGCTGACATGTCCCTTCAATTTGCAGAGTAGCAACTAAAAGAACTTGAACCTAGAACACTAGTGAAAGATTAGTAATAGCCTGAGTGTCTATCTGTAGGGAACTGGTTAAATAATATGTGGTACTTAAGCTATCAACGTATTAAAAAGCAAAATAGAAAGAAAAGAAAAAGTTTTGCATGTACTGATACAGAACATTTTCTGAAACATCAAGAGAAAAAAGCAGGGCTTACTACAGTGTGTTTACTATGCTATTATTAGAATAATTATTTTTTAAAGTATATATGAAATCATTATGTTGTATCAGTTAATGTAAGCTGAAATACAGCAACAAATAGATCTAAGACATGGATCAGCAAAATAGAAGTTTATTTCTTGCTCACCTAACAGTCCTGGGCAGATATTTAGGTTAGTGAGATGGCTCTCTTCCATGTTGTCATTCAGGCTCCTTCCATCTTGTGGTCTACCATCCCCTAGAACCTCATGGTCTGCATCAGAGAGGGAAAGAGCACGTCGTAGCTGCACATGGGACATTTTTATGGCTCAGGTCAGAAGATGGCACATACTTGCTTCCACTCACATTACATTAGAGAAACCGTCGTACACAGCCACATCCAAATTGAAAGGGAGTATGGGAAACGGTCTAGTAGTGTGCCCAAAGAAGAGAAGAATGGCTTTCAGTAGACAGCAAGAGGTCTCCACTATAGCCAGCCCCTTTGGCCACCAATATAGTCCCCCTTCCCCGAAGAGAGACAACAAAAAGTCCTATTCAAGTATCACATTCATATCAAAATCTGGATTGCGCTCTTCTCTAAACTGCCTGGATGAAGTTCCTTATGGCTCAGCAACCTAAGAGCTAAAACTCAGGTTATTTCCACCACATCGCTACTCCAATAAACCCACTGGTCCCATATACAATGATGGAAAGGGACAGGAAAAGTGCAATAAAAACTATTTGGAAAAAAGGAGAATGGGAAACATAACAGTCATGTCCAAGGCAATTACGAATCCTGCTAGATATCCATTATGAACTCCCTTTCCTGGCATTGAAGGAAGTTCCTTGATTAGACTCGGATTTTGCTCTTTGGGAGAAATTCTCCTGTCATTGTTCTCCTTATACCCTGGTTTTGCTCTCTGACAAGTTCTTCCTCAGCCATTGTTCTCCATGGCTGTATGTGAAGTTGGGAGCAGCCCTCCCTGGGGACTAGTCAGTGCTCACAGCCTGCTTCCTGCTGGTGCAAGTTTGGAGATACAAGGGTTGTTTTATGACCTTATTTATTTATTTTGGCCAGGCTTGTGGGCTTTTGGCAATATAATTCCCTCAGAAACTTCTCAGATCTCTTTGCTTCTAAGCAGTTTCTTGTGCTAGAAAACATGTCCCAAGATTTTTTTTTTTTTTTTGATGTAAATGTCAACTCTCATTTATGTCTGTATTTCTTTGCTCTATGCTTCTTTCTTTCAACCTAATGGTAGTTACAATGAGGCCATATGAAACAATCGGCTTAGGTGGGAAGGAAACAACCTTAAACTGTTCTTATAAGTAGTGCTGAGTTCCTCTGTTTAATTAAAAATTCTTAGTGGACCTTTGTTTCTCAGTCTTTTGAGTCTTTTTTTTTTTTTCCTGCTGTTGGGATCCAATAGCATCTCCAACCCTCCATTTCTTTTCATTTCTACTTGCAAACCAGTATGTTCTTGCTTGAGCTTATCTCTTATGATATCAGTAAGGAACAGTCAATGCACCCTGACAATCTGACTCATGGGCCACCATTTCAGAATGTCCAAGGCTTTAGGAAACAATGAGAATTATTTTATCTCCTCAAGTACCCCTATTAAAAATGGGCACCAAATAAATGAGTTTCTTGATGTCTTAGTGTTACGCAAAAAAACTGCTGTCATTAGGTAGAGGCTCACACTAAAAATTTTAAAGGAAACACTTTGGCAGATCATTATGCTAACAAGCTGCTCTGACTGAAGTCTTTGAACAGGGACTTCTTTTAAAACAGAATGATGAGGTCTTAGAGATATTCAAGAATTCCAATATATACAGCTTCCAGAGAGCACCAGAAAACTTCAAATAGACATTTATTCAAGACCTTCATGGGACAATCTACCACAGTAAGGACAAGTTGGCCATGATATTAATGACTGGAGGGGAAATTTTTCTTGGACAGCATTCAATGCATACCTCACCTGTAAACAACATGGAAACATTATAAAGGTGGGACATAAATTGGAACCATGTCCTAAGGGACCCTTAGAACATCTCTAAAGGGACTTCACACAATTACCTCTCTTTATGAGTTATGGATATGTATTGGTAGCAGCGTGCTTGTTTTCTGGACAGGTTGAAGCATACCACTGTTAAAAAGCCACAGCACTTACAGTGGCTGTGAAACTATTAGACTGTGTATTCTCTACTCAGAGTATTCTAACTTAGTTGTCTAACGATAAAGGACCATATTTATTGGGGCAATTATTCTTGAACTATGTAAAGTGCTGCTTCTCATGTAAAAGACTCACTATTACCCCCAATCATCTAGAAAAGCAGGGACAACAAAATGAATATTAAAACTTAAATTAGGTAAATTATCAGACACACGTGTTCCCATGGCCTAAAGTACTATCCTTGGCTCTTAGGCTCTGTTCTCTTCCCATTCAGTAACTCATAGCTGTATCCCTAAGAATTGGTCACTGGCAGGCAGGCCCATATGGCTAGGAATCTCTCTACTCACAGGCTTCTAACTTCTTGCAGGCAGATCTAGCTAAATATTGTAAAGGATTAATCCTGTAAACTCAGTCTTATCACCAATAGGCACTCACCGCATTCTTTTTTTTTTTCCACCGCATTCTTTCACCAACCACCTAATTGGTCTCTAATTGACCTTACACCAGATAATTGGGTATTTTGGAACTATCATCTAAGAAACTTAAAACTTGTTATAAAGGACCTTATCACATAAGTCAGACTCCAAAAGATCAAGCAATAGCTGGATATGTGTTACGCAGTTTACATGGCATTATCCATTTTTCAATAATAAAAATTGAACAACTTCACTTAGAGGAAAACTTAAGCTGAGATTCCTAGAGAACTGCCAAAGAGCAGATGATCCTTAGAATTTACTGCTGAACATAAGAACCTTAGAATGAGCTGTTGACTACCTGAAGTAGACAACCTCTATCCAAGATACAGAAGAAGATCCCTTAGTGGGCAATAGTCACTGCTTAACCTTTGCAACCCTTGCCACACTACAGACATATGAAAACACTCTTGCAGATGATTGCAATTAGTTTCAAACTGAAGTGGCCTCAGCTCCACTAACTTTACCAGGATCCATAATGAGAGTTCTGGATTATCTAGGCCTGAACCCAGTCTCTGGGTAGCTCCTAATGAGTGGTGCTTGATTTGTGGAATGAAGGCCTCCTGGTTACTCCCTGCAAATTGATACGTTTCTACTTATGGCAGCTGATGCCTACATTTAGAATAATTCAGGACCTCACGCAGAGACTGTCAATATTATATAAAGGGAAGCCCCTTAATCCCCAATATATAAATTATCAAACTTTGACATAATGGCTATGAACATAGGTGTGAATTTAACTCAGAGAACGACTGAAGGAGAATTTGGACAATATTTCTCTGCTCACAGGCAACTTCTCACCATGCCTTGCAGGAGGCACATGAGTTTGGGGGAGTTCTTCAAGCTTATGCTATATAGATAATGGAAAGTTTGACAAAGAACACCCAAGCTTTAGACTTGTTATACAAGAAGTCACTAACATAGGACAGGCAGTAAGCCAAATAATGTTGCCTTAGACATCCTCCCTGTCTCATCAAAATGAACTTGTGCTGTGCAAAGGGAAAATATTGAACTTATATGCCCAAAAACCTCTGACATTTTTCAATCTTATCAAAAAGAATAGAGAAATGTGAATATTCTCGCTGTCCTGATTTTGTGATAATCAGGGTAGGCTAAATATTCGCTATACTAGAAACCATGCATGTGTCCCCAGACCTAGTTTTTCTCCCTAGGTCTGGTTTTTAGAATACTGGTGATAAACTCAGCCTGATTTATTATATGACCATCCTGTATGGGAAATGACTGTAACTCTAGGTATCTTTGGTCAATCTTAAGAGATATAACAGGGGGACAGATGTGGCTCAAATGGTTGGGCATCTGTCTCTCATATGGGGGGACCTGGGTTTGGTCCCCGAGACCTCCCGGTAAAAATAAAAAAAGAAAAATATAGAAGGCGTGTGGGCCACCAGGCCCTGCGCGCGGGTGCACCGCCAGGCCCCACGAGCCATGCGGCAACATGATGATGTAACAGGAGAGTGAGACAAGGGACAGCCAAGACGAGACATGCTGAAAAACCAGGAACTAAGGTGGCGCAGGCAGTAGAACACCTCTCTCCCACATTGGAGTTTCCAAAGATCAAATCCCAGTGAAGACAGGAGGAGAATAATGAGAAGAAAGGGCAGGAAACAGACAGAGTTGCCCAGCGAATGGACACAGAAACAGCAAAAATGGGGGGAAAGAGTGAAAATGGATAAAAGTAAATAAATAAATAAATCCTTAAAAAAAATGTATAGGGGAGGAAGATACGGACCATAGTTAGTAGTAATACTTTGACGATGCTCTTTCATGATGTTAACAATATTTCACAACAATGCAGGGTGTTTGGGGGGGGGGTGATGTGTGGGAGCCCTGTATGATGTTATGCATGTTTGTTTTGTAAGTTCACGATGTTTACTGAACACTTATAGTTTATGTATGTTCATGTATGAATGATACACTTCAATAAATTGTTTTTTAAAAAAAGAATAGAGAAACCTTGAATAATTAAAAAGCAAAACAAAACAAAAAACGGCTATTTGGTCAATACTTCTTTGTCTTGTTCCCATAATTTAGGTCAAGAAGAAGACCTCTAATGGGGGTTTACTCTGTGAAAACTTGGATCATGGTTTTGGTGAACTTCCCAGTTCTTCCGTATTCTATTGGTCATATATTTATGTTTATGTCACAGTCAGATGCCATCTCGTTGTTATTACTGTTTGGTGGCTGTTTCATCAGATGGTACAACAGATGATTCTGAATCAAAACCAAAATGAAATCATGATCATCACTACAAACACTATCTCACCCTCTAAGGAGAGCCATGACAGTGAACTATATCTAGAGTTCTAGACCAGGGGTCAGCAGCCGATGGCCCAGGTTCAAAACTGGCCCACCACCTGTTTTTGTAACAGCCACATCCATTCATTTATGAATTGTCTATGGCTGCTTTGTGCCTACAATAGCAAAGTTGAGTAGTTACAGCAGAGGCAGTAGAGCTCAAAAAGCCTAAAGTATTTACTTTCTGGCCCTTTACAGAAAAGTCTGCCCATCACTGTTCCAGATGATACATAAAGGCCTCCTGTCAAGGAGGGCCAAAAGGGAGATGAGAATGGAAAATTGTACTCTTGCCTGAAGGAACTTACTCATGCCCTCAGGCACTTAGACAGGAAATTGTAAGAGCAGTCAGCCTCAGTCTTATGCTGAATCACCCCCGGCCACCGAATCCTACTTCAACAGGTCAGCTCCTGCAACCCGTCCAGTCATCAACCAACCCCACTTCCCTTTGAGCCAATCAGAGCCAAATAGTTACATTTACTCTAAATGTCACATTTCCTTCAAACCCTATATAAACCCTACCTTTTACTTTGTCCAGAGAGACCCTGTGTCTCCGTGCAGTTCTCCCTTATGCTGGAAGAAATAAATTCTACTTTTGTATTTCAGATTTGAAAGAATTTTGTGATTAACACAAGAAAAGCTGAAATGTAATGCTTGCACGGTAGCCTTGGACAGGTGTTCAGCTTGGTAGGGCAGCTCTCTTTCTTGCAGTCATTCAGGACTTGGGTTCCTTAAGTCTGTCATCTCTTGTCACCATCTGTGTCCAGTTGGCAGAAAGTGAAAGAGAAGAAAATCGTTTTCATGGGAGGTTTTTATAGGCCAGTCCTAGAAGAGGCCCCTGTCACATTAACTTTAACCCATTTCACATTCCATCCAACAGAACTCAGCCAAAAGATTTTACCAAACTGCAACAGATGCTGGGAAATACAGTCTAGCTTTGTGCCTAAAGGAAAGAATGCATATTAGAAGGTAACTAGTGGTCTCCACTACAGGATGTAAACCAGAAAGCAACTTAAACTTTAGACTCCCATGACCCTTTCACTTGTTCTCTGAGGCTGGTTTTCCCCTATCCCCTTAGAGGAAACCTTGGTGAAGTCCCTCAACTTTTCTGGTCACTCGTAGGTATTGTCTTTCCAACAGTATCAGTTAAGTAATGAAAATATCCAGCCCCTTCTAATAGTTGTTACCCTGAAACTCATTTAAAATGAGGCTTCTCTCTCTTTCTTCCAGCTTGGGCCTCTGTGAAGAGGGTCACCTACAATGGAAAAGCAGGGGTGGCCAGTTTTGCTCCTTCTTCACTCAACCATCCTACTCCTTTCCTCACTACTCCTTTCTTCACTCAACCATCCTACTCCTTTCCTTGCTAGCCACTGTTTCTAATCCCTCCAAGCTGGATGGCTACTAGTCCGTATAGTGTCTTTGTGTTGCTTAGGAAAAAAGGTGCCTTTTCTGGGTGGAGGCAACCTCCTGGTGGGAGAACTATACCTCCGTACAAATTAGAAAAAGTCACGGCATTCTCCAGGTAGACACAGCCCCACACCAGACCATATGGTTTGGAGAGTAGAACGCAGGCTGGATTTCAGCCCATTTCAATCTTCAGCCAGCAAGCCTGGGCAGTGAATGACTTACACGACCATAAGGCCTATTTATGTTGGAACATATGGAAGAAGTACTAGTGAAGACAGTAAAATCTTTACTTGACTAGTACTGCCATGTGTGGTATCTGCACTCTCTGGGTTTGGCAGATGTTTAAAACTGTCTCCTGTGGGCCACATTCCTGAGTGCTTTAAAGTTCCCACTTCCCATCATGGGGTATCTCACCTTTGCAGACTTTTACAAAGGTGAATGCATTTTTAGAAAATAGTCGTTTGCTTACAATTCTTTTTCGAGATTCTAGGCGCTTGGTGAGACACCTCCACCTTCCCTCTGCTGAAGTTCACCTACTTGTCTAGACAGCTTTCTTTTTTTTTTTTTTTTTTTTAAGATTTTTGTTTATTTATTCATTTATCCCCCCCTTGCTGCCTGTGCTCGCCGGGTCAGCCAACCACGCCGTGCGGGTGGGCCCGCCCCCACCAGGAGCACCAGGAGGCCCCGGGAACCGAACCCGGGGCCTCCCACATGGCAAACGGGAGCCCCACTGATTAAGCCACAGCCGCCTCCCTAGACAGCTTTCCTAAACAGGCTGCAAGGAAGCCCATCTCAGAGCTCTTTCTCATATTAACCACCATATGTGGACTAGAGAATACAAGTTCATTTGACTCGTTGAAAGTGCAGCTACATCCCAAACCATAGCCTCTTCTCTGCCTCAGCCAGCCCTTCATCTTCTACATTTCCCAGGCATAACTCAGATATCAGCCTACCGTGGCTCTCAAATTGGAGGGGGCACATAGTATGTTCTATTGCATGGTCCCAGTAAAACTTCTCATATCAGTGTGAAGTGAGGGGCACTTATTCTCTGGATGAGGTTAGGGGTGGTGGCGATGACTGAGTACACAAATTGCTTTCTCTCAAAGTCTTTAATAGCCAATTTTTTTTTTTTTTTCAATTTCCCCAACATCTTTTATAGGCTGGAGGTGGGTGGTGAACTTAGAGTGTAAAGTTGGTTTTCTATAATCTCATCTTGCAAATCCTGTGTTGGTGGATTTGTACTTCATTTTGAAATGTAGCCTTACTATTTTGGAGTCTCAGCCAAATCTGAGACTAAAATGAGGTTCATTTAAACATATTATGTATAATCTATCTCTGTAAGTACACATATGAGACAGGCACTATTGGTTACTATTGGTGGGGAATTTGTTGGCTCAGAGTAGCAGTGGGAGGGAGAATTTTTCACATATACTCTTGGACTATTTTTATACCATGTGTATGTAGTAGCTGTTCAAAAATGTAAATTAAAGAAACATCCTCCTAAATATATTAAATTACATTCATAGAATAGAACACTTGGCAAATCTTAAAAACAATGAGCTATATATTTGGATGTAGAAAAACCTCAGAGATGAATTGTTAGGTGAGAAAAAGAAGGTACAGAATATTTGCATAATGTGCTCATTGACATAAAATAAAAGTATGCATAAATACATATATTTTAAATATGTGAGGAATAGTTCTGAAAGGATTTTATTGGGATGGGTTAAGTTATGCTATAGTAACATTACCACACCAAAGGCTTATCCTTCTTGTGCATGCAAGAATGTGAGCCTGGCAATGCTTCAAGATAGCAGCTGTCCTCCATGTGGGGACGCAGGGATCTAAGATGTTCCATCTTTGGGCTCCACAATCTAAATGCATGGACTCCACAATTGCTATTGCAAGGGAAGAGAGAGCTGGAGAGTCACATACTGATACTAAATGCCTTGGCCCATGAATGCACTTATCACTTCTGTTCATAGCCCTTGAGCCAGAACTAGTTTCATGGGCCCAGCCTCACTGCAAATGCAAAGCAGGGTAAGAAAAATTGTCTTTCTTCATATCCAGGAAGAAGAAAATGAAATGGGTTCAGGATCATATGGAATTATCTCTGCCACAAGGAGACACAAGGGGTAGGTAACAGGGTTTGCCTTTGGGGATCTGGTAAGTGTCTGGTATCAGAAGGAGACTTACTTTTTCCTGTGTTCACTGTATTCAATACATGGTTTGGATTTTTTTAAAACCATTGCCTCATGTATTACTTTTTTTCAATGAAAAGAATTAGTAAATTTAGCATTAACAGATGCTGAAACTAGTGGGTGAAAATTTTAAGAAAAAGAGTATAGTTTCAAAATATTTCCCACAAGATACTTATTAATTACAAAAGGATAAAGAACAAATTTTATGGGGGGAAATCTGGCAGCTACAACCTAAACCTTGGGGTCAAAGTTAAAACATCACCAGTGATGGGACAAATAGACATCATGTGCCTCCTGACTTAATGAACTGAGAAGAACACAGCATTATTTTATGATATTCTACCAGAAATATATAACCTAAATTTAGTTGAGAAAACATTAGATAAACCCTAACTGAAGAGCTGTGTACAAGATACCTGGCCTATACTAGTTGAGTGAGGTCACGGAAGTCAAAGAAAGATCATGGAATTATTCCAGCTTGAAAGAAACTAAAGCTATTTGGCAACTAAATGCAACATGTGTTCCTAGATTGTATCCTGAACCAGAAAAATAATTGCTTTTTCTTTGCTATAAAGGATATTATTGAAGCAATGATGATATCTGAATAAGGTCTCTAGATTAGATGATATTATTTTATCAATGTTAATTTTGGGATTTTGATAATTGTTTCATGGTTATGTAAAAGAATGTCCCTGTTTTAAGAAACACTCAAGAACTTAGGGGTAAAAGGGCATCATGTCTGCAACTTACTCTCAAATGGTTCAGAAAAAAATAATTTGTATAGATGTAGAGAGAATGATAAAACTAATGTGGTAAAATAAGAACATTTTGGAAATCCAAATAAAAGGTATCTGGGCAATCTTTGAACTCTTCTTGCCACCTTTTTGTATGTCTGAAATTATTTTTTAAAAAGTTAAAAAAAATAACTAGATGGGAAACGGATGTGGCTCAAGAGGTTCGGCGTCCGTCTACCATATGGAGAGACCAGGGTTCGATCCCCGGTACCTCCTGGTAAAAAAAAAAAAAAAAAAATAACTAGCAATTATACTTATTAGGTTTGAAGACTTTTGCACTGAATATGCTTAAATAATAGACTTTATGTAATGCTTATCAACAAATTATTTTTTAAAAAGATTTATTTATTTATTTACTTTTTATCCATTTTTAACCCCCTCCCTCCTCTTCAGTCAGAACTGGGTCCCATGTCCATGGGAGGAGGGTAGAGCCGTGGCTGGGCACGGGGTCATCTTCCCCTGAAGCATGGGGCCACATGCAGGAGGCTGGGTGCCTGGACACAATCAAGGCTCTGGTAGGGAAGTGGGGAAGGAATAGCTATGACAGTTCCTGACATACTGCTGTTTCTAGGACTACTGATTCCAAGGCAGGTACTTAGATAAAGTGACAGTCAAAAACAGGTGCTTAGCAATGGCATGCTACGTGAAAGAAAAACTAGAGCAGCTCAGAAGAGCTGGAGGATGAAGTATAGAGAAGGGAGCAGTAAGAGGAGGCTGGAGGGTCTGATGGGGGCATGGTCATAGTTTTCGTCTTAGGCAGCTTGGGCTTCATCCAGCGAGGCCAGTGAGCACCACTGGTTTTAATTAACATAATCTTAGGTGGTTCAAAAGAGAATTATTTATATTTCGATACATAATGTGTTTGTGGTTTTGTGTATTTTACAAATAATTAGTGGACAGAACACAAAAAGCTCTAAGCATAAAAAGATGGATAATTTGAACTTATTAAAATTACGAACTATTGTTCATCAAAAGATACCAATAAGAGAGCAACAAAGCAAGGCACAGAGAGAGAGAAGATATTTGCAGTACATCTATTTGAAAGTGGACTCTTATCAATGTATATAGACTTCAAATCAGTAAGAAAAAATGGACAATTCAAAAAGGGCAAAAGACATGAACAAGCACTTCACAGAAGAGGATATTCAATTGACTGATAAACAGGAAAATTTTTCAACCTCATTAGTCATCAGGGAAATACAAATTAAAACCACAATGAGATACCACTGTATAGCAATGAGAATGGCTACAATTAGAACGACTGATGACATCAAGTATTGGGGGATGTGCAACAACTGGAATGTTCCTTCAGTGCTCCCGAGGGAGTAAACTGGAACGGCCACTTTGGAAGAATATTTGGCAGTATCTAGTAAAGCTATACAGACATAGCCTATGACTCAGCTGTTTAGATCCTAGCTATATACCCTCAGAAATGCACACATGTGTACGTGCTCCAAAAGACACGACAAGAATGTTCATAGAAACACTATACGTAATAGCAAAAAATTGGAAACAACCTAAACATCCATCAATGATAGAATAAACAGATTGGGGTGTGCTTCTACAATAGAATACTATATTTCAATGAGAGAGAATAAATTATTGCTTCATGCAAGAACATGATGAATTTCACAAACATAGCATTGAGGAAAATAAAAAAGACACCAAAGAATACATTATTTAACTCTATTTATATAAAATTCAAAAGCAGGTAAACAAATCTATGGTGATGGAAGGAGGATAGTGGTTTCCTTGAGAGAGGGATATTGACTGAAAAGATGGACAGATGGGGCTTCTGTGATGCCAGTAATTTCTGTTTCTTAAGCTAGGTGAAGGTTACATGGTGAGTTCACCAAGCTGTGGCCTTACGATCTATGCACTGCTCTATATGTGTGTAAAAGGAATACGGGGATGCATGGAGATGTGCTGCCAGATGCCCCTCCAAAGAAGGACTTGCTGTCCAGTGACCTCCAGCACTCAGCTCCTTCAGGGTCGGCCACAGCTGCAGAGAGCCCGAGGTCACGCTCTGTCTGGCACAGACCACATCTGGTGACTGAATGAGCAGGGGTATAAATGTCCAGCCTTTTAGGCCCCATGCTGGATAACTCTGATGAGCACTTCTTGCTCCAGAGTGACTTGATGGATTCACTGAGACTGTACTGAGCCTGCCCACCACACTGGAAGCATGGAGAAAGGGATGACCCATGCTGAGGAAGCCTTAACTGCTAGAATTTCTGATGATGGAGGATGGGAGTAAAAGACTCAGGGAAGCAGGTATGCTGGAATGGATAGACTGTAGTTGACCAAAAGACCTGCCAGATAATTATGTTCCATGGGAAGATCCAAGATACGCACCATTTACCAAAGCCATAAGGAATTTGCTGGTGAGAGGCCCACAAGAATAGCTCGGAAGTTGAGTAGTGGCTCTCCTGTGTAGGTCAGGGCTGTTATAGAACCTGGCTCACTGATAGCAGTGGGGCTGATTGGATTGTGAAACAGTGAATGCTTAACCTCAGGTGCTAGGGAATGACAATTATCACAATGGCCAGTGGTTTGAAGCTGTATCAAACCCAGAAAAACATGTTCTTAAGTTTAATCCATTCCTGAGGATGCGAACCCATTGTAAGCAGAACCTTTTGATGAGGCTACTTCAGTTTAGGTGTGGCCCAACGCACTCAGGATGGGTCTTAATCCTATTCCTGGAGTCCTTACAAGAAGATGAAATGCAGACAGACAGAGCCTCAAGAAGTCAGAAGCTGAAATGGAAATGGGAAGAGAAGGAAGAGACCAGGAGAACCCGCCGTGTGCCTTGCCATGTGACTAAGAAACAGGAGTTGCCAGCAGTCAGCCCCAGAACACCACAGTCTTGGGGAGAAAGTATCGCCTTGACAATGCCCTGATTTGGATGTTTTCCTGGCCTCAAAACCGTAAGCTAATAAATTCCCTTTGTTTAACCTGAACCATTTCCTGGTATTTGCTTAAGCAGCCTAGGAAACTAAAACAATCAGTGATGTTGGAGTGGCAGCCAAGGGGACTTGGCCCACAAAGAGTTATGGAAATGGTTAACAGAGCAGCACATGCCCAGGGGCCAAACAGATGAGCATCTGCAGGGGTACTAGTCAATTTGTACCAGGATCGGTGACAAATAGGACCAAAGGGCGTGAGCAAGCTGCACGAGCAGATAGCCCAGAGTCCCATACACATATACTCTAGCACCAGAGACGATCCCTCAGCTCACGCTGACGGCTGTAGAGGGAATCCTGTTTGATCAGCTGAGGAAGAAAAGCCTGTGCTTGGTTTCCGTATGGGTCGGCTTAGGTTGTAGGCGTAAGTAAAAGAAATGGAGAGCCGCTGTAAGGTCACCTTTGAGCGATGAAAGACAATGGTGAGGGAGAATTCTCCCAGGAGGCAGAGCTTTGGGCCACTGCACCTTGTGTGCAAAGAGAAATGGCTCAAAGTTAGAATATATATATACATATATATATAGATATAGATATAGATCCATGGGCAGACTGGTCAGGGGCCTGGAAGGAAGAAGGTGGGCGGATTGGCTCAAAGAGAGCTGGAGTAGAACCATGTGGATGGACGTAAAGGAGTGGGTGTGAAATGTGAAGATCTTTGAATCACATGTTAATGCCCACCAAAGAGCCTCCATTAAGGAGGCTTTAAACAACCAAGAAGAGAGAAATGACTCAGCCAGTTGACCTTAGCCAGCCTCTGTCATCGGCCACCCCTGTGCTGGCACTAAAAGTACATGAATAAAGTGGCCACAGTGGCAGAGGTGGAATTACGCATGGGACCAATAACATGGACTCCCACCCAGTAAGGCTGATCTAGTGACTGCTCTGCTGAATGTCTAGTTTGCCAGCAACAAAGACCAACTCAGAGCTCTGGTTATGGTGCCATTCCTTGAGGAGACCAACTAGCCACTTGGTTGCAATTTGAATACATCAGAACCCTTCCATCCTGAAAGGACCAGAGGCTCATTTTCACAGGAATAGACACATATTTCAGGTCTGGTTTTGTCTTTCCTGCCTATAGGGTCTCAGCCAGCACCACTACCTAAGGGCAGATGGAGTGTTTGATCCACCAGCATGGGATCCCACATAGCTGTGTTAGACCAGGGACTACAGCAAGGGAGTCAGGGATCACAGGTTATAAACTATGCTGGACCACCTCAAAGTTATTTGCTGAAGACACAGCTGAAGCAGAGGCAATATTCTGCAAAGATGGGGTGCCAGCCTCCAGGATACAGAATATGCACTGAATCCACATGACAGGAGTGGTGAGCAGGCTTGTCCAAGAGTTTAAACCTCTACTAATTGCCCCTTCAGAGCGTTCCACAAGTGTGTGGAATTAGGCTAGAATGGCTAAACTGGATTACTGGGATGAGAGATCATAGATGGAGTTTCCATGTCAATACTCTCTTCTTTGTAGAGCTATACCGAACCATTTCTTCTGAAGATTAACAACCATTTTGTATGGAAGGACTTACACAGCTACACAAAACTGTAAATTCGAATTGGGCTTATGCTGTTGTGTTGTACATTTCTTTCCCCCACCCCTCTGACCTCATTGGATCAGAGGTTAAAACAAGATTTTCTTCATTTTATTTTGGAATAATTTCAAACTTACAGAAAGATTGAAAATCTAGTGCAAATAACTTTTTTTTTTTTTGTCCTGGACCATTTAGGAGTTTGTTGCTGACAAGATGAACCAGCACCCACATGGATGCTTTACTTTGTATATTTCCTACAGACAGCAACATTCTCTTACCGAAGTACAATATAACTGTCAACATCAGACAATGACGTTGATGTCTTACTACGATCTCATCCACAGATCCTAGTCAAGTTTCACCAATCGTCCCAACAATGTCTGCTTTTGCAAAAGAATCCAATCCAGGACCACACATTGCTTTTTTTTTTTTTTTTTAAACAAATTTTACTATTTTATTCTTCATCAGTATAAACGTGACTTCAGGTTCCCACACTTTCAGTTTCTTAATTTCAATTTAATAGCATCTTATCTACTTATATGTCTATCTATCTACATGTTAGCCATTGAGTTATTTTTGGTAACTCTGGTCTGATCAGCCATTGATGAAGTCCTGACCACCTTACGGTGAAAGCAGCAGAAAGTAGGGTTTTGTCCTAACAAAGTATGTTTGATTTTTATCCACTTTCGGTTATGTGTCTGCAAATGGTTGATTCTGGTCAGAAATTTGAAAATGATAATGACAACTGGAACTTTCCAACATATCTTAAACTACATAAAATTAGGAAATTGAAGGAAATAATTTTTAGGGGCTGAGATTTTTCTCCCATCTCCTAGGTTATTAGAAAATTAAGCAACTCTATCATCTGCTAAGTAATGTTGGTTGAGCAGGTTACAGAAATGGCAGAATGTCAACTAGTGACAAAGGAAAAAGGCCTATACTACATTTAACTATATTAATTTTGATGACATTTCAAATTTTCATAAGAGATACCCTAACCGCTGAAGTGTTCAATGTAGAAATCAGTGCATATTTTGGTAAGCCTGTTAAAAAACAACAAAAATGCTCTGAAACATTATTTTCATTAGAAAAGTGAGACAAATTTTACAATTGTTTGAGGTGCTGTAACACATCTACAGATACTCCTAGTTGTTTTACTAAATTGGCTGTCTGCTCTAAAATCCAAGTGAGGTTTGGCTTTTTAGAATGTGCATGCTCCTGTGTTCTACAACATTCTAAATATGAACAATCCATCCCACTAGGACTCTTGCTACAGTTTTTGTTAAACTCAGCATTATTTTCACAGTCTTTCATCTTCAGCATCATCAATCTTTTTCCCAGCTGGAACTACACGTCAAAGGTCCATATTTTGAATGGAGTCCAATAAATCTACAACATGGATTGTTAATTTTTGAGCACATATTCTTCACAATGGCCAACTTCATCCAGAAGATTATTTATTTTACTGATCAAAGCCGAACTATTATCATGAAGGTAACACCAGGAGAGCAAAGCACTTGGTGTTCCTCTGAGTTGTCCATAGTTTATAATGACTTCTGCTCCTTCCTTATAACCTTGATTGAACCCCTGTTGAAGAGCAACTGCTTTGCCAGCATCTATTCCATCTTTATAACCTTCTTTGACTCGCCTCTGCATGTGGCTCCGCCACTCCCGCTGCACCAGGAGCGACTCGTCTACCTCTTCATCAAACACCTCTCCATCATCTCTAGGACCCCGGACCAGGCAAGACCACACATTGCTTTTGATTTTCATCCCTCTTTAGTCTTCTTTGGTCTGGAACAGTTCCTCAGTCTCTCCTTGACTTTCATGACCTTGACACTTTTGAAAACAGCAGACCAGTTATTTTAATGGAATGTACCTTAATCTGGATTTGTCTGATACATTTTCATGACTAGATTCAAGTTATACATCTTTGGCAGTCTGTCTTAGTTTCCAAGGGCTGCTGTATCAAAGTACCATAGATTGGGTGACTTAACAGAAATTTACTGTCTCATAGTTCTGGAGTCTAGAAGTCTGAATCAAGATATCTGCAGGGCCATGCTGCCTCTGGAGGCCATAGGGCCTGGGCCGGGGCTTGCCGGCAATCCATGGCATTCTTTGGCTTGAGGCATAACTCAGTCTCTGCCTCAGTCACATAGCTGTCTTCTCTCTCTCTCTGTTTGTCTGCGTCCAGATTTCCTCCCCTTATAAGAATAACAATCAAATTGGACTAGGGCCCACCCTAATCCAGTTTGGCCTTATTTTAACTAACAATATCTCCAAAGATCCTAGTTCCAAATAGGATCATGTTCATAAGACTGGGGCTAGAACTGGAAAACATACCTTTTTGGGGGACATAATTCAATCCATGATGGGCAGGAATATCACAGAAGTGACTCCATGTTCTTCCCATTGCACACTATCAGGGGTGCACAAATTTCAATTTGTCCCATTACTGGTGAAATTAACTTTGATTACTTGATTAAGATGGTGTCTGCCAGGCTTCTTAGCACTTGGAATCGAAGATCTGGATGCTATGTGGTCTCCTTGCTTTGGGATGTTGCTGCTTCCAGGCCCTCTCAGTAGACAGATCCACAGAAAATGTACATACATATACATACATATGTACACTTACATATGTACTGTACCTATCTGCATGAATTGAAACCGTGAATTCACTCCAATACCTCCAATTCCAATCTGCCACCACAGAAGTCACTTAAATTTTTTCCATTTCTATATTTATGCCTTCATTCTTTGATAGTGAAAAACTTGGCTTTCACTATCCTCAAAATGTTTACTTACTTGATTAATCCTTTTGTATCTTCTGTTGTCGCTGTTTCCTGCCCCTCCATGAACACTCTCCTCTCCATGCTCGGATTCTGACATTCCCAACTGGGCTGCCACTGCCATCACCCTCACCCCATGTAGAAACCCTCCTTCTGTTCAGGCTCCAACACCCACTCTTGACTGCCACCGACCCCCCTCTACCCCCACACTCCCTCTTAATTCTACTTGATCTTTGACAGCCTGAGCTCACCTGTGAAACGAGCTTTCTTTCTTTCTTTCTTTTTTTTTTTTTTTTAGGGCAAGAGATTACAGATGTGCAATATAAATAAATTGGGACTATGATGAACTCAGTCACATGTCTTCAGATGGGCATGAGGACCAAATTAACAACGCTCTGAACTTCTGTTAGAGCTCTAACGGTACCAGCTGCAGCTCAGCACTTAAACTACTTAGAATTTACTACTGTACATGGTATAAAATGGGAATCCAATTTTTTCCCAGCACCATTTATTCTATAACCATTCTTTTCCCACTGAATTAAAATTCCACCTTTCATATGTTGTATTCTTGTAAACAGTTATCTATTCCTGAATTCTCTATTTTGTTCTACTGGTTTATTTGTCTATTCCTACACCAGCACCATGTTGATTTTTATTATGGGAGCTTTCTAGTATAAGGCTTCTAGTGTAAGCCACCTGTACCTTTAGTGTTCTTTTTGCAACATTCATTGGTTATTCTCAGGTACTTTATTTTTTCCAAATGAATTTGAAGGTAATCTAGTACAACTGAAAAGAAATGTGTTGGGATTATAATTGGAATTTTATTAATTTCATATAAACTTGGGGATAGTTGACCTTTTTGTGACATTAGGTCTTGACAATTAAGACTGAAACAGTGAAGGCCATACAATGCCTTTTCATTTACTTATCCAACAAATATTTCTGGGCACCTACTACATGCTAGGCCCTGTTCTAGATGGTGGGGAGACAACTGTGAGCAAAGTGGACAAGGTTCCTGCCTTCTTGAAGTTTTCATTCTAGTAGGGGGAGACAGGTAACAGCCAAATATATAATACACATAAGAAGTAAGCATACCATATGGCAGAGGGTGTGAAATGCTATGGCAAAGACGAATCCAGTTGAGGGGGAGATAGAGGGCAAGGAAGAGAGCTGTTCTTTTCCCTAAGGTGGTGAGGAAAGGCCTCACAGACAAGGTGCTGTGGTGCCAGCTGAGGCAAGACCTGCAGGAAATGAGGAGTAAGCCAGGCATTCCAGGCAGAGGAGATAGCAAATGGAAAGGTAGGAGTATGCTTGGCATGTTAAACTAGTCGCGGACAAGCAGCCTGGCATGGCTAGAGTGGGGTGAGCAAAGTGTGGGGGGTGGGGGACATATCACAGGGAGTCACGTAGCCCAGAGTGAGAGCTTAGGCTTTAACTCTGAGTGAGGAGGGAAGTTTCTCCTGAGTTTTGAGCAGAGGAGTGAGGTGATCTGATGAAGGCTTTCAAAGATCATTTTGGTTGCTGTGGATAAAAAAAGTAAGTGGACAAGAATGAAAACAGGGAGACCAGATTAGGACTCTCTTAGGATATGTCTTGCTTGAGATTATGGTGACTCAGACTAGGGTGGTGGAGGTGGTGAGAAGTCGTGGGATTCTCATCTTCCTGGCGCTAGTGCCACCATTGACCACCAGAGGGCACTACACGTGTCCTGGTGTCCTGGTGATGCACGGCTGTGACAGAGGCTTCTTCACCCTCCCATCAGGACAGGTAGTCATGCCTATTTCCATAACACCTGCCACATCCCACGCCCCCCTCCTCTTTGCTACTAGAACTTAGATTTAGTTCAGGGATGAATCATGGTGATATATTGTCATAACCTTTCTATTCTTCCAAGACCCTCCAATCTCCATCAACCTTTCCTCTCTTATGCTTACATGCATCAACTAGTATGTTAAAGTAGTCTAGAAAAACAGCCTTGCTGAGTGTGACTGGAAACTCCTTTCTTTACCATTAGTTCTGATGGGAATATTGCGTTTTTTACCTGTAGTGTTGAATCGAAAAAAATGTGTTTTTAAACTCAATTCATATCATGGTAAAAAAAAAAAAATCTGAGACATACAAAAGAGTTTACAGCAGTGTTGTTCAATAAAACTATAATGTGAGCCACATATATAATTTTATTAAAAAAATTTTTTTGAGAGGTGGGGGGCAGGTACCGGGGCTTGGGGATTGAACCCAGGACCTCCTATATGGGAAGGTGGCACTCAACCACTGAGCTACACCCGCTCCCCCCATATATAATTTTAAATGCAATAAGTAATTTCACCTGTTTCGTTACTTTAAAAAAAATTTGTCTAGCAAGCTAAAAAAATGAAACATGGGACTGTATAGCATAGTAAAACCTCATGTGAATTATGAATATGGATAATATTGCATATATAAGGCTATTTTTCTTTGAAAGTATGTATGTTAATGTTACAAGATGTTAATATCAGGCAAAACAAACAAACAAAAAACAAAACCCAAAACAATACTATCCTAAGTGAAAGAAACCATAGACAAAGTACTACATATTGTATGAGTCCAGTTATATAAAATGTAAATATAAACCAATTTATAAAGATGATATTAGATCAGTGGTTATGTAGGGCTGGGGAAGGATAGAGGGATTGAGAGGTGACTGCTAAGGGGTGTGTGGTTTTTCTTTTTGGAGTAATGAAATTGTTCTAAAATTTTTTGTGGTGATGAATGCACAACACTGTGATTATACTAAAGCTATTGAGCGTACACTTTGGATAGATAGTATGGTATATGAATAGATCTCAATAAAACTGCTTAAAAAAAAGAGTTATGAATATGATAACTGAAAAGAAAAAAGAAAAAAGGAAAACCGAGTTTAAACATTTGACTAAACCATATAAAAAATTAAACTGAATTTAAATATTTATAAGCAAAATATGTTATGTAGCATTTACATGTGAACAATAAAAATTTACATATGTAACTAAATTTTTAAAAAACCAAAAGCAGCAGGTGAAATTAATTTGAGTAATATAATTTATTCAATTCTCTATATAAAAATGCCATCATTTCAAAATGTAATCAAATATAAAATATATTTAATGAGATATTTCACATTCCTTTTCTCATACTAAGTCTTTGAAATCCCGTGTGTATTTCACACTTAGAGCACATCTTAATTCCAACTGGCCACACTTCAAGTGCTCAGTATCCACATATGGCTCAAGTCCACTGTTTTGGATACTGCAGGATTACAGGACCTGGAAGAATATCTAATTGTCCTGTTGCATGATAGATCCCCTCTCCCATGTTTAACAAGGCACCTGAAGGCCCAGCTTGAGACGACCATTTCCCAAGCTCCCTAAATTAGGTGTGGCCATGTGTTTTATTTCAGTGTAATAAATTACCACAAATTTAGCAGCTTAAAACAACACCCATTTACTATCTTGCAATTCTCTAGGTCAGAAATCAGGGTGGGCTTGGCTGGGTTCCCTGCTCAGGGTCCCCAAAAGGCAGAAATCAAGGCACCTCCCTGGCTGGGCTCCTACCTGGAGGCTCCGGGGAAGGAATCTCCTTCTGCACCCCCTCAGGTTGCTAGGTGTCTGAAGTCCCCATTGCCTTGAGGTTTCAGCTGGGGGGCTGCTCTCTGTTCCTAGAGGCTCCCTGGACGCCTTCCACGTGGCCCTCCCCATCTTTAAAGCCACATTGGTACCCGGAGTGTTTCTCACACTTTGAATCTGACTTCTCCTTCTGCCCACCGGCCCGAAAAAACTGTGTTTTTAAAGGGTTTGTGATTAGATCAGGACCACCTGGTAATCTCTCTTTTGCCATGAAAGGTAACATATTCACAGGAGTGATATCATGTCACAGGTTCTACCCACCCTCAAAGGGGAAGGGATAGATAAGGCCAAGGTTCGTCAGGGGTATCCTAGAATTCTGCCCACCACACCAGTGACTAATTCTGGTTGTGAGGAATTTAATGGCAACTCCATTCTTCCAGTTGCTCAGGTCAGAATTTTGGGTGTCATCCTTGACTCTCCTCTTTTTCTCACATCTCACTGGACAGCCAGCAAATTCTGTTGGCCTTCCTTTCAAAATATGCTTGGAATTCAATCACTTCTCACCATCTCCCGCTGCTCTATCTTGGGCCAATCACCCTCATTTCTCACCAGGATTATTGCAGCAACCCCCTAACTGGTATGAACCTCAGCAATCTGTTCTCAGCACGGCAACCAGAATGCTCCCGGTACAACATATGCCAGATCATGTGGCTCCTCTGCTCAGCAACCTTCAATGGCTCTTATCTCGGAATAAAATCCAAAGTCCCTAGGTTATACTTGATTTGGTCTCCTTATTAGCTGTGTGACCTCGACTCCTACCACACTTCCCCTCATTGAATTTACTGTAGCCTCACAGACCTCCTTAAACAGGTCAAAGAGTCCTTTAAGGTTTTTGCACTTGCTATTCTCTTTACTTAGAATTCTCCTAAAGATATCTGCATGGCTAGCTCTCTCCCTCTCTTCAGGTCTTTATTCAAAATTCATCTTCTTAGTGAGGACTTTCAAGGCCAGCATAGCTAATAATTTACGTACACACACGCATGCCTGCACACATGAACACACCACACACACACGTTGTGTATGAGCACATACATATTTCATACTCCTTGACCCTGCTTTATTTTTTTGCTCCTTAGTGCTTTTCACTATTTAACATACTATACATTTTAATTTTGTATCTTGCTTGTTTCCCCCACTGAAACAGGGATTCTCCCCCACCCATTTTATCCATTACTGTATCAACCTGGCACACGGAAGGCACTCAAAAATGTTGCTGCATGAATAAGAACACAAGAGGGACAAAAAAATAATAACACAAGAGGGAGATGATGGAGTTCAAGGATTCTAAGGTCTTTATATTGTTTCAAAGGAAGGTAGTTGTGCTAACTTTAGATTTTGCTGAGCTAAGTCTAAATGCATTCTAAACATCTAAGGGTACCCCTAAGAAAGCAAAAATAGAATTGTGACTTCAATGTCAAGGGGAAATGAACGGCATAAAGAAAATTTGATTAAAGCCAATGGAAGGCAAGAAAGAAGAAAAAGAAGCAGATTTTATAAAGAGAAAGCACAAAGCTTCCTGATTCCTGTCGAATAATAACAGATGCCTAAATCCCTCATAATCATCCCAAACCCACAAAGATCAACAATGAAAGCAATTAAATCACCCTAGCCATCACCAACATCATCTTTAGGAGAAAGAAAATACTTTGAATTTCAATTTACATGTAAATGGGGAGATAAATATCTGAACTGTTGTAAACTGCCAGCTCTAGAAGTTTACACGTCAACAGAGTCAGGGGGTTGTGGGAAAGAGACAAGAGTACAGGGCTGGGAGTCCTAGAGGTGGCCAAACATCATAGATACTACAAAGGGGGACTAGCCCCAGGAGGAGAGAATCCTATTCTGAGAGGGGAAATACCGAGGACAGGTCTGAGGCCTGGTAGATCAGAGCCCTGGCTACTGGGTAATGAAAAGGAGCATTCATGAAAACTGTTGATATATTGGGTCACAAAGAAAACCTCAATAGCTTTAAAAAAAAAAAAAAAAAAAAAAAAAAAGCAATAGTATCTGATCACAATGCTAGAAAATTCTAAATTAATAACAGAATTAAAAAGCAAAAAGGCCTTACTACCTAGAAATGTTTTAAGGTGTCTGTTAAACAAGTCTTCAGTCAGTAGGGTAATACAAACAAAACTTACAGAATTTCATGGAATAACAACAATGAAAATGCAACTTATCTGAATCTCTGGGATACTGCAAAAGCAGTGTAAGATGAAAATGTGTTGCATTAAATATCTGTATCAGTAAAATTAAACACCAACTTTTAAAAAGCTAGAAAAAAAGGAAAAGAAAGTAAAAAGAAGGAACTAATACAGATATAAGCAGAAATTGAGTTAGAAAACAGAAAAAATGTAAAAAGAAAAACTAAATCTAATTGCTGGTTCTTAGAAGAAAACTGTCAATCAAATAAACAAACCATTTGCTAACCTAAGCAAAAACAAGGGGAAAAAGGCATAAATATGCAAGGTAAGAAATGACAGAGGAAATAACCATTGAAACCTAAGATAATTAAAATTTTAAAAGTAGTATCCTAAGATACTACTTTTTACAAGTCTAGACAAATACATTTGAAACCTAGAATAAATAGATAATTTTCTAGGAAAATACTATTTATCATATTCTATAAGAAATATAGAAAACTTAAAGAACTACTCCCCAAAAAGTCATAAGACACAAATGGATACACAGGAGAATCTACCAAACCATCAAATCTGCTTTAAATAGCCCAGGTAATAAAAAAGGGAAACTACCACATTACTTTTATTTATTTATTTATTTTATTTATTTATTTTTTTTTACCGGGAGGTACCGGGGATCGAACCCTGGTCTCTCCATATGGTAGACGGACGCCGAACCTCTTGAGCCACATCCGTTTCCCACCACATTACTTTTAAACAGTGATTGCATTTTTGGGACATTAAGACAAAAACTTTTTTAAAACAGTTTTTAATATTTATTCACATGTTTCCATTTCCAATGCTCTTCTTTCCTTCTGGGTGATTCAAGTTTTCCATCCAGGCAGGAAAAGAAGGAGGAAGTGACAAGGAGAGAAGAAGTAACACCTGTTACTAGAAAGCAAAGTTTTTCCAAATATCCTTATCAGTTTTGCTCATGTCTCACTGGCCAGAAAATGTTTTCATGTGGTTGCCCCCAGTAGCAAGGGGTGCAGGGAATTGTAATTTTTAGTTGGGCACATTGCTTCCCCAAACAAATTCAGAGTTCTACTTGTAAAGAAGAAAAAGAAAATGGCTATTGGGTAGGAAGAAAACAGTGAATGCCACAGTCCACACTTTTGGTTATCCATCATCTGTATACAATCTTTTTTGATACACAGAATGCACTCCATCACAGAGGGATACAGTTCCAAAGTCTCATCTGGATACTGTATCCATCGCAAAGACTAGAATCTCTAGTGGATAGGCAATGTTCTCCATTTAGTCCTGATGTGAATCCTCATAGTTCAGTAACCTATATACTGAAAGGCCAGTTATCTTCCCCCAACATACCCCATGTTGTAATAGAAATGGAACAAAATAAAACTTCCATATGGAAAAGGGAAGAATGGAAAGCATGCCAAACTATAGCAAATATCGGATTCATAGCAAATATCAGATTCTCCTTGGCAAGAGTGGCCAGGACTCTACCTCACATTAAATATTTCCTTACCCAGGCACTTTGTGCTCTGGGAAGAACTTCCTTTTCTATTGTACTCCATGGTTGCAGTTCTGTCCTCTTCTGAGATGACATCTTGTTTGTTATCTTCTTTAATCATGTAATCATGTCTGAAGTAAACTTTGGGGTTCATGCTATGGCAGTTTGAGATTATGAATTCCAAAAAGAGAGATTATGTTTGTAAACTGGTCTGTTCCTCTGGACATGATACCCTTTGATTGTATTAGATTTAGCTGAGATGTCTTTGATTAAATTATATTAAGATTAGGGCTTTGATTTGACCACATCAGTAGGGTGTAACTCAGGGTTGAGTCCCCGCCCCCTTGGTGGGCTATATAAATGGACATTCACTCAAGAAGACACACAGAAGAAGATACAGAAGTAGAGGGGAGAACTCTGTCAGTTTTGATCCTGGAGCCCCAGGGAGAGAGAAGCTATTTACCTGATAGTTTACAGCTGACCTTGTGAAGAGAACAGAGCAGCTGAGAAGCCCTGAGAGACGAGCCCTATGCGAGCCTACAGCTGAGATCGGAAGAAGCTGGACCCATGGAGCCTTAAGAGGAAAGAGGAAGGCTGAACCCTTGCAGACATCACCGACCATCTTGCGTCAACATGTGGCACAGACTTTGGGTGAGAAAGTACCTCCTTTGGTACCTTGAGTTGGACTCTTTAGGGCCTTGTAACTGTAAGCTTTTATCCCAAATAAATACCCTTCATAAAAGCCAACAGATTTCTGGTACTTTGCATCGGCACCCCTTTGACTGACTAATACAATGCCCTTTCTGTACTATGAGTTCAGGGGTTGAAAAATGATAAGCTTTTGTTGGCCAGATTTTAAAATTTTCTTTTTTAATGGTAGGATTCCCTTTAAAATGTTGTAGGCTTCCAATCTGTTTGCCCCTGGTCAATCCCATGTGTGAGAAACCATAGCCAAAGGTGCTGCGTATCCATGGTTTTTAAACTTGAAAATCCTCCTCTATTACTTCTTGGCTTCTGACATGAAATAATTTGAAACAAAAGGCTCTAGTGGGAGGAAAACACTTTGCAGACCCCACTTCCTCTGTTGAGTGGTGAATTTTTGGAGGAAAGTGCTTATGAAAGGCCCGGACATGAGTCTTTTCTACTAAGGTATTGTTTGGCAGCCAACATTCCTATTTGGAGAACAGAAGCAATTAGCTTTTCAACCCTGCCTATCTCCAAATTATGGGATGCTGATTCAAAGTAGATTGCAGGCCAGAGGCAGAGAGTGTTTCCCTTAGTGAAGTGATATATCTTCCCTCTCTTCTTGACTTGAGTTCATTGGTCTCTTTTAAGACTTTGTTGAAAGTGAAACAAAGTCAAAAGCACATGCTGGGGAGCGGATGTGGCTCAAGCAGTTGAGCACCTGCCTCCCACACGGGAGGTCCTGGGTTCGGTTTCTGGGCCTCCTGATAAAACCAAAACAAACAACAAGCAAAACAAACGATAAAACCAACTCAGGGAAGCTGATGTGGCACAGTGGTTGAGCGCCGGCTTCCCACACACGAGGTCCCAGGTTCAATCCTCAACCCCCAGTACCTCAAAAAAAATAAAAGCACATGCCAACATTTTAAATTATTCCAGCTATATTCCTTAACACTAGGCCTTGGTCGGCATGTGGGGAGTCTCCCACAGAATAGCAGATTAACCAAATGTTTTCCCACTGCATAACGATCAGCATTCCAGTCTGCAATATCTGTACCCTCACTGCCCAAAACTCCTTCTCTACCATTCCACAAAGTCCATATTTCAGATGATATTACTTGTGGCACTCCCTTCATTGTGCTGAATTCTCTATTTGTCTGCATTTAATGGAAAACCAAATAAGTAACTTAACCAAGAAGGGGTTTACTTTTCTCCATGTTAGGAGGAATCTGGGATAGACAGTCTAGAGCTGGTGCAGCTGCTCAAGGAATCAGGTCCTTCTTTTTCCACTGTCCCTAGTGTGTGCCTTTTGACCTCATGATCACAAGCTGGCTTTAACCTGGGTATTGAGTCTGCAATGAAGGCAGGAAAAGGGGGGTGGGAGAAGGCAAAATGCATGCATCAGTTGAATCTGCCCTCTTTTTTTAAAATCAATAAATCCATTGCTTTTCCAGAACTACCACTGAGTGACTTTCATTTGCATCTTATTGCCTACATTGCCACCCTCTGTGGCAGAGGATTGTGGAAGAGGAATACTTTTTAACAATGAATAAAATTGGCATTCTGTAAGTAAAGTAGGAGGGGGGAAATGAATATTGGATAATTAACTAGGTTTGCTACACCCATGTAAAATGGTTTATACAAGGAAAGGAATTTCTTGGCCCATGTAATTGGGAAGTCCAGGGGTGGTGCTTGCTTGGTTGATAGGCTTACCAAAATCACCAAGAATCCAGTTGTTCCCCAGTTCTCTGCTCTGCCTTCTTCTGTGTCAGATGAATCTGAGGCTGGCTCCTCTTGGAGGTCCTGTTAGCCTTCCAGGGCTACATGCTTTCTCATTCGTACCTGTGATGGTTAAACTCATATGTCAATGTCACCAGGTAATGGTGCCCACTTGTTTGGCCAAGCAAGCACTGGCCTAATAGTTACTGTGAGGACATTTCATGGACTCAAATCATTAGTAAATTGATTGCATCTATGGCTGATTACATCTACAATCAACTGAGGAGTTTGCCTTCAGCAATGAGAGATGTCTCATCTAATCAGTTGAAGGCCTTAAAAGGAGAAGTGATGATTTCAGGAGTAAGAAGAGAGAATTCCCATCTCTTCTTCAGCCAGCCAGCTTCTCCTGGAGAATTTCTCTAAAACATCATTGGAATTCCTAGCTTGCAGCCTGCTCTACAAAATTTGGACTCATGCATTTCCATAGATGCACAAGAGAAATTTATATAATCTCATAGTATTTATAGATATCTCCTGTCGGTTCAGTTTCCCTAGAGAACCCTGACTAATACAATACCCAAGAGGGAATATAAGGTATTAGGAGCCCAGAATTTGAGGCTAACATGCTGAAACCATCACTGGGCTCAGAGTATGGAATGTGCTGTTTGGCTTAGCCTAGGTGGTGAGCTCAAAACCTAGCTCTAGGATGGGGCCCAGATGGAAAGTAGGGTTTGTTGAGAAGGGGCCAGGGACCTCTGGGGAATGAAGTAGGGAAATGAATGATAGGAAAACAACCAACCAATGTCCACCAGGTTATCTAAAGAAAGAAAAGGTCTGTCAGAGGACTTCTGGGAAGATGGAGGATTAGAGAGGCAGAGGGATCACTTCTCTCCCAGAGAAAACCAAGAGGACAGGCAAAGACTGTCTGGAGGGCTGCTCTGGCACTTAGGACACCAGGGGAAGGAGAGACACCAGGGGCAGGCTGGTAAAATCCCATGAGTAAATTTTTTTTAAACATTCTTTGCTTTGAGAGCCTGCAGGGAGCTAACACTAATTTGCCTTTGCAACTCTTCTCCCCTGCAGGCTCTCAAAGCAAACAATGTAAAAAAAAATACAAAAAACTGAACATCAGAGTAAACTCAGCATTATAATCAGATGCCTAGAATCAGCAAAAAAATTACAAGCCATACTAAGAAAGAGGAAAATATTACTCAGACAAGGAACAAATCAAAGCTGCAGACAAGACACAGGACATGAAACAGCTAATCAATGAGGTTCATACAAATCTCCTAAATCATGGAGTTGAGGGACAACATGGCTAAAGAAATAAAAGACATTAAAAAGACACTGGTTGGAGGCAGATGTGGCTCAAATGGTTGGGTGTCCGCCTGCCATATGGAGGGACTTGGGTTTGATCCCCGGGACCTCCCGGTAAAATAAAAAAAAAATATATAGAAGGCACATGGGCTGCCAGGCTCTGTGTGACGGTGAGCCGCCAGGCCCCAGGAGCCATGCAGCAAAATGATGACGTAACAGGAGAGAGACGCAGGGGAGAGACAAGACGAGATGCTCCGAAAGCTCTGAAAACCAGGAACTGAGATGGCGCAGGTGGCAGAACACCTCTCTCCTACATCGGAGGTCTCCAGGATCGAATCCTGGTGAAGACTGGAGGAGGAGGATGAGAAGAGATGGCAGAAAACAGACACAGAGAATTGCCCAGCGAATGGACACAAAACAGCAAATGGGGAAGGGGGGGCGTTTAAAATGGATAAAGTAAATAAATAAATCTTAAAAAAAAAAAAGACACTGGTTGAGCATAAAGAAAAATTTGAAACCTTGGACAGAAAAATAACAGGGCTTATAGGAATGAAAGCCACAATAAGTGAGATTAAAAATACAATATAGATTCCCCACAGAATAGGAGGGGACTGGTGTTTCCTCAGACTATCAGGGAAATGGCAGGCACTTTGGCCTACACAACTTGACTGTTGGGAACCTGTGGCTTTATCCCCACCCCCAATAGGACAAGAGAGGGACAGTGTTTCCCCAGCCTCTCTGGGTAACTGCAGGTGCTTTTGGCCCACACAGACTGAATAGTTGGTCACCTGTAGTTCCATGCCCTCCCCGAAGTAGGATAGGAGGGGAGCTGGGTTTCCTCAGCCTTTCCAGGAAATGGCAGGCACTTTCAGCCTGCATAGCCTGGACTGGTGGATACCTGTGAATCCACTCCTAACCCCCAATAGGAAAGGAGGAGGCTGGTGTTTACACAGCTTTTCTGGGAAATGGCAGGCACTTTCAGTCTGCACAGACTGAACTGTTGGTCACTTGTGGATCCACCCCTATCCCCTAATAGGACAGAAGAGGGCTGGTGTTTCCTCAGCCTCTCTGGGCAACGGCAAGTACTCTTGGCCTACACGGACTGAACTGTTGGGCATCAGTGGTTCCATTCCCACCCCCTAAAGGGCAGAAGGGACAGTAATCCCTCAGCCTTTCAGGAAACTGCAGGTGTATTCAGCCCACACAGATTAGATTTTTGGGTACTCCAGAAGGTCCATCCTCTCCCCTGGCAGGGGAGGAGGGGGGCTGGTGCTACATCAGTCTACCTGGGCAACTGTGGTCATTTTAGACCTGCATGGCATAGATTGCTGCCCACACGTGCAGCTTTATCCCTGCCCCAGGCAGGGGAGGGAGGAAGGGGTGTGGAGCTGCATCAGTCTCTCTAGGCAATTATAGACAGTCATATCCTGCACAACTTGGATTATTACACATGGCTGCAGCTTTGTCCCTACCCCTGGCAGAGGAGGAAGGTAAGGGAAGCTTCATCAATTTCTGGGGCAAAGCGGGCAGCTTCAACCTTCACAGCTTACAGCACCAACTACATCCTCAGTTCCTACTACACAACCATCAAGGGAGAAAAAGCAAGAAACCTCTAAACTAAAGAAAGAAACTGCACCCAGAATAAATACATCTAGTAAGCCAGATGCCAAAACACCAAAAAAAAAAAAAAAAAAAAAAAAAAAAAAATTACAATCCATACTAAGAAACAGGAAGACATGGCCTAGTTAAAGGAACAAGATAAGCCTCAGATGACATAAAGGAGTTGAGAAAACTAATCATAGATGTTCAAACAGATCTCCTTAATAAATTCAGTGAGATGGCTAAAGAGATTAAGGATATTAAGAAGACACTGGGTGAGCACAAAAAATAATTTGAAAGCATACATAGAAAAATAGCAGATCTTATGGGAATGAAAGTCACAACGAATGAAATTAAAAATATACTGGAGGCATATAATAGCAGATTTAAGGAAGCAGAAAAAAGGATCAGTGAGTTTGAAGATATGGCCTCCAAAAGTGAACATACAAAAGAACAGATGAAGAATGGAAAAAAAATTGAACAGTGTCTCAGGGAACTAAATGATAGCAAGAGACATGAAAACATATGTGTCATGGGTGTCCCAGAAGGAGAAGAGAAAGGAAAAGGGGCAGAAGGAATATTTGAGGAAATAATGATAGAGAATTTCCCAACCCTTTGAAGGAAATCCATCTCTAAGAAGCACAGCATACTCCCTTCTGAATAAATCTGAATAGACCAACTCTGAGACACATACTAAGCAGAATGTCAAATGCCAAAGACAAAGAGAGAATTCTGAGAGCAGCAAGAGAAAAGTGATGCATAACATATAAGGGATACCCAATAACATTAGGTGTTGATTTCTCATCAGAAACCAAAGAAGCAAGAAGGCAGTGGTATGATATATTTAAGACACTGCAAGAAGAAAATGCCAGCCAAGAATCTTATATTTGGCAAGATTGTCTTTCAAAAATGAGGGCGAGTTTAGAATATTCACAGATAAACAGAAACTGAGAGAGTTTATAACAAAGAGACTGGCTTTACAGGAAATACTAAAGGGAATGTTATAGCCTGAAAAGAAAAGACAGGAGAGAGAGCCTTGGAAGAGAGTCTAGAAGTGAAGATTGTATCAGTAAAAGTAACTTAAAGTATCAAAAGAGTGGTAAAATATGATAGATAAAACCCAAAGGTCAAAATGGGTGAAATAAGAACCACCTTTACAGTAATAACATTGAATGTTAATGGATTAAACTCCCCAATCAAAAGATTGGCAGAATGGATAAGAAAATATTAGCCATCTATATGCTGTCTGCAAGAGTCTCACGTTAGACCCAAGGATACCAATAGATTGAAAGTGAAAGGTTGGAAAAAGATATTCCATGCATGCAGTAAACAAACAAACAAAAAAGCTGCAATATAGTTATACTGAATGAAATAGACTTTTTTTTTTTTTTTTAAAGATTTTATTTATTTATTCATTTATCCCCCCCTTGCTGCTTGTGCTCGCTGGGTCAGCCAACCACGCCGTGGAGGCGGGCCTGCCTTCACCAGGAGGCCCCGGGAACCGAACCCAGGGCCTCCCATATGGTAAACGGGAGCCCCACTGATTGAGCCACAGCCGCTTCCCTGAAATAGACTTTAAAAGCAAAATTGTTATTAGAGACAAGGAACGACATTATGTATTAATAAAAGGGGCAATTCACCAGGAAGAAATAACAATCATAAATGCATATGCACCTAACCAGGATACCCCAAGATACATGAGGCAAACACTGGCAAAACTGAAGGGAGAAATAGATATCTCTATAATAATAGATGGAGAGTTCAATATACCACTCTCAGCATTGGATAGAATATCTGGGCAGAGGATCAATAAAGAAACAGAGAGCTTGAAAAATATGATAAATGGACTAAACCTAATAGACATATACAGAACACTGCACCCCAAAACAGCAGGATATATATTCTTTTTAAGTGCTCCTGGATCTTTCTTCAGGATAGGCCATAAGTTGGGTCACAAAGTAGATCTCAATAAATTCAACAAGATTGAAATTATACAAAGCATTTTTCTGCTCATAATGGAATTAAGCTGGAAATCAACAAGAGGCAGAAAAAGGGAAAATTCACAAATATA
Organism: Tolypeutes matacus; assembly: GCA_026826555.1. Classification (NCBI taxonomy): domain Eukaryota; kingdom Metazoa; phylum Chordata; class Mammalia; order Cingulata; family Chlamyphoridae; genus Tolypeutes; species Tolypeutes matacus. Next base: position 5,146,546 of record JAKSZT010054396.1, read on the forward strand.
TGGGGATTAAACTACTTACTCTTAAATAATCAGTGGGTCAAAGAATAAATCTCAAGAGAAATAAATAAATATCTCTAGATGAATGAAAATGAGAACAAAACATAACAGAATCTATGGGATACAGTAAAGGCAGTGCTTAGAGGGAAGTTTATAGCCCTCAACGCTTACATTAATAAAAAAGAAAGAACTAAAATCAATGACCTAACTACATAGCTGGAGGAACTAGAAAAAGAACAGCAAAATAATCACAAAGAAAGTAGAAGGAATGAAGTAACAAATATCAGAGCAGAAATAAATGAAATTGAGAACAAAAAAACAATAAAGAGAATTAACAAAACCAAAAGTTGGTTCTTTGAGAAGATTAACAAAATTGACAAAACCTTAGCTAGACTGACAAAGAAAAAAAGAAAGAAGATACAAATAAATGAAGTAAAAAATGAAAATGGGGACATTACTACTGACCCCACAGAAACAAAAGAGATCATAAGAGGATACTATGAATAACTGTATGCCAAGAAACTAGACAATGTAGACGAAATGGAAAAATTTCTAGGAACATATGAACAACCCACACTGACCCTAGAAGAAATAGAAGACCTCAACAAACCAATCACAAGAAAAGTGAAACAGTCATCAAACAGCTCCCCAAAATGAAAATCCCAGGACCAGATGGCTTCACAGGTGAGTTCTATTAAGCATTCAAAGAAGATATAATAACAGTCTTACTCAAACTCTTCCAAAAATTGAACAGGAAGGAATGCTGCCAAACTTATTCTATGAAGCCAATATCACCCTAAAACCAAAGCCAGATAAAGATATTATGAAAAAAGAAAATTACAGGCTCATTTCACTAATGAATACAGATGCAAAAATCCTCAATAAAATACTCACTAATCAAATCCAACAACCCATTAAAAGAATTATTCATCATGATCAAGTGGGTTTTATACCAGGCATGCAAGTGTTGTTCAACATAAGAAAACCAATCAGTGTAATACACCACATTAATAAATCAAAGAAAAATCACATGATCTTATTGATTGATGTAGAAAAGGAATTTGACAAAATACAGCATCCCTTCTTGATAAAAATACTCCAAAAGACAGGAATTGAAGGAAACTTTCTCAATATGATAAAGGCTATACATGAAAAAACTACAGCTAACATTGTACTCAATGGTGAAAGACTGAAAGCTTTTCCATCGAGATCAGGAACAAGACAAGGATGCCCATTGTTACCACTGTTGTTCAATATAGTGTTAGAGTTTCTAGCTAGAGAAATCAGGCAAGAAAAAGAAACAAAAGGCATCCAAATCAGAAAGAAAGAATAAAACTTTCACTATTTGCAGACGATATGACCCTATATCTAGAAAGTCCCGAAAAATCTACAACAAAGCTGCTAGAGCTAATAAATGATTTTAGTAGAGTGTCAGGATACAAGATCAATACACAAAAATCAGTGGTGTTCCTCTACAATCATAATGCGCAAGCTGAGGAGGAAGACAGGGGAAAAATTCCATTTACACTAGCAACTAAAAGAATCAAATATTTAGGAATAAACTTAACCAAGGATGTGAAGCACTTGTATCCATAAAACTACAATGCATTGTTAAAAGATGTAAATAATTGGAAGACCATTCCATGCTCATGGATTGGAGGACTAAATATCATTAAAATGTCAATTCTACCCAAATTGATATACAGATTCAATGCAATCCCAATAAAAATTTTACCAACATTTTTTAAACAAAAGGAAAACACAATTATCAAATTTATTTGGAAGAGTAAGGGGCCCTGAATAGCCAGAAACATCTTAAAAAGGAAAAGCAAAGTTGGAGGACTCTTACTTCCAGACTTTAAATCATATTACCTAGCTACAGTGGTAAAAAAACAGCATGATATTGGCATAAAGTTAGACACATAGACCAATGGAACTGAATTGAGGGTTCAGAAACAGACCTAACATCTATGGTCAAGTGATTTTTAACAAGCCTGTCAAACCCACCCAGCTGTGGCAGAACAGTCTATTCAACAAATGGTGCTGGGAGAACTGGATATCCATAGCCAAAAGAAAGAAAGAGGATCCCTATCTCACACCTTATATAAAAATTAACTCAAAATGGATCAAAGACCTAAATATAAAAGGAAGAACAATAAAGCTCCTAGAAGAAAATGTAGGAAAACATCTCCAAGACCCGGTAGTAGGTGGTGCATTCTTAAACCTTACACCAAAAGCACGAGCAACGAAAGAAACATGGATATATGGGACCTCCTCAAACTTAAACACTTTTGTGGTTAAAATGACTTTGTCAAGAAGGTGAAAAGGCAGCCCACTCAATGGGAGAAAATATTTGGAAACCACATATCCAATATCCATTCTGTATAAAGAGATCATACAACTCAGTAACAAAAGAGCAAGCAATTCAATAAAAAAATGGGCAAAAGATTTAAATAGACATTTCTCCAAAAAGGAAATACAAATGGCCAAAAAGCACATGAAAAAATGTTCCATATCACTGGCTATTATGGAAATGCAAATCAAAACAAGGAGATATCATCTCACACCATATAGAATGGCCATTATTTAAAAAACAAACAAACAGAAAACAGTAAGTGCTAATGAGGACATGGAGAAACAGGAACATCCCTTCACTGTTGGTGGGATTGTAAAATGGTGCAGCCTCTGTGGAAGACAGTTTGTTGGTTCCTCAGGAAGCTAAATACAGAACTGCCATGTGATCCAGCAATTTCTGTACTAGGAATATATCCAGAAGAACTAAAAACTGTAACATGAACAGACATCTGCACACCTATGTTCATAGCAGCATTATTCACAATTGCCAAAAGATGGAAACAACTCAATTGTCCATCAACCAATGAATGGATAAACAACATGTATATACATACAATGAAATACTATGCTGTAGTAAGAAGAAATGAAATTGGGACACATATGATAACATGAGTGAATCTTGAAGACATTATTCTAAGTGAAGTAAGCCAGATACATAAGGACAAATATTGCATGGTCTCATTAATATGAACTAAATATGAAGAATAAACACATGGAGTTAAAACCTAGAGTATAGATTATTCGGAGATAAGAGGAGGGCTGAGAAGAACTACTGATGCTTGATATATATAGAAGTTTTAATTAACTTGACTGTAAAAGTGTAGAAATGGATAAAGTTTATGAGTAGCAGCTGGTTTATAAATATGATTGTGGCTGAAAAGAGTAGTCTAGGAATGTAAATGTCAACTGATAGAAAACTAGATAATAATCTAGGGACTGAATAACACAGTGAACCCAGAGGTAGATGAGAACGGTACAGATGCATGAGTGTCCTGTGAGCTAAAGCGGATGTACATCACTATTGCCGGGTGGTGAGAATGTGAAGAAGCATGGGAAAAATACAATTGGTGTGGCCTATAGACTGTGGTTAACAGCAATACTGTAATGTTCTTGCATCAATGCCAAAGATGTACTGTGTTGATGATGGGGGAGGGGTATGGAAAAAATTCACCAAATGTACCCTATAGACCATGGTTGGTGGTAATAGTCTGAAGATATTATCTCATAATCTGTAACAAATATTCCACCACAGTGTAGTGTATTGGTGAAGGGGTGTTGTATGGGAACTCTACACATGTGCACGATTGTTTTGTAAGTCCACAACTTACAACTTCTGTAATAAAAATACATTTAAAAAAATAATAGTGGGAAGCGGCTGTGGCTCAATCAGTAGGGCTCCTGTTTACCATATGGGAGGCCCCGGGTTCCGTTCCCGGGGCCTCCTGGTGAAGGCAGGTCCGCCCACATGGCGTGGTTGGCTGACCCAGCGAGCACAAGCAGCAGGGGGGGGGATAAATGAATAAATAAATAAAATCTAAAAAAAAATAAAAAAAAAAAATAATAATAATAGGGTTGGCTGGGGGAAAAATATACCAAATGCAATATATGGACTATAGTTAGTAGTAATATTTTGATGATGCTCTTGCATAGTTTGTAACAAATGTTTCACAACAATGCAAGGTGTTGATGGAGGGCTGATGTATGGGACCCCTGTATGATGTTACACATGTTTATTTTGTAAGTTCACAACTTTTACAATATTCTTATTATTTACGTATGTTCATGTATGAATGAAATACTTCAATAAAAATATATATTTTTAAAAATACAATAGAGGGGACTTCCGGGAAGATGGCGGACTAGAAAGATATGGGACTCTCTTCTCTCCCAGAAAAATAGCTTGAGGACAAGCAGAAACAGCCTGTGAAAAAAATCTTCTTGGTCTTAGGACACCAGGGGAAGGCTGGACACCATCCAGAAGAGAGAGGGGCAGAGGAAAAAATCACGACAGCAAAACTGTGAGTTAAAACCCACAGCTGCAACTGCTGGCACCCACCCCCACCCTATAGACGCTTTTGAATTCTCAGGCATTGGGGTCTGTGGCTACCGACAAAGGGAGCCCCAGGGACCCACCTCCCCAGAAAAGGGGAGAAAGAGGATCACAGCCTAAAGCTGACTCCATTTTTGACCCACAAATGTGGTCTGCTGTGTCCCAAGAGCCCTTCCAGGCTGGGAGGGGCCACACCATTGCTAGCCTTGGGAGCCAGCAAGAGACTAAAGAGATCCAACCCTCTCAATCTCCCTCTACACTGGCTGGGACTGGTTGTTGAGGACACAGATGGAAGTGGAATTATTTCCTGCCTGGGAAAAGGGAGAGGGCTGCCAGCAAAGGTTGGAGAACTGCCTCTGAGAAAGTTTGAATTATGAGGCTCTTGTTCTCTAGACAGGATCCTCTATCACATTGATACTGTCCACGTTGCAACAAACACTCCAACCAGGCATTGAACTGAGAAGGCTGTCAATGATTGCCATCTGCTGGTGGAACAAGGAAGTGCATGTGACAAAATTTAAATAAGTAAGAAAGGCTTTTCACCGCCTCTACAGTCTCCCTCCCCAAGGTACTAGGTCTGCAACGCATTACTGGATCCAGGGCCTGTATTTTAGCAACTAACAGGGACATTCCTAAAGACCTGGAATACGCTGATCCAAGAATCAAAGAACAGCAGTAACAACCTTTTGCCAATGAATCCCTATGAAAGAGAGAGAAATTGAGCATCAGAGTAAACTCACCAACCCAATCTGATGCCTAGATAACAGCAAAAAATTACAAGCCATTCTAATAAAATGGAAGAAATGGCCCAAGAAAAAGAATATATCAAAACCCCAGAAGAGACACAGGATTTGAGACAACTAATCAACAAGATACACACAAATTTTCAAAAATCAAATTAATGAGTTGAAAGACAATATGGCTAAAGAGATAAAGGACATCAAAAAGACACTGAGTAAGCACAAAGAAGAATTTGAAAACCTGAATAGAAAAGTAATAGAGCTCACGGGAATGAAAGATATGATAGGTGAGATTAAAAAACACATTAAAGGCATACAACAGCAGACTCGAAATGATAGAAAAAAGATAAGTGATACAGAATACAGAACAGCTGAATTGAAGAGAGAAAAGAACAGAGAGAAAAGAATGGAAAAAAACTGAGCATGGGCTCAGAGAGTTGAATGATAACATGAAATGCAACAACATATGTGTCATGGGAGTTCCAGAAGGAGAAGAGAAGGGAAAGGGGGAAGAAAGAGTATTTGAGGAAATAAGAGCTGAAAAGTTCCCAACTCTCACAAAAGAAATGAACTTACATGTCCAAGAAGCACAGTGTACCCCAATTAGAATAAATGCAAATAGACCTACTCTAAGATGCAGACTATTCAGAATGTCAAACGTCAAAGATAAAGAGAAAATTTTGAGAGCCGCAAGGGAGAAGCAAACCATCACATAAAAGGGGTGCCCAGTAAGCCTTAGTGTGGATTTCTTATCAGAAACTATGGAGGCGAGAAGACAGTGGTATGATAGAATTAGGATACTGAAAAAGAAAAACTGCCAGCTGAGAATTCTTTTTCTGGCAAAATTGTCCTTCAAACATGAAGGTGAGTTTAAAATATTTACAAACAAACAGAAATTAAGAGAGTTCATAAAAGAGAATCTGCCTTTGCAGGATGTGTTAAAGGGAGCCTTATAGCCTGAGAAAAAAAGACAGGAGAGAGAAGCTTGGAGGAGAGTGTAGAAGGCAAGACTAGCAGAAAGGATAACCAAAAGAGTAAAAAGACACACGAAAATAAGCTATGACATATGAAAACCAAAGAATAAAATGGCAGAAGTAAATAATGCATATACAGTAATACCATTGAATGTGAATGGATTAAACTCCCCAATCAAAAGATATAAGCTAACAGAATGGATTAAAAAAAACATGAGCCATCCATATGCTGCCTACAAGAGACTCACTTTAGACCTAGGGATACAAACTGGCTGAAAGTGAAAGGTTGGAAAAAGATACTCCACGCAAACAGTAATGAAAAAAGAGCAGGGGGTTGTTATACTAATATCAGACAAAACAGAATTTAAATGTAAAAAAATTATGAGATACAGAAGGTCATTATATATTAATAAAAGGGACAATCAACCAGGAAGAAACAACAGTAATAAACATCTATGCACCTAACCAGGGTGCCCCAAAATACATGAGGCAAACTCTGGCAAACCTGAAAGGGAAATAGACATCTCTACAATAATCGTTGGAGACTTCAACACACCACTCATATCATTAGCTAGAGCAACTAGACAGAAGATCAACAAGGAAACAGAGAACTTGAACAATATGGTTAGTGAACTAGACCTAACACATATCAGAACATTGCACCCAAACTCAGCAGGTTACACATTTTTCTCAAGTGCTCATGGATCTTTCTCCAGGATAGGCCACATGTTAGGTCACAGGCAGTTCTCAATAAGTTTAGCAGGGGCTTATGAAGTTAAATGATAGCACAAAGCATACCAGCATATATGTTATGGGAACTCCAGAAGGAGAAGAGAAGGGGAAAGGGGCAGAAAGAGTATTTGAGGAAATAATGGCCCTGAAATTTCCCAAGTTTCATGAAAGACATGTATATACATATCCAGGAAGCACAGCATGCTCCAATTAGAATAAATCCAAAAAAGACCTGCCCCAAGAGACATAATATTCAGAAACCCAAATGCCAAAGATAATAAGAAAATTCTGAAAGCAACAAGGGAGACGTGAAACATCACACACAAGGGATGTCCAATAACATTTAGCATGGATTTCTCTTCAGAAAACCTGGAGCCAAGCCGGCAGTGGTATGATATAATTAAAGTACTCAAAGAGAAAAACTGTCAGCCAAGAATTCTTTGTCTGGCAAAAATATGATGGTGAGTTTAAAATATTCACAAACAAACAGAAACTAAGAGGTTTTGTTAACAAGAATCCAGCTCTTCAGGAAACACTAAAGGGAGTTCTGCAGCCAGAAAAAAAAAAAAAAAAAAGACAAGAGAGGCTTGGAGGAGAATGTAGAAATGAAGATTATCAGAAAGGATAAACAAAAGGGTAATAAGACAGACAAAAATAAGATAAGACATGTGAAAGTCAAAGGATAAAATGGTTGAAGTAAGTAAGGCTTTACAGTAATAACATTGAATGTTAATGGATTAAACTCCCCAGTCAAAAGACATAGGCTGGGGTAACAGGTGTAGCTCCATGGTTTGAGTGCCTGCTTCCCATGTATGAGGTCCCAGGAGAGGACAGGCAGAAACAGCCTGGAAAAAATGTTCTAGGGTTTAGGACATCAGGGGAAGACTGGACACCACCTAGAAGAGAGAGGGGCACAGGAACAGAGAGAGCTGCAGGGATCCACCTCCCCAGGAAAGTGGAGAGAGAGGGATGTAGCCTAAGGCAGATCCAGCTTTTGGCCCACTAATTTGTTCTGCTATGCCCTGGGAGCCCTTCCAGGCTGGGTGGGGCCATGCCATTGTTTGCCCTGGGAGCTGGCACAGGCCTAAAGAGACTCAACCCGCTCAGACACCCTCCCTGCTGACCACTACTGGTTGTTGAGGATACAGATGGGAGTGGAATTATTTCCTACCTGGGAAAAGGGAGGGGACTGCCAATAAGGTTGAGGAACAGCATCTGAGAAAGTTTGGATTGCTGGGCTCTGAATAGCCCCCAGGCAGGACCCTCTGTCATGCTGTTGCTGTCTGTATTGCAACAAACACACGCTGGCCAGTCATTGAACTGAGAGGACTGCTGAAGAGCGCCATCTTCTGGTCGACCAGGAAAGGCATGGGAGAAAACTAAAAGTAAGTAAGAGAGGCTTTTTCAGGCCTTTACAGCCTAACTCTCCAAGGCACTTCAAAGCAGGTTGGCAACCCATTATTGGGTCCATGGCCCAGATATTAGCAACTAACAGGGACAATCTTAAAGACCTAGGTTGAACCAAGAATCAATGAACAGCAGTAACACACAGCCTCTTGCCACTAAATCCCTATGAAAGAGAGAGAAATTGAGCACCAGAGTAAAATCACCACCCTAATCAGATGCCTAGATATCAGCAAAAAATTACAAGCCATTCGAAGAAAATGGAAGAAATAGCCCAAGAAAAGGAGTATATCAAAACCCCAGAAGAGACACAGGATTTGAGACAACTAATCAACAAGATACACACAAATTTTCAAAATCAAATGAGTGAGTTGAAAGACAATATGGCTAAAGAGATAAAGGACATCAAGAAGACATTGAGTGAGCACAAAAAGAATTTGAAAACCTGAATAGAAAAGTAATAGAGCTCATGGGAATGAAAGACACAATAGGTGAGATAAAAAAGTTTTCTTTTTTTCTCCTCTCATAATAAATGATAAAATTCCAAGTCTTTATCACTGCCTTTCCTTTGGAACCATGTTTAGAAGAGAGTAGCTTGTCCTACACTGGTCTCCACTGGTTGCTGAATTTATCTGTATTCTTAACTGTTTTGTATATGCTGCATTTAGACTTACCTATGGCAAAGAAGGCATTTTTTTTTTTTTTAAGGAAACAAACTTTTGATGAATCATGAAGATATATAAAAGCTACAAATGCCTAAAAAGCTCTGAATTCAGGTCCCAGTTACTGTCACAAAGGAGTGATGGAATTCCCACCCCCCTTTTTTATATAATGAAAGTGCCTTAGCGTGTGTTGCAGCTATCACCACTACAGTAAGCTGGTTTACAGATGTTTCCACTGAGCGTCACAATAAAGAGTACCATGTGCTACAAAAAAACAAAACAAAACAAACAAACAAACAAAAAAAACACATTAAAGGGGAGTGGATGTAGCTCAATGGTTGAGCACCTGCTCCCCAAATATGAGGCTCTGGGTTCAATACCCGGTACTTCCTAAAAAAAAAAAATTAGAGGCATACAACAGCAGACTCGAAATGGTAGAAGAAAGAATAAGTGATACAGAAGACAGAAGAGCTGCACCTGAAGCAAGAAGAACAAGGAGAGAAAAGAATGGAAAAAATTGAACAGGGGCTTGGGGAGTTGAATATAACATGAAGTGCAACAACATATGTATTAGTCAGGGTTCTCTCGGGAAACAGAATCAGCAGGAGATATCTGTGAATAATATGGAACTCTAAAAGAGTCTCTCACGTGACCGTGGGGACTCACAAGTCCAGGTTCCTCAGGCAAGCTGCAAACCAGGGGCTCCGATGAAAGCCCGATGAAAGGTCGTTGATGAGTCTCTGGGAGAAGTTGCCTGTCCAAGGACGAGCTGGGAAATTCTCTCTGAATGTTGAAATCACCTCCACTCTTAAGTCATTCAACTGATTGGATAAAAGCACCACCCATCGATAATGCAATCTCCCTGACTGATGCAGATGTAATCAGCCATCCATGCAGTAAACTCACTGGTGATTGAAGTCCACAAATGCTCCCGTATTACAATTAGCCCAGTGCTTGCTGGAACAAACACCTGGACACAACTACCTGGCCAAGTTGACACATTAGCCTAACCATCACAGTCCACCCCTTGTCAACTCGGCAATCATACACATTACTCTAAACCATACTTAGTCTCAATAACAGACAAGTGTACATATATATTTCCGCCTAACAATGTTCAACTCCCCTGCGTACAACCGGAAACGCATTAATTCTCTACAGAACAGGGTGCAAGTCCCTGGATGATAGTCACTCTTAAACTCGACATCCTTAAATATTATGATGTGGGATTAATACAACTTTTCATGATAGGGGAAAAGATTGGGGAAGAAAACAAAGAAATTCATTTTGTGTACATATACAATCATACTCATAATGAAACATGGAAGAAGGGTTCATGACCATTACAGTCCTCGTTTCTGTAACTGGTCACATGGTCGAAGTTCATATTTATCACTACCTTCTTCCACTACCCATTCCATGTTCCCGTTACCTTCAGCAAGCACTTCAGCTGGCCGTGGTTCTTTGCCTGGTGGGGTGACCCAAACTTTCATTCCCAAAGATTCTGGGCCATTGTTAGTCCTGCTTGAATTGGTTTGTTGCAATTTTCCATTGACTTTAATCACAGGGCATGGCAGGACTAGGAGATGCCCTAGAGGATCCCCTGCATTCCAGGCAAACTCTTCTTTACCCCCATTATGTAGATGTAGTCCTATTTCCCCTTGATAGTCAGGATCAATCACCCCAGCCAGTACAGTAATTCCCTTCTTTGCCTGTTGATTCACAGGTAAGAGGAGCCCAAAGTGGCCAGGTGGCAGTCTTAACTTCCAGTTCAATGGAATCACTGTTATGTTCCCAGGTTGCAGCACTCCTCCTCTTGGGACTAAAACCTGTAGACCAGCAGAGCTTAAGGTTTCAGGGACAGGAAGCAAAAATTTTCCTAGTGGGTCACTAGGGGTAATAGTGAGTGGTGCCACTCCCATTTCCACCCCTTGATTCCTGGACCCATGAATCCTGGCTATGGGAGAAACAGCACCATAGAGAGGACGCTGATTCAGAGCATACACAGCCTCCTGGAAAACATTGCCCCAGCCCTGCAAGGTATCGCCACCTAGTTGGCGCTGTAATTGAGTCTTCAAAAGGCCATTCCACCGTTCTATTAATCCAGCTGCTTCAGGGTGATGGGGAACATGGTAAGACCAGTGAATTCCATGGACATGTGCCCATTCCCGTACATCATTTGCTGTGAAATGGGTTCCTTGATCAGAAGCAATGCTGTGTGGAATGCCATGGCGGTAGATAAGACATTCAGTAAGTCCACGGATGGTAGTTTTGGAAGAAGCATTGCGTGCCGGAAATGCAAACCCATACCCAGAGTATGTGTCTGTTCCAGTTAAAACAAATCGCTGCCCCTTCCATGATGGAAGTGGCCCAATGTAGTCCACCTGCCACCAGGTAGCAGGCTGGTCACCTCGAGGAATGGTGCCATATCTGGGGCTGAGTGTGGGTCTCTGCTGCTGGCAGATTGGGCATTCAGCAGTGGCTGTAGCCAAGTCAGCCTTGGTGAGGGGAAGTCCATGTTGCTGAGCCCATGCATAACCTCCATCCCTACCTCCATGGCCACTTTGTTCATGAGCCCATTGGGCAATGACAGGAGTGGCTGGGGAAAGAGGCTGAGCATTAGCCACAGAGCGGGTCATCTTATCCACTTGATTATTAAACTCTTCCTCTGCTGAAGTCACCCTCTGGTGAGCATTCACGTGGGACACAAATATGTTCATGTTTTTTGCCCACTCAGAAAGATCTATCCACATAGCTCTTCCCCAGACCTCCTTGTCACCAATTTTCCAATCATGTTCCTTCCAGGTCCCTGACCATCCAGCCAAACCATTGGCAACAGCCCATGAATCAGTGTATAAACGCACCTCTGGCCATTTCTTCCTCCAAGCAAAATGAACAACTAGATGCACTGCTCGAAGCTCTGCCCACTGGGAGGATTTGCCCTCACCGCTATCCTTCAAGGATGTCCCAGAAAAGGGCTGCAGTGCCGCAGCTGTCCACTTTTGGGTGGTACCTGCATATCGTGCAGAACCATCTGTAAACCAGGCCCGAGTTTTCTCATCCTCAGTCAACTGATTGTAAGGGAGTCCCCAAGAGGCCAAAGCTGTGGGCTGGGAAAGAGAAGGTAACACGGCAGGGGTGGTGACCATGGGCATTTGGGCCACTTCCTCATGTAACTTACTTGTGCCTTCAGGACCTGCTCGAGCCCTATCTCGTATATACCACTTCCACTTTATTATGGAGTGCTGCTGTGCACGCCCAACTTTATGGTTTGGTGGGTCAGACAATACCCAGCTCATGATAGGCAACTCAGGTCTCATGGTAACTTGATGGCCCATGGTTAAGCGTTCAGTCTCTACTAAGGCCCAGTAGCAAGCCAAAAGCTGCTTCTCAAAAGGGGAGTAGTTATCTGCAGAGGATGGCAAGGCTTTGCTCCAAAATCCTAAGGGTCTGAGTTGTGATTCCCCTATAGGGGCCTGCCAAAGGCTCCAGACAGCATCTCTATTTGCCACTGAAACTTCCAGCACCATTGGATCTGCTGGATCATGTGGTCCAAGTGGCAGTGCAGCTTGCACAGCAGCCTGGACCTGTCGCAGGGCTTCCTCTTGTTCCAGTCCCCAATCAAAACTAGCAGCTTTCCTGGTCACTCGGTAAATGGGCCGCAGTAACACACCCAAATGAGGAATGTGTTGTCTCCAAAATCCAAAGATGCCAACTAAGCGTTGTGCCTCCTTTTTGGTCGTAGGAGGGGCCAGGTGCAACAGCTTATCCTTTACTTTTTTTTTTTTCTTTTTTTTTTTAATCCTTTACTTTTGAAGGGATATCTCGACAGGCTCCACACCACTGGACACCTAGAAATTTCACTGAGGTGGAAGGACCTTGTATTTTTGTTGGATTTATCTCCCATCCTCTCTCACGCAAATGCCTTACCAATAAATCTAGAGTCTTTGCTACTTCTTGCTCAGTAGGTCCTATCAACATGATATCATCAATATAATGGACCAGTGTGATGTCTCGTGGGAGGGAGAGACGATCAAGGTACCTGCGGACAATATTATGACATAGGGCTGGAGAGTTGATATACCCCTGAGGCAGGACAGTGAAAGTATACTGCTTGCCTTGCCAGCTGAAAGCAAACTGTTTCTGGTGGTCCTTACTAATGGCAATTGAGAAAAAAGCATTTGCCAGATCAACAGCTGCATACCAGGTACCAGGGGAAGTGTTGATTTGCTCAAGCAATGATACCACATTTGGGACAGCAGCTGCAATTGGAGTCACCACTTGGTTAAGTTTACGATAATCTACTGTCATCCTCCAAGATCCATCTGTTTTCTGCACAGGCCAAATAGGAGAGTTGAATGGGGATGTGGTGGGAATCACCACCCCTGCATCCTTCAAATCCTTGATGGTGGCACTAGTCTCTGCAATACCTCCAGGAATCCAGTATTGCCTTTGATTTACTATTTTGCTAGGCAGGGGCAGTTCTAGAGGCTTCCACTTGGCCTTTCCAACCATAATAGCCCTCACTCCATGAGTCAGGGATCCAATGTGGGGATTCTGCCAGTTACTGAGTATGTCTATTCCTATTATGCATTCTGGAACTGGAGAAATAACCACAGAATGGGTCCGGGGACCCACTGGACCCACTGTGAGACGGACCTGAGCTAAAACTCCATCAATCACCTGACCTCCATAAGCCCCTGCTCTGACTGGTGGACCACAGTGACGTTTTGGGTCTCCTGGAATTAATGTGACTTCTGAGCCAGTGTCTAATAATCCCCGAAATGTCTGATCATTTCCTTTTCCCCAATGCACTGTTACTCTGGCAAAAGGCTGTAGGTCTCCCTGGGGAAAGGTGGGAGGAAGATTAACTGTATAAATTTTTGGCAGTTTAACAGGATCCTTCCCCAAGGGGACCCGGCCTTCCCCTCATTCAAGGGGCTCTGGGTCTGTAAACTGTCTCAAGTCTGGGAACTGATTAAGGGGCCGTGATTCTCTGTGTCTGTAATTAGAGTTAGGATTTTGTTCACTTGACCTAGAACTCTTCTGCTTATACAGATCCAGAAGAAATCTAGTAGACTGCCCATCTATTTCACTTCTGGGTACCCCATGATCTATTAACCAACGCCATAACTCCATGCGACTCAGACTATTCTGTGTGCTGTTTCGAATCTGTCTTTCATTGCGGTAGCCACGCCTACCTTGGCTTTGGCGATTAACTGCCGATACTTGACTTTTACCGGGCCTTGATCCGATCATCCCCATAATATTTAAGGATTCCAATTCCATTACAGCCCCCCCTACAGTAATATCTGGACTGAAGAGAAGAGCAACCACAGAGCTCTTCAGAGAAGATGGAGTTAGTCTTACAAATTTATTCCTCACAGTCCTGGTTAAAGGTGTGTCCTCTGGACATTCCTGGGGTGGGTGGGCAGATCTTAAGTGGTAAATCCATTCTAGCATTCCAATCTCTCTAAGCCTTTGAATCCCCTCATCTACTGTATACCATGGCATCTCAACATCAGACATGCTAGGCCATCGTTTGGTCCATGCCTCAGTCAGCCACCCAAACAGTTAGAGCCCTTTCTAACCCCTCGAGCTACAGCGTTGAATCCAGAATTTCTGCTTAGTGGGCCCATATCAATAAATTCAGCCTGATCCAACTTTATATTCCTTCCACCATTATCCCATACCCTTAGTATCCATTCCCACACACATTCCCCTGATTTCTGTCTATATAAGTTGGAAAACTCATGCAGTTCTTTCAGAGTATAACGTACTTCCTCATGGATCACACTTTGTATTTCACCTTTGGGGGCTTGTTGTGATTTTAATCTAGTAATGGGTCTCGAAGACAAGAGGGGTGGGGGGTCTGGGTAAGGAGAAGGATTAGAGATGTCTTGCAGGCTACTGACCTGAGGGCATTCCTTTGCATTTTCTTCTGGTGAGACAGGATTATTCTCTTCAGGCAGGGGTTGGAAGACAGATTCCTCAGGGCAGACTGGAAGTTGGACCATGCATGCTGGAGATTGGTTGGTACCTGCCTCGTGGCTGGGAGGAGGTACAGACTCCCTGGGGCAGGCCAGAGGCTGGGCAGTACAGGCTTCCATTTGGCTTGTACCCACCTCAGGGCTGGAAGGAAGTCCAGACTCCCTGGGGCAGGCTGGAGGCTGGAAGATACAAGGTTGAGAAGGTGTGGTCTCCACAGGGCAGGCCATCACAGGTTTATCTGGTAAAGTCTCAGCAGAATTTAGGGTTCCAATGTCCCCACCAATATTATCATCATCCCATATGTCTCCGTCCCAATCCTCGGGGTTCCACTCCTTTCCAATCAATGCCCTCACTTTAATTTCAGAAACCCTGCGAGGTTGAGATTTTAGTTTCCTCTGTAATTCTGCTACTCATACAATGAGAGACTGCGTTTGATTCTGAGATATCTCAAGTCTGTGGCTACAGGAGACAAGATTTTCTTTCAAGGCACACGTAGAAACTTTCATATCATTCACACGGCATTTAAGTTTCAAAATTGAAGACTTTAGTTCATCCCTTTCTTTTGTAACTGTATCCAGAGTATCTAGGAGGAGCCAGCCAACATCATTATATTTTTTTACTCCACAAAATTCTGTTAAAGTGTTGAAAACACTCTCACCCAGATCCTTGCTTATTATAAGCATGGAAGTAGGGGAATCCAATGATGCTATTTTGCGTATCTCTATTGCCAGCTCACGCCATGGACTGTTAGCAACCTCATTATTGGAAAGGGAGTCATTAGTACCCCCGAGTCCAATTAGAGTGGAGAGCCACCTCAGACATCCCATGTTTAAGACTCTGTTCCTCAAGAACCACTCCCGGTACCAGCTGTATTAGTCAGGGTTCTCTCGGGAAACAGAATCAGCAGGAGATATCTGTGAATAATATGGAACTCTAAAAGAGTCTCTCACGTGACCGTGGGGACTCACAAGTCCAGGTTCCTCAGGCAAGCTGCAAACCAGGGGCTCCGATGAAAGCCCGATGAAAGGTCGTTGTTGAGTCTCTGGGAGAAGTTGCCTGTCCAAGGACGAGCTGGGAAATTCTCTCTGAATGTTGAAATCACCTCCACTCTTAAGTCATTCAACTGATTGGATAAAAGCACCACCCATCGATAATGCAATCTCCCTGATTGATGCAGATATAATTCAGCCATCCATGCAGTAAACTCACTGGTGATCGAAGTCCACAAATGCTCCCGTATTACAATTAGCCCAGTGCTTGCTGGAACAAACACCTGGACACAACTACCTGGCCGAGTTGACACATTAGCCTAACCATCACAACATATGTGTCATGGGAGTTTCAGAAGAAGAAGAGAAGGGAAAAGGGGAAGAAAGAGTATTTGAGGAAATCATAGCTAAAAACTTCCCGTCACAAAAGAAATGAACTTACATGTCCAAGAAGCACAGCATACCCCAATTAGAATAAATGCAAATAGACCTACTCCAAGATGCGTACTTCTCAGAATGTCACTTGTCAAAGATAAAGAGAAATTTCTGAGAGGCGCAAGGGAGATGCTAACCATCACAGACAAGGGACACCCAGAAAGACGTAGTGAGGATTTCTCATCAGAAACCATGGAGGTGAGAAGACAGTGGTACGATACAATGAAGATACTGAAAGAGAAAGGGAGTTTAAACTATTTACAAACAAACAGAAACTAAGAGAGTTCGTAAAAGAGAATCTGCCTTTGCAGGAAGTATTAAAGGGAGACTTATAGCCTGAGAGAAAAAGACAGGAGAGAGAGGCTTGGAGGAGAGTGTAGAAAGCAAGACTAGCAGAAAGGATAACCAAAAGAGTAAAAAGACATATGAAAATAAGCTATGATATATGAAAACAACAGAATAAAATGGTGGGAGTAAATAATGCATTTACATTAATATCATTGAATGTGAATGGATTAAACTCCCCAATAAAAAGATATAAACTAACAGAATGGATAAAAAAAAAAAAAAAAAAAAAAGTGAGCCATCCATATGCTGCCTACAAGAGACTCACTTTAGACCTAGGGATACAAACTGGCTGAAAGTGAAAGGTTGGAAAAAGATACTCCACACAAACAGTATCAAAAAAGAGCAGGGGTAGCTATACTAATATTGAACAAAATAGACTTTAAATGCAAAAAAATTTTATAAGAGATACTTCAGGCCATTTTATATTAATAAAAGGGACAATACACCAGGAAGAAATAACAGTCATAAATATCTAGACTCCTAACCAGGGTGCCCCAAAATACATGAGGCAAACTCTAGCAAAATTGAAGAGAGAAACAGACATCTTTACATAGTTGGAGACTTCAAGACACCACTTACATCAATAGAACAACTACATAGAAGATTAACAAGGAAACAGAGAAATTGAACAATATGATAAACAAGCTAGACCTAACAGACATACACAGAATGTTGCATCCCAAATCACCAGGTTATACATTTTTCTCAAGTGCTCACGGATCTTTTTCCAGGATAGACCACATGTTAGGTCACAAGGCAGGTCTCAATAAATATAAAATGATTGAAATTATACAAAGCACCTTCTCAGGTCATTTTGGAATGAAACTGGAATTCAATAATAGATGGGAAAGGGGGAAATTTGCAAATGTGTGGAGGCTAAACAACACACTCCTAAATAATCAATGGGTCAAAGAAGAAATTGTAAGTGAAATTATTAAATATATTGAGACGAATGAAAAAGAGACTACAATTTATCAAAATTCATGGGATACAGCAAAGGCAGCTGTGGCAGTTTGAGATTATTTATGAACCCCCCCAAAAAGATAAGGATTATTTGTAAACTTGTCTGTTTCTCTGGATGTGATACCCTTTGATAGTATTAGATTCAGCTGAGATGTCTTTGATTAAATTATGTTAAGATTAGGGCTTTAATTCGACCATGTCAGTAGGGTGTAACTCAGGTTAAGTTCCTGTCCACTTGGTAGGCTGATATAAATGGGCACTCACTCAAGAAGACACAGAAGAAGAAACACGGGAAGAGAGAGAGAGCTCCATAGGCAAGGCAGAGGAGAGAACTTTGATGCTGCAGCCTGGGGAAGAGAGATGAGCCATTCACCTGAGAGCTTGCAGCTGATTCCAGAAAGAAGCCCTATGCCAGCTTGTAGCTGAGAGAGAGGAAGGCTGAATCCTTGCAGAGGTTGCCTGCCATCTTGCTTCAACACGTGGCAAATGACTTGGGTGAGAAAGTACATCTTATGGTACCTTGAGTTGGACTTTTTAGGGCCTTTCAACTGCAAGCTTTTACCCCAAATAAATACTCTTTATAAAAGCCAACAGATCTCTGGACCTTTGCATCAGCACCCCTTTGGCTGGCTAATACAGCAGCACTGAGAGGGAAATTCATAGCTCTAAACACCTATATTAAAAAAGAAGAAAGCTAAAATCAATGATCTAACTGAACAACTGGTGAAACTAGAAAAAGAACAGCAAACCATTCCCAAACCAAGCAGAAAGAAAGAAATAACAAAGATTAGAGTAGAAATAAATGAAATTGAGAACAGCATAAACAACAAAAAAATAGAGAAAATCAACAAAACCAAAAGTTGTTTCTTTGAGATCAGTAAAATTGACAAAACTTTAGGTAGACTAACAAAGAAAAAAAGAGAAGATGCAAATAAATAAAATCAGAAATGAAAGGGGGGGAAGTTACGACTGACCCCACAGAAATACAAAGGATCATAAGAGGATATTGTGAGAAACTATGTGCCAGCAAACTAGACAACCTAGATGAAATGGATAAATTCCTAGAAACACAAAACAACCTATATTGACTCTACAAGAAATAGAAGAACTCAACAAACCAATCACATTTAAAGAGATTGAATCAGTCATCAAAAATCCCCCAACAAAGAAAAGTCCAGGACCAGATGGCTTCACAAGTGAATTCTACCAAGCCTTTCAAGAATTAACACTAATCCTGTTTAAAGTCTTCCAAAAAACTAAAGAGGAAGGAAAATTACCCAAGACATTTTATGAAGGGAACCTCACCCTAATACCAAAGCCAGATAAAAATACTACAAGAAAAGAAAATTACAGACCAATTACTCTAATGAAAATGAATGCAAAAGTTCTCAACAAAATATTTGCAGATAGAATCCAACAGCATATCAAAAGAATTATACCCTCTGACCAAATGGGATTTTTTCCTGGTATACAAGGGTGGTTCAACATAAGAAAATCAATTACTGTAATACACCACATCAACAAACTGAAGGAAAAAAAACACATGATCACCTTGATTGATGCAGAAAAGGCATTTGACAAAATCCAGGAAAAGTATGAGGGAAAATTCTTCAACATTATATGGGTATGACAATGGTTGAATAGTTCTAGAAGGAAAGCCAAAAACTGTAACATGGGACTGTATAGCATAGTAAAATCTCAGGTAAAATATGAATATGGGTAATTTTGCATATATAAGACTTTTTCTTTGAAACTGAACAAATGTATGTTAATGTTACAAGATGTCACTATCAGGCAAAAAAAAAACACCTAATAAACCAAACACCACCTTATGCTAAGTGAAAGAAACTATAGACAAAGTACTACATATTGTATGATTCAATTTATATAAAATGTAAATATAAATCAATTTATAAAGATGGAATTAGATTAGTGGTGATGTAGGGCTGGGGAAGGATAGAGGGATTGAGGTGACTGCTAAGGGGTGTGGTGTTTTTCTTTTTGTAGTAATGAAATTGTTCTAAAATTTTTTGAGTTATGAATTCTTAATACTGTGATAATATTGAAAGCAATTGATTTTACACTATGGGTAGATCATATGGTATGTGAATACATCTCAATAAAACTGCTTTAAAAAAAGACATAGGCTGACAGAATGGATAAGAAACCATAATCTATCCATATGCTGTCTGCAGGGTACTCACTTTAGACCCAAGGATACAAATAGATTGAAAGTGAAAGGTTGGAAAAAGATATTTCATGCAAATTGTAACCAAAAGAGAGCAGGAGTAGCTATTATGGGGTCAGACAAAACAGACTTTAAATGCAAAAAAGTGATAAGAGAGATGCGGAAGGCCATTATATAATAATAAAAGGGATAATCCACTAGGAAGAAATAACAGTCATAAATATCTCTGCACATAACCAGGGTGCCCCAAAATATATGAAACTGAAGATGTTTCTACAATATTGAAGATGTTTCTACAATAATATTTGGAGACTTCATGCCACTAAGATCATTAGATAGAACAACTAGTCAGAAGATCAACAAGGAAACAGAGAACTTGAACAATAAGATAAATGAGCTGGACCTGACACCTGCCTATATACAGAACTTTGCACCCAAATCAGCGGGTTATACATTCTTCTCAAGTGCTCATGGATCTTTCTCCAGGATAGACCACATGCAGAATGGCGCAGCCTCTGTGGAAGACAGTTTGGCAGTTTCTCAGGAAGCTAAATAGAACAGTTTAATGATCCGGCAATCCCTCTTCTGGGAATATATCGAGAAGAACTGAAAACAGTGACACAAACAGACATTTGCACACCGATGTTCATAGTGGGGTTATTCACAACTTCCAAAAGATGAAAAAACAACCCAAATGTCCATCAACCAATGAATGGATAAATAAAATGTGGTTGTGGCAGTTTAATATTATTTATGAATTCCAAAGAGAGATACTGATTATGTTTGTAAACTGGTCTGTTTCTCTGGGCGTGATTCCCCTTGTATTAAATTCAAAGGTTTTATGTTTACTTGATTAAATCAAGATTAAGGATTTGATTCGACCATGTCATTAGGGCGACTCAGGGTTGAGTCCCCACGCCCTTAGTGGGCTATATAAATGGACATTCACTCAAGGAGAGCACAAAAGAAGATACACGAGAATAGAGAGAACTGTGGTCTCTCTCCGAGAAGAAGATCCTGCGGTCCCAGGAAGAGAGATCAACCATTCACCCTATAGTTTGCACCTGAAGAGACCGGAGCCCTGAGCAGCTAAGAAGCCCCCGAAGGAAACAAGCCCTCCAGCCTACCACTGAAGAAACTGGGTCTGCAAAGCCGTAAGAAAAAGAGGAAGACTGAACCCTCGCAGACACTGCATACCATCTTGCTTCAACACATGGCAAATGACTTTGCTTGAGAAATCAGCCTTGAGTTGGACTCTTTGGGGCCTTGTAACTGTAAGCTTTTACTCTGCATCAGCACCCCTTTTGGCTGACTAATACAGTGGTATACACATACGATCGAATATTATGCTGCTGTAAGAAGAAATGAAATTGGGACACACGTGATAAGATGGATGAACCTTGAGGACATTATGCTGAGTGAAATAAGCCAGACAAAAAAGGACAAATATTGTATAGACTCACTATATCCACTGAATATGAAGAATAAACACATGGCTTTAAAACCTAGACTATAGGTTACTAGGAGATAGGATGAGGACTAAGAAGGAGTACTGATGCTCAATGTATGTAGAATTTTCAATTAGCTTGGCTGTGAAAGTGTGGAAATGGATAGATTTGGTGGTAACACATTATAGTGAGTATAACTAACACGCTGGTTTACAAATGGGATTTTGGCTGAAAGGATTAGTCTAGGGATATACATGTCAATTGAAAGAAAGCTAGAGGGTAATCTAGGGACTGAATAACAATGAACCCAGAGGTGGATGAGGATTGTGGTTAATAACACAAACACAAGATTGTTCTTCTATGAACTAGAACAAATGTATGTCCCTTTTACAAGGTGGTAAGAATATAGTGATGCATGGGGAAAAAAATTAATGTAACTTATGGACTATAGTTAACAGAAATATTGTAATATTCTTGCATCAATGTCAAAGAAGGTACTATATCAACACAAAGGGTCAATAATAGGGGGTGTATTAGTCAGCCAAAGGGGTGCTGATGCAACATCCCAGAAACCGGTTGGATTTTATAAAGGGTATTTATTCGGGGTAGAGGTCCACAGTTACCAGGCCACAAAGCATAAGTTACTTCCATCACCAAAGTTTATTTCCATGTGTTGGAGCAAGATAGCTGCTGACGTTTGCCAGGGTTCAGGCTTCTTGGGTTCCTCTCTTCCTGGGGCTCCGTTTCTCTCTGGACTCAGCTCCTCTGGTTCCTCCACAAGGTCAGCTGTAGACTATGAGGCTTTCTAGGGTTTGCCTCTCTCCAAAAGGCCAGCTGTGAACTGTCAGGCGAACCACTCATCTCTTTTCCTGGGCCTTCTCTCCTTCCTCACGACCAATCTCCTCTGTAAGTTTACTTCCCCAGGCTCCAGCATTAAAACTCTTTTTTTTTTTTTTTACCGGGAGGTCCCGGGAATTGAACCCGGGTCCCTCCATATGGGAGACGGACGCCCAACCAGTTGAGCTACATCCGACCCCCAGCATTAAAACTCTGCATCAGAACTCAACATCAAAAACTCCAACTCTGTCCTTTGCCATGCCTTTTATCTTTGAAAAGGATAAAAGGGGTGGGGCTCAATGCCCTACTGATGTGGCCCCATCAACGCCCTAATCATAACTTAATCATGCCCAGATTAACAGACCAGTTTACAAGCATAATCCAATATCTATTTTTGGAATTCATAACTATATCAAACTGCCAAACTGCTACAGGGGTATAGGATTTTTTCTTTTGGACTATGGAAAATGTTCAAAGGTTTACTGGGGCAATGACTGCAGAACTCTGTGATGAAAGTGAGAGACACTGAGTGTACACTTTGGATAGAATGTAAAAGCATGGGACTGTGTAACACAGTGAACCATGTGGTGGAAGATGGACTGTGGTTAACAGTACAAATATGAGAATATTGTCTCATGAACTATAACAAATGTAGAATACTAATACATAGTGTTAATAATAGGGGGTGTATGGAAAAATATACCAAGTGTATGCTATGGACCATAGTTTGTGGTGATAGTCAAATCAGTTCTTTCTTAATCTGTAACAAATGTTCCACAACAATATAAGGTGTTGGTGGAGGGGTGATGAATGGGAATTCTGTATATTAGGCATGATTGTTTTGTAAGCTCACAACTTCTCTAATAAAAAAATATAAAAAAGATGCAATAAACAAGATATAGAATGTGGGAAACTCTACAGAACAAATGACTCAATTCTTCAACAAATAAAGATCAAGAAAAAAAGAGGGAAAGGTAATCTCTAAATAAAAAGAGACATTACAACAACAACAAAAAACAAACAAAACAAAAAACACAAAAAACTTATGGGACATTGTGAAGGCAGTGCTGAGAGGGAAATTTATAGCCCTAAATGGCTAAATTAAAAAAGAAGGAAGATCTAAAATCAAAGACCTAACTGAACACCTGGAGAAACTAGAAAAAGAACAACAAACCAATCTCAAAGCAAGCAGAAGGAAAAAAATAACAAAGATTAGAGCAGAAATAAATGAAGTTAAGAAGAAGAAAAAAAAAAAAAAAACAGAGAAAATTAACAAAACCAAAAGCTGGTTCTTTGAGAAGATCAGCAAAATTGATAAACCCTTAGCTAGACTAACAAAGAAAAAAAGAGAGAAGATGCAAATAAATAAAATAGGGAATGAAAGGGGGGACATTATGACTGACCCCATAGAAATACAAAGGATCATAAGAGGATATTATGAGAAACTGTATGCCAACAAACTAGACATCCCAGATGAAATGGGTAAATTCCTAGAGACACACAAACAATCTACATTGACTACAAGAAATACAGGAACTCAACAAACAAATCACATTTAAAGAAATTGAATTACTCAAGAAAAATCTCCCAACAAAGTCCAGGAACAGAATGCTTCACAGGTGAATTCTACCAAATATTTTGAGAAGAATTAATACCAATCCTATTTAAACTCTTTCAAAAAATTGAAAAGGAGAGAAAATTACCCAACACATTTTATGAAGCCAACATCACCCTAATACCAAATTCAGATAAAGACACTACAAGAAAAGAATATTACAGACCAATCTCTCTAGTGAACATAGATGCAAAAATTCTCAAGAAAATGCTTGAAAATAGAATCCAACAGCATATTAAACAAATTATGCACCCCGATCAAGTGGGTTTTATTCCTGGTATGCAAGGCTGGTTCAACATAAGAAAATCAAGTAATGTAATACACCACGTTAACAAATCAAAGGGAAAAAAAACACATGATCATCTCAATTGATGCACAAAAGTCATTTAAGAAAATCCAGCATCCTCTCTTAATAAAAACATTCAAAAGATAGGTATAGAAGGAAAGTTCCTCAACATAATAAAGGAGCTATATTACAATCCCACAGCAAACATTGTACTCAATGGGAAGAGATTGAAAGCTTTTCCTCTAAGAACAGGAGAAAGACAAAGATGCTTACTGTAATCACTGTTATTCAGCATTGTGCTAGAAGTTCTAGCTAGAGCAATTAGGCAAGAAAAAGAAATAAAAGGCATCCAAATTGGGAAAAAAGAAGTAAAACTCAGTATTCACAGATGACAATCCTATATTTAGAAAATCTCAAAATAGCTACAGCAAAGCTATTAGAGCTAGTAAATGAGTTCAGCAAAGTGGCAGGATACAAGATCAACACTCAGAATTCAGTAGTGTTTCTATACACTAGTAATGAGCAAGCTGAGGTGGAAATCAAGAGGAAAATTCCATTTATAATAGCAACAAAAAAACTCAAATATCTAGGAATTAATTTAACAAGGAAAGTAAAGGATTTGTATTCAGAAAATTACATCCAGGATGTGTAAGTTCATTGAGGTTGGTGGGCCACACTGTGGGAGATGTTTGTGTGGGATGTGGTGGGAGGTGTGGGAGGTGGGCAACATGGGAATCCCAGTGGGTTCTGTGTAATATTTTAGGTAATCTAAGCATCTCTTAAAATATATGTATATATATATATATATATAAATAACATTTTTGTAAGCAAATACACATATATGCATATATATTTATATATCATTTTACAAATGTTTGTATGTATTTTGAGAATTTTGATTTTTACCCATAATAAAAATAAAATAAAATAAAATAAAATAAAAAAAAAAAAAAGAAAATTACAAAACACTGCTAAAAGAAATCAAAGACCTAAACAAATGGAAGGATGTTCTGTGTTCATGGATTGGAAGACTAAACATCATGAAGATGTCAATTCTACCCAAATTAATTTATAGATTCGATGCAATACCAATCAAAATTCCAATAGCCTACTTTACAGAAATAGAAAAGTCAATTATCAAATTTACTTGGAAGGAAAAAGGGTCTTGAATAGCCAAAAATATCATAAAATAGAAGAGCAAAGTCAGAAGACTCATTCTCCCTGTATTATAAAGCTACAGTGGTCAAAATAGCATGGTATTGGCATAAAGATAGACACACTGATCAATGGAATCGAATTGAGAGTTCAGAAATAGACCCTCACACCTTTGGTCAATGAATTTTTGATAAGCCTATCAAGTCCACTTTTCTGGGACAGAACTGTTTCTTCAACAAATGGTGCTGGGAGAACTGGATATCCATAACCAAAAGAATGAAATATATACTAGGTATATACAAAGAAGTACTGAGAGCAGTGACACGAACAGACATCTGCACACCGATGTTCATAGTGACATTTATTCACATTTTTCAAAAGATGGAAACAACCCAGGTGTCCATCAACTGACAAATGGATAAACAAACTGTGATATATACACACGATGGAATATCATTCAGCTGTAAGAAGAAATGAAGTCATGAAGCATATGACAACATGGATGAACTTGGAGGACATTATGTTGAGTGAAGCAAGCCAGGCACAAAAGGACAAATATTGCATGATTTAGCTATTATGAACTAATTATAACGAGCAAAATCATGGAGTTAGTAGTTAGAATATAAGTCACCAGAGAATAGAAAGTGGGGAGCAGATGTGGCTCAAGCTATTGAGCGCCTGCTTCCCACATTGGAGGTCCTGGGTTTTGTTCCTGGTGCCTCCTAAAAACAACAAACAACAAGCAAACACATGAAAAAACCAACTCAGGGGAGCCGATGTGGCTCAGTAGTTGAGTGCCAGCTTCCCACACATGAGGTCCCAAGTTCAATCCCTGGCACCTTAAAAAAAAAAAAAAAAAAAAAAAATGTGAATAGAGAATGGAAAGATGAGGTTTAATCTGTGCAGAATTGGTAAAAGTGGTTTGTAAATATTTGGAAATGAATAGAAATAGTGAAATCACATCATAGGTTTTGTAATTAGTAGCACTAATATATGGGTATGATAGTGGTTTGTTTTTTGTTGTCTTTTTCTCTTTTCTTTTTTTGGAACAAATATCTTGCTCTAATAATGATTGAAGTGATAAATGTGCAACTATGTGATTATATCAAATGCCATTTATTGTACAATTTAGACAAATTATATGGTTTAGGAACAAATAAAAATAATAGTGTGTGTTGGGGGAAATATTCCAAATGTAAGATGTGGACTACAGTTAGTAATAATACTTTGATGAGGCTCTTTCATAATTGTTAAAAATGTTTCACAACGATACAGGGTGGTGGTGGTGGGGTGATGTATGGAAGTACTGTATGATGTTATGCATGTTTGTTTTTTAAGTTCACAACTTTTACTATACACTTATTGTTTATCTATGTTCATGTATGAATTATATACTTCAATAAAATTTTTTAAATGAAAAAAAATAAGTCTATCAGGGGGAATCATTAGCACAGGAAACATTGAAAAAGGGTCAGTTCATGAGGAGACACTGGCAGTGTTCATGGGAGCACTGAAGAGGGAGAGGGAGTGCTGGCCCAAGGACATATCCTGTCCCAGTCCAGTGGCAGACCCATTTTTACGGTGAGGGCCTTGGAAGCATCCTCCTGTTCTTCCTTCTCACCTCCCATTCTGATGCTCTGATTCTAGCTCACCATTCAGCATTTTGATTATATTTGGCTTCTCATATTGTTTCCTTATAGGGAGAGGTTGTCCTAATCAGAGACTGGAATTCTTGGCAGTTCTGATTCACATTATGAATTAATACATTACCATTCTGGTTTCTACCTTAATTTCTGACTCACTTGTGTCTGCAAAAGCTCTTTTTTCAGCCTGTGTGGCTGAGAACCAGACCCCCAAGTCCTAGGGATTCATCCTTGTGAGTGTGTGAGCAACCAACCTATGGGCTGGAGACCCTGCACATTACCATGTGTCCAACCCACCACTTACTTCTTAAGTATCACCTTGAGATCTCAGAGAGTTCAGTATCTTATGCTGGAATCCCACTGTATCATTCTGGATATTGATAGGGCTGGGCTTGAGCTGATGCAAAGTTCTTTTTCATCAGTATCTCTTGCTGTGATCCCAGCTGCCCTTCTGATCTTATATAGAAAGGTCTATGAAGCACAAATTTGAATCTTAGATGAACACTTAACAAAAGAGAATATCCAAATGTTCAGTAAACATATGAAAATGTACTCATCTCAATTAGTCATAAGGAAATTTTAAATTAAAACCAAAATGAGATACTACTACATATCCATCAGAATGACTAAAATTTAAAAAGACCGACAATACAAAGTATTGGTAAGGATGTGGAGAAACTGGACTCTCATACAATCCTGGTGAGAATGTAAATTGGTAGAGCTACTTTGGAAGTCTATTTGGCAACATGTACTAAAACTGAACATGCACGTATCCCATATCCCAGCAATTCTACTCCTAAGTATGTGTACAACAGAAACACATACATATGCTCACCAAAAGACATGTGTAAGAATATTTATTTCACCATTATTCCTAGTAGTGCTAAATGGAAAATAACCCAAATGTGCATTAACAGTAGAATGCATACATTGTGACATATTCATGCCATGGTATATTAAAAAGCAATGTAAATGAAAGAATTACTGCTACTCACAAAAACATGGAAGAATCTCCTTAATATAATGTTGAATGAAAGAGGCCATACACAAAGAGGCAAAACTGATCCATAGTGTTAGAAGTCAGGGTAATGGTCACCTTTGGGGAGTGGGTAGGCATTGTCTGGGAAAGAGGCATTAGAGGTGCTTCTGAGAAATTGTTAATGTTCTACTTCTTGATCTGAGTGGTAATTATATAGATATGCTCACTTTGTGAAAATTCATCAAGTTGTACTATTAAAATTTGTACACTGGGGGAGGAGAGAGGCTGAAAAAAAAAATTTGTACACTTTTGTTAGCTGGGCTCGCTCACGTATCTATAGGTCATTTAGTATCTGAGCTGACCTAGGCTGGGCGTTGGCTGGACAACCCAGAAGGCTCAGCCCTGTAACATGTGTGTCTCATTCTCCAGCAAGCTAGCTCAGGCATGTTCTCATGGTGATGGCAGAGGTGCAGAAGGGCAGTTCCCAATGTCCAAGTCCATTTCAAGCCTCTGCTTCCATCATGTCTGCTAACATCCCATTGGTCAAAGCAAGTCACATGGTAGAAGGGAGAATCAAGAGGCAGGGCAGGTTATCCCCTCATGGTGGGGGAGCACTGCAGAGTTACATGGTAAAGGGTTTGGATACAGGGAAGGTGATGAATTGGGGCCATCAATACAATCTACTACATTGGGGAGAAGAAAGCGAATAGTTAACGACAATCCGGTGAAACACAATAATTGAGAGAAGTACAGGGTGCTTTATGGGCACAGAAAGGGGCACATTTAATATTTTATCTTATATTAAAATTATTCATGGAAAAATTATGCATGGACATATACCCTTCTAGACTGTGAACTTCTTGTATATGCTTCATTTTTACATTTCCCATAGCTCCTGGCATAATGCCTTGAATATAATAGGCACTTGAACATTTGTGAAATAGATTTGCATCCATAAAGGCAGTGATTTTTTCTTTGTTCATTTTTATTTCAGGCTCCAGGAGAAGAAAGAGGCCTATAGAAGCAGCAAGATACATCTTCATATTTTACAAACATTTTAGTGAACTCATAGTCTCCATTTTTAGAATAGTCTCAGGTCAAGTGATGGGTTGGAGGAGTTAGAGCACAGTGATTGATGGGTGGAATCATTCACGTTTTTTGATGTGCAAAGCAAATTCCATGCAGGTATGCAATTCTGGGATGGAAAGTGCCTAAACACTCAGCTTGAAAGTGAGATCAATCATAGCCATATCAAACAAAATAGTTAAGACACATGGCCTCAGAGAGTTGTGCAACAACTGGTCACGGTGAGAGCCAGGATAAAAGAAAAGTATGCAGATTACTGGTGCCCTCTGTCTAGTCGCCTTCTCCCTTGGGCTGCTCCTGGTGATGGCTACTGCTTTCCCCACCCCAACCCTCCTGGGAGAAGATCCCAAATATGAAGCCACCCCAAATAGACCACCACTCACCACCTTTCCACACAAAACTGAAGAGCTCATTAAGTACATCCTCGGCAGAATCTCTGAACTGAAAAAGGAAGTATGTGACAAATGTGGCAAGTGTGGAAAAACACTAGTGGCACTGGCAGAAAACCACCTGAAGCTTCCAGCGATGGCAGGTAAAGATGGATGCTTCGAACTTGGGTTCAGTCAGGAGACTTGCCTGATGAGAATTACCACTGGCCTTTTGGAGTTTCAGATCTACCTGGAGTACTTGAAGAAACTTGAGGGTTATAAGAGAGAGACTGAAGATGTGCAGAGGGGTACCAAAGCCCTGATCCAGATCCTGAAGCGAAAGACAAAGAATCCAGATGAAGGAACCAGCCCTGACCCAGCCGTGAACGCCACCCTCCTGGCTGAGCAGCCACAGACCGACTGGCTGAAGAGCACAACAATTCACCTCATCCTGCAAAGCCTCGACAACTTCTTGAAGTCCAGCCTGAGGGCTCTTCGAAATTAAGTAGCTGAAGATCAGGGTAGTCGGTGGGCATTCCTTCTTCTGGTCAGAAACTTGTCTGTTGGGCACATAACTCAAGTTGTTCTCTATGAAGAACTAAAAATATGAGTGTTAGGACACTATTTTAATTATTTTAAACTTATTGATATTTAACTGTGTGAAGTTGAGTTAATATACATAAGGGCTAGATATTTATATACTTATGAGACGCCATTTGAAATATTTTATGTATTAGTTTTGAAATATTAACATAAAATGTCTGTGCAGGCCATATATTGTTGGAGCCAAATCAATTCTTGGAATGTATAGGCTTACTTCAAAGAAATTGCTAACGTACACGTATTTTTAAAAGAAATATTTATATTGTATTTATACAATGTTTAAGTTGTTTTTATACGCATAAATAGCTTTTTAAAAATCATCAAGGGAGCGGATATAGCTCAGGTGGTTGAGTGCCTGCATCCCATGTACAAGGTCCCGAGTTCAATCTCTGGTACCTCCTAAAATAGAAAAAAAAAAAAAAAAAAAAAAAAAATCAGCAGTCAAGCTTGTGTGTTCTATGAAGCTTAATATAAACAAGTTGCCACCACCACCAAAACAAAAAAGCTATATCACATAGAGAAAGATAGAGTTGAACAACTATGAATGGGCTATACAAAGCACTGGACTGTATAACACAGGGAATCCTGTGGTGAGAACAAATACTAGAATGTTCTCTCATGAACTATAACAAATATATAATACTAATACAGGGGATTAATCATCAAATGGGTTGGGGGGAAATGCACCAAATGTAAGATATGGGCTAGAGTTAGTAGTAATATTTTGACCATGTCCTTTCATAGTTTGTAATAAAATTTTCATAACAAAGCAAGGTGGTGGGTGATGTACGGGAATCCTGTATGATGTTATGCATGTTTGTTTTGTAAGTTCACAACTTTTACTATACACTTACTGTTTATATATGTTCATGTATGAATGATATACTTCAATAAAAATTTTTTTAAAGAAGACACATGGCCTAATTACCTTTCATCAGAAGTATTTTATTGGAATTTTGATATCAAGAAGAAAATAAGAATTACTTTTTTGGGGATAGTATATCTGGCTGGGAATTTAGGAAGAGAATGAGATATTAAGCTAAGCCTCATTATACCCTCAGGAAAAACACTCAGAGTATGGCAAACATCACGATATCAAAACTGGACTTATGGGTGGAAGGTCATAGGGGAACAGACATAGGCTATTTCTAGGGCTGCTTCTTGGCCATGCCTTGCCTTTCTTGGTCCTTGTTAAAGCCTGAGAGCTTCCATTTCAATATATTCCTTCTCTGCTCAGTTAACCAGTCAATTTCTCTTGTTTGCAACTAAAAATGCTGACCAATACACTACAGTGACATCTCTTTGTTGTCACTATTTTAAGACAAATTAAAACTTTAAAGTAATTCATTCTTAAAAATATGCAATTAATATTCCAAATTATTGTTATAATTATTATTTTTTAGGAGTTACCAGGGATTGAACCTAGTACCTCATAAGTGGGAAGCAGGCGCTCAACCACTGAGCTACATCTTCTCCCCAATAATTCATTTTTAAACCTATCAAATGGGCATAGATTAAAGAAAGATAATATTTATTGTTGAAAAGGGTGTGGAGAATAGGAGCTCTCATACAATGGTGATGGGAGTTTTACTTGGGATACTGTTTAAAGATTGAAAGTGTGCAGAGAAATATTTTGAGAAGGTGGTGGTGGCAGCATAGATTTAAAATTTTTTTATTCGTTTATGTTTTATTTTTATTTTTTTATTTTTTTATTTTTTTAAAGATTTTATTTATTCATTCATTTATCCCCTCCTTGCTGCTTGTGCTCACCGGGTCAGCCAACCACGCTGCGCGGGCGGGCTTGCCCTCACCAGGAGGCCCCGGGAACCGAACCCGGGGCCTCCCATATGGTAAACGGGAGCCCTACTGATTGAGCCACAGCCGCTTCCCGTTTATGTTTTAAATATTTATTATATTTTTATGGCTTTTGAAAGTGAACCCTATTTGATTCTGTACCGGATCTACAGCTTTTTAAAATATTAAACTTCTTTTCCTCTCAAAACGCTTTATCTGTCATTTAAGAGGCCCTTCATTAAAACCTTGAAAGGGTTGGACTCTATAGGATGTAACAAAGTACATTCTCCCAAGACAAATCACTTCTGTTTTTTGTCTTGTCCTGTCTTGGCAAAGTGGAGGGGCAGAACCCATAACTCCCTCCTGTGGCCCGCAGAGCTAGGCGCACCCCTGGGTCTCAATATCTGTCTGATAAACACAGTATTTTCTGCTGTGTTTGGCAATGATTGGCCTTGCTCTCCCTCCTCACTGGCAAAAAGCTAAAGAAGATTCTTATTTAATTACATTTATTTACTGATACTGGAGAGTAGTACAAAAACTGGTCGGTTATTACCAAATTTGTGTTGTTTGATTCCGAATGTTTCTCCCCAGGCCTTTCTGTTTCTTTTTTAACATTAGCTAGGGGAAGTGGCTGTGGCTCAATCAGTAGGGCTCCCGTTTACCATATGGGAGGCCCTGGGTTCGGTTCCCGGGGCCTCCTGGTGAGGGTGGGCCTGCCGCCCGCACGGCGTGGTTGGCTGGCCCAGCGAGCACAAGCAGCAGGGGGGGGATAAATGAATAAATAAATAAAATCTTTAAAAAAACAAAACAAAACATTAGCTAGGGTGTGGGAATTTGACCTGGTTTGGGAATCTGACCTGGTGTGAACCTTGGATGACAAGCAGGAAGCCTGAGAGGCAGAAAAGTCTGGTGATCATGCACACTGGTTCAGAAACCAAACTGCTTGGGTCCAAATCCTGGCTTTCTCCTTACACGCTGGTGAGCCTGGGCAAATTGCTTAACCACTCTGTGCCCCAGCTTTGCCATCCGTGCAATGACGATGACATTAGCTAGGTTGGGGTTATTGGGAGGATAAATGAATTTATGCACGCGAAGCACTTAGAACAGTATCTGGCACAGAGTGAGACTCAGTAAACATTAGCTGTTACTGTCATGAATATCATTAGCTATTAGAAGAATGTGTCAGCTTTGTAGGGCAAATACCTACAATACCTTCGCTATTAAATCATGACCACTCTCCTGTCCACAACACAGGCTGCAGCTTCAGCAATGGTTGGAAGGGTGAGAGACGGCAGCTTAAAGCTCATGGCTGCTGCTGCCCAGGTTCTTGGCTCTGCCGAGCTTGACTCCCACTTACTTATTCCCTCCCCCGCAACAATCCTATTATTTTTTGTCCATAAACCATATAATTTATCTAAAGTGTACAATCAATGGCATTTGGTATAGTCACAGAGTTGTGCATTCATCACTTAAATAAATACTGGAGCATTTTCTTTATTCCCCCCCCTCCAAAAAGAAAAAAAACAACACAAAGCAAACCACCATCATACCCATATGTTAGTGCTACTAATTACAAATCCTATGGTGTGCTTTCACCATTTCTATTCATTTCCAAACATTTCCAAACAACTTTTTACCAATTCTGCACAGATTAAACCTCAGCTTTCCATTCTCTAATCACATTCTATCTCTGATGATTTATATTCTAACTATTAACTCCATCAGTTTGCTCATTATATTTAGTTCATAATAGTGAAATCATACAATATTTGTCCTTTTGTGCCTGGCTTGCTTCGCTCAACATAATGTCCTCTGGGTTCATCCGTGTTGTCATATGCTTCACAACTTCATTTCTTCTTACAACTGCATGATATTCCATAGTGAGAATAGACCACAGTTTGTTTATCCATTTGTCTGTTGATGGACACCTGGGTTGTTTCCATCTTTTGAAAAATGTGAATAATGTTGCTATGAACATCGGTGTGAGATGTCTGTTCGTGTCACTGCTCTCAGTTCTTCTGGGTATATACATAGTAGTGGTATCGCAGAGTCACATGGTAGATCTATATCTAACTTCCTTAGGAACCACCAAACAGGCTTCCACTGTGGCTGTACCATTCTATATTCTCTTCTCCTTCTGGAACTCTCAACACGTATGTTGGTGCACTTTGTGCTATCATTCAACTCCCTGAGCCCCTGCTCAATTTTTTCCATTCTTTTCTCTCTCTGTTCTTCTCATTTCAATTTCAGCTGTTCTGTCGTCAATGTCGCTACTATGCCAAATCTGCTGATGTGTGCCTTTATTGTATTTTTAATCTCACTTATTGTGGTTTTCATTCCCATAAGCCCTGTTATTTTTCTATCCAAGGTTTCAAATTTTTCTTTGTGCTCACCCAGTGTCTTCTTAATGTCTTTTATTTCTTTAGCCGTGTTGTCCTTCGACTCCATGATTTAATACAGGAGATTTGTATGAACCTCATTCATTAGTTGTTTCAAGTCCTGTGTCTTGTATGCAGCTTTGATTTGTTCCTTTGCCTGAATCATATTTTCCTTTTTCTTAGTATGGCTTGTAATTTTTTGCTGATTCTAGGCATCTGATTATGATGCTGAGTTTACTCTAATGTTCAGTTTCTCTCTCTTGCCTAGAGATTCACTGTTATGTATCTGTGTGCTACCACTATTCTTTGACTCTTGGTTCAACTTGTTCTAGATATTTTTAGGATTGTCCCTGTTTAGCTGCTCAAACCAGGGCTAAGGACCCATTAATGGGATTCAGGCCAGTTTCCAAGGGCCTTGGAGAGGAGGGCAGTAAAGGCACCTGATTGCCTCTTTTATTTACTATTTTCCCTTTTTTATGCACTTTTCTGGTCTGCCAGCAGATGGCGCTCTTTGGAAGCCCGCTAGCTCAGACCCCAGGTACTAGGTGGGAAGCCTTCAGTGTAACTCTGCAGGCAGGAAGTGCAGAAGCAATGTCCTCAGGGCTGGCCAAGTCTCAGGAACAAACTTTCTCAGAAGCTGTTCACCCTGGGCCAGCCGTACCCTTTGCCCCTCTGCCTCCTAAGCAACCAGCCCAGGGCTGTAGGGAGAGTGTTTGAGAAGGCAAATTATCTTTAGCTCCCTGTCAGCTCAGTGCAAGGAATGTCATGTCCCCACCCAGCGTGGAAGTGTGCGACCCCTCCAATGCAGCAGACCAAGTTTGCTGGCCAAAATCTGAATTTGCTGTAGGCTGTGTCTCTCTCTCTTCCCTTTCTTGGGGAAAAGGACTCCTGCAACCCCCTCAGTCAGCAGCCACTGCAGTCCACGGACTGCTGTTTGCGCCAACGTTGGAGGGATGTGGGCGAGCCGCTGCTGCAGCAGCTTTATTCACGGGATTTTTCAGCCAGCCGAGACTTCTTTCCTTTGCCCCTCTATCTTCTGGGTGGTGACTCGCCTTCTCCTGGTATCCTGAGCCCCAGAGCAGCCCTCAGACGTCTCCTCTTCCCCTCTAGCTATTGTTTCTGGGAGAGAATTGATCCCTCTGCCTCTCCAATCCTCCATCTTCCCGGAAGCCCACTTACTTAGACGCAGCATAGATTTTTTTGTTTTTTTTTTAGGTATCTGGGCTGGGGATTGAACTCGGGGCCTTGTATGTGGGAAGCCGGTGCTCAACCACTGAGCTACAACTTCTCTAAGTTGATTTTTTCCGTTTGTTTTGCTTGTTGTTTGTTTTTGTTTTTAGGAGGCACTGGGGACAGAACCCAGGACTTCCAATGTGGAAAGCAGGCGCTCAACTGCTTGAGCCACATCCGCTCCCAGCATACATTTTTTTTGCATTTGAAAGGCGAACTTTTTTTTTCCATATTGAAAAGTTTGTTGAAGAATATCATTCATACATGAACATACATAAACAAGAAGTGTATCGTAAAAGTTGTAAACTTACAAAACAAACATGCATAACATCATACAGGGCTCCCATACATCACCTCACCACTAATACCTTGCATTGTTGTGATACATTTGTTACAAATCATGAAAGAGCATCATCAAAAGTATTACTAACTATAGTCCATATCTTACATTTGGTGTATTTTCCCCCCAATCCACGCTATTATTTCTTTTTGTTCATAAACCACACAATTTATCAAAAGTGTACAATCAATGGCATTTGGTATAATCACAGAGTTGTGAATTCATCACTTCAATCAATATTAGAGCATTTTTATTACTCCAAAAACAAGAAAAGAAAAAAACAACAAAAAACAAACCACAATCATATCCATATGTTAGCACTACTAATTACAAATCCTATGATGTAGGGTTCTATTCATTTCCACACATTTACAAACAACTTTTTAAGAATAAATATAAGTATATTCTAAATCTCATTCTGACATTGTCAAATTGGAATCATTTTACTGATACTTTATTTTTATTTGTCTTTATTTTGATTATACCTTTCAGAATTTTTCAATAGATTGTCCTATTTCTAAAAAAATCCATGGTTGAATTTCTGCTTTTATTTCTTCATTTTTATGCTGATATATATATGCAAAAAAAAACTTCCCACTTTATCCACTTTCAAGTATACAAAACAATGGTGTTAATTGCATTCACAACCTGGTGCTACCATCACCACTACCCATTACCAAAATTTCCCCATCCCTCTAAACAGAAATTCTGTACCCGTTAAGCATTAACTCCCCTCTTTACCTACCCCCCCATTCTTTTTTTTTTTTTTTTTAAAGATTTTATTTATTTATTCATCTATCCCCCCCTTGCTGCTTGTGCTCGCTGGGTCAGCCAACCACGCCGTGCAGGCGGGCCCGCCTTCACCAGGAGGCCCCGGGCACCGAACCCGGGGCCTCCCATATGGTAAACGGGAGCCCTACTGATTGAGCCACAGCCGCTTCCCAACCCCCCCCCCCATTCTTAATTATTTTTAAACCCAATGATTTCAGCTCTTTCTTCATTCTACTCTGTTTGGATGTTTAAGAGTTTCAAAATACCTATATTTTTAGTGGTTTTATCGCTATAAGTAGTATCTACAGTAATAGAGCACATTTTCTGACAAAAACTTTAGCTGCTGAGGACTGTACACATTTGTGAAAGAATTTAGTTACCAGAACCAGCACAGATTTTTTTAAACTCCCCGAAACTCCACTTAAAAACAGACAGAGCACAATGAATGCACAACTCTGTGCCTATACCAAATACCATTGATTGTACACTTTGGATGAATTGTATACTTTATTAATATGTATAAATAAAATTGATTTATTTTTTTAAAAAAAGGACAGATCAAACAGGTAGCAACACAGAAAAGCCTGGACAATGCCGATAACAAAACTAGGTGACAACGTATCCCCAGGAACTCCAAAATACAAGTGGGTGAGCACAAAGTAGGCAGGCATAAGACACACATGATACCAGTATCTATGCCAGAAGAAGAAGAAGGAAATAACAAGGCATTGGGCAGATCTGAGAATAGGAATTCCTCCAGGTAGCCTGCAGGTATTCACTGGAAAGTTTGGAGACCAATTTAAAATCAGCAGTTGAATTGACAAACCCTTAGCTAGAATGACAAAGGAAGAAAGAGAGAAGATGCAAATAAATAAAATTAGAAATGAGAGGGGAGACATTACCATTGACCCCACAGAAATAAGAGAGACCATAAGAGGATACTATGAACAACTGTATGTCAAAAAACTTGACAATGTAGAGGAGGTGGACTAATTCCTAGAAACACACGAACCACCTACACTGACCCTAGAAGAAACAGAAGACCTCAACAAACCAATCACAATGAGGAGATTGAAACAGTCATTAAAACTCTCCCAAAGATGCAAAGCCTGGGACCAGATGACTTCACAGGTGAATTTTACTAATCATTCAAAGATGATCTAATACCAATCTTGCTTAAGCTCTTCCAAAAAATTGAACAAGAAAGAATGCTACCAAACTCATTCTATGAAGCCAACATTACCCTAACACCAAAACCAGATAAAGATACTACAAAAAAAAAAAAAAAAAAAAGAAAGAAAGAAAGAAAATTACAGACTGTAGCAGTTTGATATTGTTTATGAATTCCAAAAAGAGATATTGGATTATGTTTGTAAGTTGCTCTGTTCCTCTGGGTGTATTAGATTGTATTAACCTCAGAGGTTTCACTTTTACTTGATTAAATTATGATTAGGGCTTTGATTGGGCCATGTCAGTAGGAGGTGGAGTCCCTGTTCCCTTGGTGGGCGGGCACTAACAGAGTAAACAATGGGGCATAGGAGAGAACTGGAGTTTTTTTTTTTTTTTTTTTTTTAAGATTTTATTTATTTATTCATTTATCCCCCCCTTGCTGCCTGTGCTCGCCGGGTCAGCCAACCACGCCGTGCGGGCGGGCCTGCCCTCACCAGGAGGCCCCGGGAACCGAACCCGGGGCCTCCCATATGGTAAACGGGAGCCCCACTGATTGAGCCACAGCCGCTTCCCAGAACTGGAGTTTTTGATGCTGGAGCCCCGGGAATTAAATACACAGAAGAACAAAGAGGAATAGAGACAGCTCCACAGACACAGCAGAGGCCCCAGGAAGGGAGAGAGCCTGATAGTCTACAGCTCACCTTGTGGAGAGACCAGAGCAGCTGAGACCAGAAAGAATCGAGCCCTGAGGGGAGAGACCAAGCCTTATGCTAACCTACAGCTGAAAATGGAAGGAACTGGGACCACGGAGCCTTAAGAGGGAAGAGGAAGCCTCATCCCTGGCAGACGTCGGCAGCCATCTTGCTCCAACACATGGCAACAAACTTTGGTGAAGGAAGTAACTTATGCTTTATGGCCTGGTAACTGCAAGCTACAGATTTCTGGTACTTTGCATCACCACCCCTTTGGCTGACTAATACACAGACCAATATCTCTAATGAACATATATGCAAAAATCCTCAACAAAATACTTGCAAACAGAATCCAAAAGCACATTGAAAGAATTATACACCATGATCAAGTGAGTTTTATCCCAGGTATGCAAGGGTCGTTCAACACAAGAAAATCAATTAGTGTAGTTAAATCACATTGATAAATTGAAGAAGAAAAATTGTATGATCCTCTCGATTGGTGCAGAAAAGGCATTTGACAAAATACAGCACCCTTTCTTGATAAAAACACTCCAAAAGATAGGGATAGAAGGAAGCTTTCTCAATATGGTAAAGTACAAATATGAAAACCCTGCAGCTGGCATTGTACTGAATGGTGAAAGACTGAAAGCTTTCCTGCTGACATCAGGAACAAGACAAGGATGTCCACTGTCACTACTGCTGTTCAGTATTGTGCTGGAGGTTCTAGCTAGAGCAGTTAGGCTAGATAAAGAAATAAAAGGCACCCAAATAGGAAAGGAAGAA
The DNA here is from genome assembly GCA_026826555.1 of Tolypeutes matacus. Lineage (NCBI taxonomy): Eukaryota > Metazoa > Chordata > Mammalia > Cingulata > Chlamyphoridae > Tolypeutes > Tolypeutes matacus. Next base: position 5,185,552 of record JAKSZT010054396.1, read on the forward strand.
GTAAAACTTTCACTATTTGCTGATAATATGATCTAATATCTACAATCTCCTGAAAAATCCACAAGAAAGCTACTAGAACTAATAGACAAGTTCAGCAAAGTGGCAGGATACAAGATTAATATGCAAAAGTCAATAGTGTTTCTATATACTACTGATGTACCATCTGAGGAAAATTCCATTTACACTAGCAACTAAAACAATCAAATATTTAGGAATAAACTTAACCAAAGACATAAAGGATGTGCATTCAGAAAAATACAAAACATTGATGAACAAAACTGAAGAAGACTTAAATAAATGGAAGGACATTCCTTGTTCATGGTTTGGAAGACTAAATATCAAGATGTCAATTCTGCCCAAACTGATTTACAGATTCAATGTGATCCCAATAGAAATCTCCACAGCTTTTTTTGCAGAAGTGGAGAAACCAATTATCAAATTTATTTGGAAGGGTAAGGCGCCCCAAATAGCCAAAAAGATCTTTAAAAAGAATGAAGTTGGAGGACTCTCACTTCCAGACTTTAAAGCATATTACTTAGGTACAGTGCTAAAAATAGCATGGTATTGGCATAAAGACAGACACATTGACCAATGGAACTGAATCGAGAGCTCAGAAATAGACCCTCTCATCTACAGTCAAGTGATTTTTGACAAGGCGATCAAGCTCACCGAGCTGGGCTAGAACAGTCTATTCAACAAATGGTGCTGGGAGAATTGGATATTCATATCCAAAAGAAAGAAAGAAGACCCCTGTCTCACACCTTATACAAAAATTAACTCAAAATGGATCAAGACCTAAATATAAAATCAAAAATCATAAAACTCTTAGAAGAAAAGGTAGGAAAATATCTTCAAGATCATGTGGTAGGTGGTAGTTTCTTAAACTGTACAACCAAAGCATTGAGCAACAAAAGAAAAAATAGGACCTCCTAAAAATTAAACACTTTTGCACCTCAAAGGACATGGGCAAAAGTGTGAAAAGTCAGCTGACTCAATGGGATAAAATATTTGGCAATCACATATCTGATAAAGGTTTAATATCTGTGATATACAAAGAGATCATACATACCAAACAACCCGATTAAAAAATGGGCAAAAGACTTGAAAAGACAATTGTCCAAAGAATAAATACAAATGGCGAAGAAACACATGAAAAAGTGTTCAACATCACTAGCGATTAGGGAAATGCAAATCAAAACTGCAATGGGATATCATTTCACACCTATTAGATAGGCCACTATTAAAAAGTTGGAAAACTATAAATGTTGGAGAGGATGTGGAGCGATAAGAAGGCTTGTTGGTGGGAATGTAGAATGGTACAGCCACTGCAGAGGACTGTTTGGCAGTTACTAAAGAAGTTGAATATAGATTTGCCTCATGACCCTGCAATACCACTACTGGGTATATATACCCAGAAGAACTAAGAACAGTGACACGAACAGACATCTGCACACCAATGTTCATAGCAGTGTTATTCACTATTGCCAAAAGTTGGAAACAACCCAGGTGTCCATCAACAGACGAATGGATAAACAAACTGTGGTGTTTTCACACGATAGAATATTATGTAGCTGTAAGAAGAAATGAAGTCGTGATGCATATGACAACATGGGTGAAACTGGAGGACATTGAGTGAAGCAAGACAGACACAAAAGGACAAATACTGTATGATTCTCTACTATGAACTAAATATACTGTGTAGCATATTGTTTGATTCCATTTATATAAAATGTAAATATAAATCAATTTATAAGGATGAAATTAGGTTAGTGGTTATGTAGGGCTGGGAAAGGCATGCTAAGGGGTGTGGAGTATTTCTTTTTGGAGTAATGAAATGGTTCTAAAATTTTTTGTGGTGATGAATGCACAACATTGTGATTATACCAAAAGCCATTGATTATACACTTTGGATAGACCATATGATATGTAAATATATCCCAATAAAACTGCTTAATAAATAAATAAATATGCAAGAATAGCGGCTATGTACAGCAGGGGAAACAGATTGAGAGGTGAAGAATTTTCTTGTTTATCTGTTTTTTGTTCATTATTATTATTGAAATAATGAAAATGCTCTAATAATGATTGAAGTGATGAATTCACAACTATGTGATTAAACCAAATGCCTTTGATTTTACAGTTTGGATAAATTGTATGCTTTATTAATATGTACCAATAAAAAAAGAAAAATAAACATCAAATTAAAACAATGATAGGCAAGTTTAAACTATGATGTCTAGAAAAGTACTTAGGTAATAAAGCTATATACAAATTTAGGAAGTGACTACTTGGTAATATCTATCAAAAGTCTTTACATGTTTAAACGTGTTAACCTTTCAAAATTTAGCCTAAAGAAATTAAAAATGCAAACAAACATTTCTATACAGGAATGTCAATTATAGTGTTTTGTATGATAGTGAATTGGAAACAACCTAGACGTCCAACCCATAGAGAAATGGTTGCTTAAAACATATCCATAAGGGAGGCGGCTGTGGCTCAATCGGTGGGGCTCCTGTTTGCCGGGTGGGAGGCCCCGGGTTTGGTTCCCGGGGCCTCCTGGTGGGGGCGGGCCCGCCCGCACGGCGTGGTTGGCTGGCCCGGCGAGCGCGGGCAGCAGGGGGGGGATAAATGAATAAATAAATAAAATCTTTAAAAAAAAACATATCCATAAGATGAAATCTTTAAAATATATATATATATATATATTTTAAAGATACTTAAATTACATAAATGTTACATTAAAAATATAGGGGATTCCCATATACCCCGCTCCCTAACCCTCCCACATCAAAAACATCCTTCATTAGTGTGGCACATTCATTACAATTGATAAACACATTTTGGAGTATTGCTACTAGGCATGGATTATAGTTTACATTGTAGTTTACACTCTCTCCTGCACAATTCTGTAGGTTATGGCAAGATATATAATGGCCTGTATCTGTCATTGCAATGTCATTCAGAACAATTCCCAAGTCCCCAAAATGCCCACACATTACACCTATTTTTCCCTCTCCCTCCCCTCAGAACCTGCAGGGACCACTGACTCCACATCAATGACATAAGTTCTTCCATTGCTAGAATCACAAGTCTATAGCAGAATACCTGTAAGTCTACTTTAGTCCATAGTTCATTCCCCAATCCTGAGGATTCTGGGATGGTGATGCCCATTCCACCTTTAATTGAGAGGGGGCTTAGATCCCATAGGGCAAATGGATGGGACCATCCCGCTTGCAGCTGCAGACTCTCTCCTCTCCCTGGGATGGTTGTTGTCCATCACCATCTCCCTGCTAGTTGTCTAACGAACTGGAGAGCAGGTGTTGCAACGCTGCTGAGATTCAGGGGCCCAAAGATTCAAGTTTCTTGGACGTACACCTATCAACTCTATTACTAACTATAGGTTCAAATAAAAGGGGCAAAAAAAGCCATGTGCAGGAAAATCACAACTGAGTCCAACTCTCTCACACTGAAGAGCATAAACTCTGAAGCAGGGCCCACTGGCAGGGCACCAAAACCCCTGAGCGCTCTGCCTGTCTATAGTGTCTGGATGTTTCCAGAGTCCTCAGGAGCCCTGTTATTTAAGGTAGTATTTACTTTGGCAGACAATGATGTTCTGCTGAGACATGCATAAGCGTAACCTCTGGAATGACTTCCTGATTCACTTTGAAGTCTCTTAGCCATATAAACTCATTTGTCTTTACCTTTCTACCCTTTTGGTCAAGGTCTTTTCCCAGTTGCATTGCTAGTTGGTGCTTGGTAGTAATGCCTTGGTGCCAGGGAGGCTCATCCCTGGGAGTCATGTCACATGCTGGGAGGATGGTAATGCATCTATATGCTTTCAGCTTAGAAAGAGGCCACATTTGACCAACAAGGAGGCTCTTGGGAGGTAACTCTAAGGCACCCTATAATACTAAGTTTAAGTTTCAATTTCAAAAGTAAAGGTTCATAATTACAGTCATCAATATCAAGGGTCTGTCAATGAACCATCCTCCTTCACTAGTCACTGCCCCCGTACTCAAAGGATTCTTGCTGTTCCATTAGAGAATGTGGCAGAGTTCCCTAGGATGGGAATTTGATATTCTTTTGGTTATTGTGTGACTCTCCACCCCACTGTGACAATGCCCCATGAATATTTGAACACATTTATATGCCTTATATGTATGCCCCAGATGAACCTTCTCCCATGTATGCCCCATCACTGACACCCTGCATCAATGATCCTCCCCTGTCATGGTTGTAACCCTTCTGTTTTCCAAAACTCCTTCAACAAAATAACCAAATCCAATTAATAAGAAAGTGAAATAATAATGATAGTTTTAAAAATAAGAAATAAAATACAAAAATTTAAAAAAAATAAAGAAAAATTTGGAATAATAAAAAATAATGAAAAAATATTTTTGAAAATTTTTTCACATTATATCTTTCATCACTGTAAGATCTGTTGTCTTACATGTACAGTGACATTTTCTTCCATTTATTCCCCCAGTGTCTTATTTTTTTCATTTTGTCTTCAAAGAAGTTTTAGGTTACGGAAAAGTCACACACAGAATATAGGGGATTTCTATATACCCAACATCCTCCCTCTTTTCCCTTTTCCCCTATTAACAACATTTTACATGTGAATGGTACATTTGTTAAAATTGATGTATAAGTATTGAAACATTGTTACTAACCATGGTCAATGATTTACATTATGGTTTACATTTTGGACCATATGCTTTTATAAATGAAATATTAGTCACTAAAAATCAAGTTCTCTGTCAGTGGTACTGCTGGGGTGTGTGTCTATGTGTGTGTGTGTGTGTGTGTATGAAAGGGGGTGGTTCTTTTAGCCACTGAGGGCTCATGTGAATTGGTGGCACTGGAGCAGGGGGAAATTCTTAGCTAGGGTGAGATAGTGTGGGTTAAGGGTACTGGCCAAGAAGACAGTCCCTGTGGCTGTGAGATAGGTTATATACTGAGGGATTGAGCAAATATACTTAAATATTTTGAGGAAAATGGGAACCAGTTTCTTTTTTTAAAACTGTGGATTGATTGATATTTTTAGAGCAGCTGTAGGTTTTTTAAATTGTGGATTGTTTGATTGATTGCTATTTTTAGAGCAGTTGTAGGTTTACAGAAAAGTCAAGCAAAAAGAGTTCCCATATACCACTTCCCTTCACTTAGCCCCTGGGAGCCAGGTTTCTTACTGTTGGAGAAGGGAATTAAAATTATAGAGGGGAGGAAGGCTAGGAAAAAAAATTGGTATTGAGTTGGAATTGGAGGTTGTTTCAGTTTATTTGGCTGTCCAAGCAAGTACTATGCAATGAGTTGGCTTGAATAATGGGAACTTATTAGCTCTGGGTTTTGAGGTTAAGAGAAAGTCCAAATCAAGGCATCATCAAGGCAATGCTTTCTTCCCAAAACTGGTGTTCTGGGACTGGCTGCTGGTGATCCTTGGTCCTTGGCTCCTCTGTCACATGGACAATGTACATGGCAGCCCTCTCTTGGCCTCTCAGTTCTCTTCTGATTCTACTGGAATTCAGCTTCTTGCTTCCTGTGGATTTCTCTCTGTCTGAGTTTCATTCTGCATATAAAGGGCTCCAACAATAGGATCAAGGCCCATCCTGGGCCATACCTTAACTCAAGTAACCTCATCAAAAGGTCCTATTTACAATGGGTTCATACCCACAGGAATGGATTAAGTTTAAGAACATGTTTTTCTTCGGTCCATCACTACAGACCAGGTATTGGTGTGAACTCGTTTGTTTTTTAAATAATAATATATATGCCTGGGTGTGCATGTGTAAACATTCATATATTTCCTAGTTCTATCCACTGAGAGGGACTGGAAATAATGACGTCCCAGTAGCAATACGTGCACCTGGCACCCAGACTTGGATTCTAAATACCATTCTCCACTAAAAAGAACCAAGGCCCTTTGGAGAAATTGATATGACAGACTTTGTGAAAATATTCCATATAACTTAAGAAAACAGCAGGGGGTGATCAGTCTCCACCAGTCTGGGATAGTTGAAAGTTGAATGGGGTCCATGGATTAGATGATAGCACCATATTGGTATTAATTTCTTGATTCTGATGAGTTGTACTATGACTATGTAGGAGACTGTGTCCTTATTTTGAGGATATACCCACTGAAATATATAAGGTAATGGGGCATCATGTTTACAACTTACTTTCAAATGACTCTCACACACACACAAAAGAATAATATGTATATAGAGAGAGTGAGAGAAAGAATGATAAAGTAAATGTAGAATGTTAACAATTGGGGACTCTGGATGAAGGAATTATCTTGTACCGTTTTTGAAACTTTACTGCAAACTTGGAGTTATTTCAAAGTAAAAAGTAAAAATACTACATTCTCAAAAACAATTTAAGCATATGGGAAAATATTAAATGTTCAGTGACATCTAAATTTTTTTAATACCTATATTTTATTCAATAAAACTATATTTCGAGAACCACAAGAATAAAAAAGTTAACATCATCATCTCTTGGTGATGGAATAGCCAATCTCATCCTAAAACAAAACAAAGTTAAAGGACTTATGCCACCAGATATCAAGACATGTTCTAAAGCTATAGTAATCAAGGAGTGAGGTATTGGCACAAAGATAGAAAACTAGACTACTGGGACACAGTAGAGAGTCCAGAAACTAATCAATACATATACAGTCACCTGATTTATATCAAAGCTGTCACTGAAATACACTGGGGACAGGATTTTTTCCCTAAATAAATAGTGCTGATCAATTTGATATTCATATGGAAAGAGAACCTTGATCCCTGCCTCACATCATATGCAAAAATTAATTTGATATTAATCATAAACCTAAATGTGGAAGTTTGAACCATACAACTTACAGAATAAAACAGAAAACTATCCTCATAATTAGCTTAGGTAAAGATTTCTTAAATAGGGGGTCGGATGTGGCTCAACTGGTTGGGCGTCCATCTCCCACATGGAGGGACCCGGGTTCGATCCCCGGGACCTCCCGGTAACAAAAAAAAAATAAATAAATAATAATAAATAAAAAATAAAAAAGCTAAAAAAAAAAAAAAAAAAAAAAAAAAAGATTTCTTAAATAGGAAACAAAACCTACCATCAAAAATATTATTTCATAAATTTGACTTCATTAAAATTAAGAAATTCTGTTTCCAAAAGATACCATAAAGAGAGTGAAAAAACAAGCTTCAAACAGGGGGAAATATTCACAATATACATCAAAAATTTTTTTGATTGTAGCAATACAACACAAATTTCTCATCACAATCACTGTGATTCGGTGACATCAATAACATTCACAATATTGTAACACCATCACCATCATCCATTACACAAATTTTCTCATCACCCCAAGCAGAAACTCTGTATCCATTAAGCAATAATTCCACATTCCTCCCTGACCCATTTTTAAATTGGGTTTTTGTCTTTTTGTTGTTGAGTTGAAGGAATTCTTTATATAATCTGGATATTAAAATTGTCAGATATATGATATGAAAATATTTCTTCCCATTCTGTAGGTTTTCATTTTTTTGATAATGTCCTCTAACATGCAAAGTTTTTTATTTTGATAAAGTCCAATTTATCTATGTTTTCTTTGGCTTGTGATTTGGGTGTAAAGTTTAAGAAACCATTGCCTAAATCCAGGTCCTGAAGATTTCCCCCTATGTTTTCTCCTAAGAATTTTATAGTTTAAGCTCTTATATTTAAGTCTTTCATCCATTTTGAGTTAAATTTTGTATATGGTGTGAGATAGGGGCCCACTTTCATTTTTTTGCATGCATTCAGTTTTCTCAGCACTATTTGTTGAGGAGACTATTCTGTCCCCATTGAGTAGACTTGGCATCCTTGTTGAAAATCAGTTGGCCATAGACGTGTGGGTTTATTTCTGAACTCCCAATTCTATTCCATTGGTCTATATGCCTGTCCTTGTGATTATTGTCGTTTTGTAGTAAGTTTTGAAATCAGGAAGTATGAGTCCTCCAACTTTGTTCTTTTTTTCAAGATGGTGTAGGCTATTTGGGGCCCCTTACACTTCCAGATAAATTTGATAATTACCTTTTCCATTTCTGCAGACAAGGTTGTTGGAATTTTTATTGGGATTAGATAGAATCTGTGAATTGCTTTGGATAATATTGACATCTTAACAATATTAAGTCTCCCAATCCACGAATACGGAAAATCTTTCCATTTATTTAGATCTTGTTTGATTTCTTTCAGCAATGATTTGCAGCTTTCCAAGTACAAGCCCTTCGTCCTTTACATCCTTGGTTAAATTCATTCCTAGGCATTTTATTCTTTTAGTTGTAAATGGAATTGTTTTCTTTATTTCCTTTTCATATTGATCATTGCTGATATATAGAAACACCACTGATTTAGGTGTATTGATCTTGTAACCTGTCACTTTGCTGAATTAACATCATGCAAGGTTCTCATACATCACCCCACCACAAATACCTTGCATTGTTGTGAAACATTTGTATCAAATTATGAAAGAGCATTGTCAAAGAATTACTACAAACTATAATCAGTATCTTACATTTGGTGCATTTTTCCCCCAACCCACCCTATTACGTTTTTTGTTGTTGTTGTTCATAATCCATACAATTTATCTAAAGTGTCAAGTCAGTGACATTTGATATAATCACAGAGTTGTGTAGTCATCATTTCAATCAATATTACATTTTCATTACTCAAAAAAAAAAAAAAAAAAAAAAAAACCCCAACCAAAAACAAACCACAAACATTCCCATATGTTAGTGCTACTAATTACAAATCCTATGACGTGTTTTCACTGCTTCTATTCATTTCCATACGTTTCCAAACAACTTTTTACCAATTCTGCACAGATTAAACCTTAGCTTTCCATTCTCTAATGACATTCTATTCTCTGGTGACTTATATTCTAGCTATTAACTCCATGAATTTGCTAATTATATTTAGTTCATAATAGCGAAGTCATATAGTATTTGTCCTTTTGTGCCTGGCTTGCTTCACTCAACATAATGTCCTCCAGGTTCATCCAAGTTGTCATATGCTTCATAACTTCGTTTCTTCTCACAGTGGAATAATATTCCATTGTGTGTATATACCACAGTTTGTTTATCCATTTGTCAGTTGATGGACACTTGGTTGTTTCCATTATTTGTCAATTGTGAATAATGTCGCTATGAACACTGGTGTGCAGATGTCTGTTTGTGTACCTGTTCTCAGTTCTTCTGGATATATACCCAGTAGTAGTATTTCCCAGTCATGTGGCAAATCTATTTTCAACTTCTTTAGGAACTGCCAAACAGTCCTCCACAGTGGCTGTATCATTCCACATTCCCACCAGCAGTAAATGAGCGTTCCTGTGGATCTCTCTACATCCTCTCTAACACTTGTAGTTTTCTGTTTTGTTAAGAGTGGCCAATCTAGTAGGTGTGAAATGATATCTCATTGTAGCTTTGATTTGCATTTCCCTAATAGCCAGTAATGCTGAGCATTTTTTCACCATTTGTATTTCTTCTTTAGAAAAATGTCTATTCAGGTCTTTTGCCCATTTAAAAAATTGGTTCATTTATCTTTTCATTGTTGAATTGTAGGATCTCTTTATATATCATGGATATTAGACCCTTGTTGGAAGTATGATTTCCAAATATTTTCTCCCATTGAGGAGGCTGCCTTTTTACCCTCTTCACAAAGTCCTTTATTTTATTTCTGCCTCTCCCCCTCCCTTTGCCCCTCTGCCCATTGTTTGCATTCACTGTCTGCTCTGTGTCTGCTCATTGTGTGCTCATCTTCTTTTTTTTTTTTTTTTTTTTAAGATTTTATTTATTTATTCATTCATCCCCCTCTTGCTGCTTGGGCTCGCTGGGTCAGCCAACCACGCCGTGTGGGCGGGCCTGCCCCCACCAGGAGGCCCCGGAACCGAACCCACCCAGGGCCTCCCATATGGTAAACTGGGAGCCCTACTGATTGAGCCACAGCCGCTTCCCGCTCATCTTCTTTTTTTAAGGAGGCACGGGAACCAAACCTGGGAACTCCCATGTGGTAGGGAGGTGCCTAATGGCTTGAGCCACCTCTCTTCCCTGCTTTTTGTGTCTCTCATCGTGTTTCCTTGTTGTCTCTTCATTGTATCATCTCATTGTGTTATCTTGTGTCAACTTGCCATGCCAGCCTATTGCATCAGCTCACTGTCTTGCTCATCTTCTTTAGGAGGCACCGGGAACCAAAGCTAGGACCTCCCATGTGGAAGGTGGGTACCCAACTGCTTGAGCCACATCCACTTCCTCACAAAGTCCTTTGAGGTGCAGAAGTGTTTAATTTTGAGGAGGTCCCATTTATCTATTTGTTGTTGTTGTTGTTGCTTATGCTTTGGGTGTAAGGTTTAAGAGACCCCCACCTACTACAAGGTCTTGTAGATGTTTCCCTATGTTATCTTCTAGGAGTTTTATGGTCCTGGCTTTTATGTTTAGGTCTTTGATCCATTTTGAGTTGATTTTTGTATAGGGAGTGAGACAGGAGTCCTTTTTCATTCTTTTGTTTATGGTTCTCCCAGCACTATTTGTTTAAGAGACTGTTCTTTCCCAGAAAGTGGGCTTGGTTGGCTTATTGAAAATCAATTGACCTAGAGGCGAGAGTCTATTTCTGAACTCTCAATTCTATTCCATTGATCAATATGTCTATCTTTATGCCAATACCATGCTGTTTTGACCACTGTAGCTTTATAATACACTTCAAAGTCAGGAACTATGAGTCCTCTGACTTAGCTCTTCTTTTTTAGGATGTTTTTTTGGCTATTTGGGACCCCTTTCCTTTCCAAATAAATTTGGTAGTTGGCTTTTCTATTTCTGTAAAGTAGCTGTTGGAATTTTTATTGGTATTGCATTGTATTTTTAAATCAATTTGGGTGGAACTCACATCTTCACGATATTTAGTCTTCTAATACATGAACACAGGAATGTCCTTCCATTTGTTTAGGTCTTCTTTGATTTCTTTTAGCAGTGTTTTGTAGTTTTCTGAATACAGATCTTTTACATTCCTGGTTAAATTAGTTCCTAGATATTTGAATCTTTTTGTTGCTATTGTAAGTGGAATTTTTTCTTGATTTTCTCCTCAACTCTCATAGCTTTCTTATAGATTCTTCAGGATATTAAATATATAAGCCCATATCACCTGCAAATAGGGATAGCTTTACTTCTTTCTTTCCAATTTGCATAATGTTTCTTGCCTATTTGTTCAGGCCATAACTTCCAGTACAATGTTAAGTAGTAGTGGTGAAAGTGGCATCTTTGTCTTGTCCCTGATCATAGGGGGAAAGCTTTCAGTGTTTCACCATTGAGTATGATGTTAGCTCTAGGTTTTTCATTTATGACCTTTATAATGTTGACGAAGTTTCCATCAATTCTTAGCTTTCTGAGTTTTTTTGTTTTTTTAATCAAGAAAGGGTGCTAGATTTTGTCAAAAGCTTTTTCTGTATCAATTGGGATGGTCATGTTTTTGTTTCATTTTTCTATTAATGTGCTGTATTATTGACTGATTTTTTTTCTCACTGAATCACCCTTGTATTTCTAGGACAAATTCCATGGTGAATAATCTTTTTAATGTGCTGTTGGATTTGGTTTGCTAGTAATTTTCTGAGAATATTTACATTTTATATTCATAAGGGATATTGGCCTGTAATTTTATTTTGTTGTGATATCTTAATCTGGCTTTGGTATTAGGGTGAGGCTGGCCTCATCGACTGAGTTAGAATACAACTGCTTGTATTCAGCTACTGTTATGACAGAGATTTACTTGAATGCCAGGAGCTAATCACAACAAAAAATAAAAAAACAAAAAACCCCTTTCCCAGTCTTTGTAAAGTGTCATTGTGCTAGTGCTCTCCCTCAGCAATTACAGTGAACCTAAAGAACTGCCGGGGGTCTTCTCAGGTTTTTTCTGAGTATGGGTCTTGCTCAGCACATGTATGTGTGGCATTATAAACTCCCCCAAATACTCAGTCAGTTGCCTTGAGGAAATTTGCAGCCTTTTCTCCTGAACCTGGGTGCTACTGTATGCCTCAACCTGTAATCTTTTGCCCCAGGCAGCTGTACTATGCTTTCCTTTGGTGTTTTAGTGACCCTGTCAGCCACTTCTATGTCCAAAGCAAGTTCTGGGACTGGCAAGACAGAGACGAGCATCCTGGATCAGTACTTCAGGCTGCCACTTGATGGATTGGTCCATACCACAAACATGCACCTCAATATGCACGTAAGCGTTACTTAGCTCCCTCTGGATCTGGGACTAAGCACCTACACTGGGAGTGTAGGCTGGCAATGCATGGAATCAGGGATGGTTTGGGAAAGGACCAGTTTTGCTTGTTTTTCAACGTTGCTATGGGGGGATGGAAACTTGGAGCTTTTCACTTTGCCATCTTGCTCCACAATACCATTTTAAACAAGGACTTGCACCTGTTGAATTTGACAATCCTTTTTATTTCTAAAAGTTTTTTTTTGTTATTTTTCAAATGTGCTTTTTTTTTTCAAATTGTCAAAAAAATTTTAAAGGCTTGATATCTTCTTTAATACTGTTTTAGTTTGTTTGTTTTTTTTTGTTGTTGTTGTTTGTTTGTTTGAAGTACCAGGGCAGGGATTGAACCTGGGACCTCGTATGAGGGAAGCTGGCACTCAACCACTGAGCCACATTGGCTCCCGTGTGGTTTTATCATTTGTTTGCTTGCTGTTTGTTTTTAGGAGGCACGAGGGACCAAACCCAGGATCGCCTGTGTGGGAAGCAGGCTTCAACTGCTTGAGCCACATCTGTACCCCCCAAATAATCTTTTGATGATTTAATGAATAATTGCCTACCACTTTCTCTGAGAGAGCTGATAAATATCAATATCTCCAAATGTGGACTTGCTGATAAAACTGGGCTTGGACACTTTCCCTCTTCTCACTACATATGTCTGGTCATTCATCTTTGTCTTATGTCCAGGTGTAGCCGTTGGCCAATTTAATGTAATTATGAATTCCAAAAATATAATTGGATCATGCTTGTAAACTGATCTGTTAATCTGGGCATGATTAAGTTATGATTAGGACATTGACTGGGCCACTTCAGTAGGGCATTGAACCCCACCCCTTGGTGGGTGGGGAATCAAATATAAAAGGCATGGCAAGAACAGAGTTGAGGCAGTTTTTGAGAAGCAGTTTTGATGTTGGAGAGAAGGCCCCAGGAGAAGAGAAGCGAGCCGTTCGCCTGATAGTCTACAGCTGACCTTGTGGAGGAACCAGAAGAGCTAAGCTCAGAGAGAAACGCAGCCCTGGGAAGAGAGGAACACAAGAAGCCTGAACCCTGGCAAATGTCGGCAGCTGTCCTGTTCCAACACGTGGCCATGAACTTTGGTGAGAAGAAACTTAACGCTTTATGGCCAGGTATCTGTGGACTTCTACCCCAAATAAATATCCTTTATAAAGACCAACCATTTTTGGTATTTCACATTAGCACCCCTTTGGCTGACTAATACACCAGGTTTCTAATTTTCTCTAGGATCTGATCCTCAAGTTTGACTACAGCATCTACTTGGTAACTTGGGTTCCCAAAGAACCTGTTTGGTCCTGGGTTATTCATTCATGCATTTGCTGATTTAATAATTTATCATTACAATGTTTTTGAACAGACTTACTTCTCCCAGGAGCAAGAAGCTACAGTAGACAGCCACAGTTGGTAGATAGCTTTGACCTGAATTACTCATTTAATTGCTCACAATTATATGTCAGACCCTGACCAACTGCTGATGATAGAGGATAAAATAGTATAGTCACCTCCCTCATGGAGCTTATAATCAATTAATCAAAACAAGAATTTCATAAGCACCCATATATTCAGCTCCACTTTGATGAAAGTTATGGCACAACACAGAGCAAAAGTTTAATGAAACACTAAATTATGCCATTCAGACGCAAGAACCTTAGTAGATAAGTACCTATCTATGACTGGGTAGTTAGAAAGGCTTTCTGAAAGAGGGGGTATCTCTAAAGATGGCTGAGATAGCTAGGGTTTAGTAGGCATTCCAGGAGAGGAGATTCCCTTGAGGAGTGCCTGTACAAGGAAGGGCTGAGGTGGTGGAGAGAGCCCTTGGAGAAAGCCATGAGGAACCTGAGCTTCAGCCTGAAGTCAGTTGGAGTGACAGTTTGTGAAAATTTCCCTCATAACTTGAGGGGTGATCAGCCTCTAATGTTAGGCAGAACTCACAGTCTACCATTTCTCCTGAGTCAAGTTATCCTGTTTAGATGTTGCCCTGGCCCCAGGCTGTACATTTGGAATGTTCCAGAGTTTTAAACTTTTCCGTTTGTGCACACAGTATCAGCCTTTAGCTGCTTTAGTCAACTTCATTACTTCTTTAGACTCACCTGTTTTATTTTTACTTTCTTTAGTCCTTGAATTCCTTGAATAATACAAAATCAGAAGTTGCCCCCTCGTTAATATTTAGCTAACCCTAACTTCTGCATAAAAACATTCCAATTTTAATCGTGCAGAAAATTTTCAATTAAAATACGCAGTTTCTCTATGCGTGTTCAGTGGAAATCCCCTTCCCCAAACGGATTCTACGGATGACTTATATAAATCCCACCACTGCATGTGTGGCATACCAGGAACCCGACCTGGTAACTTCTCTCTATGACCCAATTTGTGAGGGGTTCCTGATTTCTGGTGCACCCCCATATGTAGATTAGCCACAAGAAGTCAATGGCAAGGAGCACAAAAGGGACTGGCTTCCACCCGGAGGGCAGCCGTTTTGATCTTAAGGGGCGGCGGGGAACCGTTGGGAGCGTCTGAAGAAGCCGCTTGGGAATGAGGGGCGGGCCACAGCAGGTGGGGATCCCGGGTCCGCAACCCCGCCGAGGGCTCGCCAGCGGGCGGCCCCACTCCGCGGCGCTGTAGCAACCGGACATAGCCGGCTGACTTTTCTATACTTCTCAGAATTACAGAGCTGTTTATCGCTTTTTAAAAACCCGCCCCAGGCAGAACTCCCTCCTGCCACTTACACCAGAAAGACTATGAATAGGCGCGCCTCCAACGAAACCACCGAGAGGCCTTAGCACCAGAGCTTTCGGACGGCCCACAAGCCTCGCTCTTTCCGGAATTCAAAGCTAGGCAAGTAGTGCGGCCCGCGGGCCGGCTATTTATAGGTGCCGGAGGGGGAGGCGGGGAAACGCAGCGAGAACTGCAACTCCCAGCATGCAGCGCGGAGCTTCCGGTTTCCGGCGAGAGGGCCAGAGTGAGTGTTTACACCGGCGGCTCTGCGGCCGGGTCCTTCCGCGGGACGGGTGAGGGCGCTGGGCCCCGGGCGCGGGGCCTCGACGTGTATCGATTAATTAGCTGGAGCCCCGGGAGCAGTGGGGTTGCCACCAAAGAAATAGTGTTGCTGCCCCACTGCCAGATAGCTGTGACGCTGGGCCAGTGACTTCTCCTTTCTGAGTCTTAGTTCCCTCATCTGTAAAATGTGTATGACAGTGTCTGCTTCAGGGAACAATTGTGAGGATTAAGTGAGATATGGGATAGAAAAAGACTTAGATCTTCTCCTACGTAAACCTGGAGGTGGAAAGTACTTGAAGATGCCTCCGGGTCTGCTGGGAAGTCTTGAAGCCTTTTCTTTCCTCTTTACTACCAGAGGCCTCTTTGGAGGCATTAATGATGACTTTTAATTAGGGCTTGTCCAAGGCCTTACAAGGGTCTTCCACCCTCACAGTTTCTGATTTACTTTTTGGTCATCGGTATTGGGATAACAAAGGCAAAAGATTCTAGTCTTTGCTGTCAAGGGCATCCAAGAATAGTGGGGGAGTCTGAGAAGCAAACAGATATTGTAGTCCTTTGCCCTTTGGGGATTGTGAGAACAACAGAGGAGGGAGAGCCTAGGAAAAGGAGAAGAGAGAACAGAGGAGGTTGTATTTGGGTTGGTCGTGGTAGGAGTTTGCTAGGACGCGAAAGAGGGAAGAGGAATTATATGCAGAGATGTAAAATGGTGGAGAGCTTTGGGATGAATAGTGGCTTAGAGTGGTGTACTTACATGTTGTGGGGAAGGTGGTGAGGCAGTGCTGGGCTCTGTCAGGGAAGAATACTGGCAGAGGAGGGCAGAATGAGTGGTTTTGTAAGCCAGGATGTGGAATTTAGATTTATTTATAGAGATGGTTTGAAGCCATTGGAGGAGTTGAAAGCAAAAGAGTGACTCAATCAGATCTGTATTTTAAAATGAGTTGGGTGGCAGCATAGTTATTTGATAGAGTAGAAGCAAGAGGCAGGGAACTTGTTATGAAGTTGTTATAATAGTTCAAGCCAGAGTTGATGGAGAAAATCTGAAATAAGGAGTGTACAGAAGAGAGAGGTTTGGGTGATCTCATTTGAACCTCACAACATTTCAGTTAGTTTGGATGGTATTTTAATTTCCACTCTAAAAATGAAGAAACTGAGGCCTGATTAGCTGAAGTTCCTTGCCTTCCATCACAGGATGAGTAAAGAGAAGACCCCAGATTCAAGTTCTGGCCTCCTGACCCTGATTCCTGTATTTTTCTGTCACTCTGAATTGTGTCTCATTCAGCCCTTTGGTGGGGTTGGGGTGGAATAGGGTGGTGGTCTGCTTTTGAGTCATTAAGGCTTTGTTCTTTCACAGGGAAAAAGAGAGAGCGCGAAAGAGAGAGGATGTCTCTCTCAGACTGGCATCTGGCAGTGAAGCTTGCTGACCAGCCGCTTGCCCCAAAGTCCATTCTTCGGTTGCCAGAGACAGAGCTGGGAGAATACTCTCTGGGGGGCTATAGTATTTCATTTCTGAAGCAGCTTATTGCTGGCAAACTCCAGGAATCTGTTCCAGACCCTGAGCTGATTGGTGAGTCTCTATGGACTGGGGATGGGCTGCCATTCTAACCTCTTTTGGGGAAGTATATTTCTGGAATTAAAAGAGTGAAGTAAGAGTAAGAGTTTGGAATTTGTTGCCTTAAAATGTTAATACTTCAAGGAAGTGAGGGTTGGGCAAATAGAAGTACAAATCATGCAATAAACCTGTTGGTTGCCATTTCAGTCATGTATTATACTGATCTACTTTATCGCAAAGTTCAACTATGACATTGTTGAATTCTTTCTCTGAAGTAACAAAAATTTGAGGTGGCCTAGGAAGGAGGAGTTGGTCAAGGGAAGCTCCCTAGTATATGGCATTTGAGATAGGTCTTCAGAGATGATTTTGGGGGTGGGAGTGGGGTTGTTTGTTTGGTTAGAGGGAAGGTATAAAAGGGAATGAAAATGGCCAAAATGTTTTTTTCAGTCATTCTGGACTGGGTTAATCCTCTTCTGTTGTTGCATTTTTCCATTCATTCTCCATAATGCTAAGTTCTAGGGCTCTTTCCTATGGACAGATTCTGAATAACTCCATTTTATGAGTTTGTACTTGCTAACAATTGCTGTTAAAATGTATTTATTAAATAAGATTACCTTTTTAATCATATATCATTCTCTAGCTCTCTGTCCAATAAAGATAAAGATTCTCAGAGGATAGAAACCAACTGTGTAAACTGTTTTCAGGAACAAAATATAAATGGGCTGTTCCTTTTTAGATCTGATCTACTGTGGCCGGAAGCTAAAAGATGACCAGACCCTTGACTTCTATGGCATTCAGCCTGGTTCAACCGTCCATGTTCTGCGCAAGTCCTGGCCCGAGCCTGATCAGAAACCAGGTGACTGAGGGGCTGGCCCTAGTTAGATAGGCAGAGCTTTTATAAATCTACAAGGGAAAGGTCTGTGTGTTCTTGTGGTACAGGCTTGGGAGAGCAAAGGGGTAATTTACTGAGATGGTTATAAGGGATGTCTTTATTACTTATTGGATTAGCTCACTTGTGAAACAGGCCAAATTTGACCTTGCTGCCACCACTACTAATGGAAGGGCATTTGGTTTTCTGCTTCCTAAGTTCCTTTTTTTTTTAAAGATTTTATTTATTTATTCATTTATCCCCCCCTTGCTGCTTGTGCTCGCTGGGTCAGCTAACCACGCCGTGCGGGCGGGCTTGCCTTCACCAGGAGGCCCCGGGAACCGAACCCGGGGCCTCCCATATGGTAAACGGGAGCCCTACTGATTGAGCCACAGCCGCTTCCCCTAAGTTCCTTATTCACTGTTTTCTAGCATGGTAGGGAGTGTGTGTCTATTTAAAACTCCTTTAGGTTAAGATCTTATTTCTCAGTGAACTTTGTATTTTTTTGTTATTGTTGTTGACATTAGAAAAGAGCTGGAAACTTCTTGGACTCCTCTTGTGCTGTAGTCTCTTCTCTTGTTAGCAAATCTTCTTGCAAACTGCCTTTGTTCAGTTAGATGACTCCTTCTGCTGTGCTAGTCATTTATTTTCCTGAAGCTTGAAAATATGCAAACAGTATTAAAGTTGCTCTTGGAGAAAATATATGGTGCTCCTAATGCCTTTTTTGGTTTATTGATAAAAGGTGCTGCTTGGAGTTCATTATTTACATTTTGCGTTTATGGTTTAAAAGGCTACCTAAGGACAAAGCTAAGCTGTATAAAAGAGATTACCTTGGCAGTTAGGCATATTTTATAATGTTCATGATTATTATGACTAGTTATCCACTTAAGATTTACCCTCTTTTCAATTCTAAACATAAAGGACAAAAATATCTTTTGGACACTGATGGGAAGTGAGCAAGAAAAGCAGCCTGGGGGGCGGATGTGGCTCAAATGGTTGGGCGTCCGCCTGCCATATGGAGGGACCTGGGTTCGATCCCCGGGACCTCCCGGTAAAAAAAAAAAAAAAAAAAAAAAAAGAAAAGCAGCCTGTGGTGTCTGGGGGCTGGCCTGGTACTATCAGCTGGGTGTTGGTGTTCTCCTGTTGCACATAAACCATTTCACAGATCATCAACATCTGACAAAGCCATCACTTTGAGACCATGATGGATCAAAACAAAAACAAGATCCCTGTCATGTCGGAACACAGACAAAAGCCTGAATCGTTGTTCAGACCACAAAAATGACCAACAGTCCCTCTAACTTGGCTAACATGAGTAGCTGCTGCTTCTTTACCAATTAAAGCTTTAGATTTGCTCTAGTTTTCCCTCCTTCTAGATAAGATTTATTAAGATGCCTGTTTATAAAACCATCCACAGTTCCTGGCAGCATCCAATCCAGAGCAAAACCCCACTTTCCTTAAACTTCCCCCAGCACCATCCAACCAAAGCCCAAAGCCCAAAGCCTAAAATAAGGCCTTCCTGACATCCTCTTATTGAGACATCCCACAGATCCCCATGATGTGCATTCTCCCTGTCTGCAATGAGCCATATAACCAACTTGTTTAACTGCAGGTGTGTCCTGGTGGTCTTTAACTGAAGGGCACTGACAGAATGAAAGTAACATTTGGTGCTCCTGGGAACCAGATTTTCTTTCATTTAATCAGTTCAGTGGCCCTGAGTGGTTGGTAACAGTGTTAGCAATTGCAAGATGAAAAGAGGGTTAGAAAGGCATTTATTTAAAGTTGCCTATTTTAAAAACGAATGCAAGAGCTGTGAACCCAGGTTATCTTGGCTCACAAGCCCATGTTCTCTCCATTGGACTGGCTGCCTCCCCCTTCCAAAGGGTGAAATTAGCTTAGAGATGTTATGGAGCTATCCCTTACTCTTATTGGGCATAGGATAAAAGTTTGTAAATAGCCTTAGAAATAGTCAGTTTTCTTGATCTGTCTTGTATTTTCTTTTAAATTCAAGATAGTATTACAGAAACCTGAAAGAAAATATCCAAGAGAAAACAATTACCCATGATCCTGTCACCTACCTCAGAGCTCTTCCTTCCCTTGTCCCCTTCCAGCCATGAACCATATGCATCCTGATATATTTTATGTAGTTTAACCAGAGATTACACTAATTTTTCTTTCTGTCACTATATTGTGCCAACATGGCTCCATATTGTTAAGATGGTTTGCAGCACTCATTTTAAATCACTGCATAAGTGACTCCTGAGTTAATTAAACCTTCCTCCTTTTCCAGTGTAAGAATTCCTGCAGTGGGAATTCTAATGGGGAATTAAAGCATTCTCTTTTGGGTGGTAATATTCTCCTCGGTTAGAACTTGAATTTGTTTGCTTGTTTTATCTACCAAAGATACTTTTTTTTTTTTTAAACATTTACTTTTACTTATTTATTTCTCCCCTCCCCCTTGTTGTTTGCACTTGCTATGTCTGTTCGTTGTGTGCTGTCTTCTTTTTTTAGGAGGCACGGGAACTGAACCTGGGACCTCTCATGTGGGAGGGTAGCGCCTAATCGCTTGAGCCATTTCGGCTCCCTGCTTTGTTGTGTCTCTTATTGTGTTTTCCCCCTTGGGTTTCTTGTTGTGTCATCTTGTTGCATCAGCTCGCCACGTCAGCCCCATCATACCAGCTCTCTGTCTTGCTCATCTTCTTCTGGAGGCACTGGGAACCGAACCCGGGATCTCCCATATGGTAGGCAGGAGTTCAGTAGCTCGAGCCACATCTGGTTCCCTCAAAGATTCTTAAAAGAGAGTACAGCTTTCACATCTGTGGCATAAATGGGTTTTTCCAAACAGATAGTCAAACATTCTCAGTGAAGTGATGAGGAAAGGGAAATCTCGGCCCACGCTGTACCTGGGCACATGCTTAAATGATGCTGCCACTTTGTCCATGGCAGGGCCAGGGTCTGGGCCATAGGGTAACTACGATTGTCTTATCCCCAGAACCTGTGGACAAAGTGGCTGCCCTGAGGGAGTTCCGGGTGCTGCACACAGCCCTGCACAGCAGCTCTTCCTACAGAGAGGCGGTGAGTGCGTGCGGCAGCCCCCAGCCTGAGACTCTCTCGCCAGGACTGCAGGAGAGGGTGTGAACTCAGGCGAGTGGTGTAGAGTGGGATTGGGAAGCCCATTACCATGGCAACCAAGAGTTCCTTGGGGAGTTTTTACCATGTCTGTGGGCCTCAGTAGAGTCCTGTCCTCCCCAAAGAGGCTCTCTCAGCCCTGCCTTGTTGATTCCCTGTAATGACAATGATACAGCCTCTCCTGCTGGTGGCCTCAGGGAATGAATATGGTTACAGCCAAAGGTTCCAGATACTGTTTCTGCTGGGCATCACTGTTTAGCTCTGGCTAAACTACATGCCTACTGCCCCTTTTCTGGATTCCCTCGCTGGGGATAGGCTGATGTCTTTTTATAGGAGAGTTGGCAAGCAAAATTAATACAGCTGTAAAATTCCCAATATATACTAATATGAAATGATAATTGTGTGGAGATTAAAAAAGGTTTTGGAGGCCTCGAAAAACCTTTGTTCTTGGATTGTCACAAAAGCTTTTATTTTGGAAGCATTAGAACTGTAGGTGGGGGAAAGGACCATAGAGATTGAAGGTTTATTGTGGTCTTGCTTTTTTTTAATTGTTTCTTTCTCCTCCAGTAAGCCACGATCTCAGAGAAAAAAGAGGTTCATCTGTCTCCTGCGGCTGTTGTGCCATTGTGGTGGTCTATGTGCAAGCGCTTAGAGGGAGGGAGTTCTTAGGGGCTTGTGGGTGCTGGCTGAGTGTGGGGGGCTGGTTGGAGCTAGCCCTCTCCATTTCTCCTGCAGGTCTTCAAGATGCTCAGCAATAAGGAATCTCTTGATCAGATCATTGTGGCCACCCCTGGCCTCAGCAGTGACCCCATTGCTCTTGGTAAGTGCAGGACTGGACTTCAGGAAGTAGGAGTTGTTGGAGAAGGAGAAACCAAGAGAAGGCAGTTACCGTACAGAGACTTTGATCCTCTTTTGCAGAATCACTTGTCTTGCAGAGAGAGAGGTTGTAACCAAGACTTGGTAGATATACCTAATCCTTCAAGAGCTCTCAGGCTCATGGAGAGATCGTGGCCTAATGTCACAAATGAGGCATGGGCATGCCAAATGAGGCCAACAGTCAGCCTAAACCACATTAATCAGAGAGGAACCTGAGATATGGGAAGCAGAGTCTGTGAGTGGTTGATGCTCAGTATGTGTCTTAAGTGCAGAAGGTGGTGGAGAGCAGGGAAATATTCCCACCGGGACAGGATGTAGTAAAAAGATGGAGAGTACCTGTGTTGTGCTGTTTGGCGCTTGGTTCCCCCCTGCCTCTCAGGAGGGCTGGTTTGTGGTCCGGTGTCCCTGTTGAGCCTGTGGCTCTGAGGCTGAAGACTCTTCTCCTTCCTGGATCTGGCCAGATTTTTATTTTCTGAAGTGAGCCATCTTCTCTTTCAGGGGTTCTTCAAGACAAGGACCTCTTCTCTGTCTTCGCTGATCCCAACATGCTTGATACGTAAGTGTAACCATCTTTCCAAAGGATACCTTATGGCGCCTTCTTTGGTTGGGCCAGAATCTTATTTGTTACCCAGGCTTCTGCTCTTGGAGCCCCTTCCCATTCTCTCACCAGGTCTCCCTTCTAAATATGTCAGGATGGTGCTGAACTGAGGAAGGGCAAGTGCTACTTGGGGGACAATAAAGCCCAAGGACAGGGAACATATGGAGGGTGTTGGGGTAAAGCAGGAGTCTGAGGGAAGGGCTTTGCATGCCAGGCTCAGTTTAGATTCCATTCAGGTACTGTTAGGGAACTTTTGTAGGGTTTTAGGCTGAGGAAAAGAGAAGCAGGTCCATAGATCCATACGTTTTAGAGCTGGAAAGGACAGTAGAGGCTATATCTCCCTATTTTGCAAATAAAGAAATGGAGTCCCTCCCTGGGAAGAGAAGGGCCCTGCCAAAGATTGCCCAGTGAAGGTGTGATAGAGTCTCCACCAGAGACTAAGCCCCGAGCCTCCCAGGCTGTACATTTCCTGCCATGCCGTGCTGCCTCTCACCTCATCTAGGGGGAAGGCCCCTGGGTAGTGAAGAAGCCACTGTGGATCCCAGGAACTGAAGGACAACACCTCTTTAGAAGTTGCTGAAGACTGAGGGATTTAAGGGCAGGCACTGGTGGCTCGATTGTTGTGAGGGAGCACCCAGAACTCCCCTCGCACCCTATGGTGTGGGTGCCCTTTCCTTCTCCATCACCCGTGAGTTTCTTTCTTTCTCCCCCTCCCAGATTGGTGCCTGCTCACCCAGCCCTGGTCAATGCCATTGTCCTGGTTCTGCACTCGGTGGCAGGCAGCACCCCGCTGCCTGGGGCTGACTCCTCTTCCCGGAACATGCCGTCCAGCTCCTACCGGGATATGCCAGGTGAGCCCCAGGAGAGCGTAAAGTGGGCCCTTCAGGAGCCAGCAACACCCAGGGATGTGCTTTACTCAGCAGCTATGTATAGCGCTGGCAGAGGGCGTTCCTCGGGAACTCTCGGTTTGAGTCAGGAAGTGCATCTGTCCTGTAATTTTCCAAGGGGAGAGATGAAAATATGAATTTGGAGAGTAACTTGAGCTGAGATTTTGGAGTTTTGCCTGTGCCTCTCTGTTCTTCCTCCCCCAGGTGGCTTCCTGTTTGAAGGGCTCTCAGAGGATGAGGACGACTTTCACCCAGTGAGTGGTCTGGCTGCCTGCCATTTGGGTAGATAGTGCTGGGGATACACCCCTACTTGGACCTGGCGCTCCCAAGACTGGGAGGTGGTCACAGGTCCTTTGGTTGCCCAATCCGTGCCATACTATTCTTTTGTTCTGGATTCCTTTCTGAACCTGGAAGCTTAGGGAGTCTCCCTAAGAACCATTCCTGGAGCGGGGGTTGGGTTCATCTGGGAATTTCACAGTGCTGCTTCCCTGCTTTTGGTGTCTCCTTCTCCAGAGTGCCAGGTCCACACCCTCTAGCAGCACACCCAGCTCCCGCCCAGCCTCCCTGGGCTACAGTGGAGCTGCCGGGCCCCGGCCCATCACCCAGAGTGAGCTGGCCACTGCCCTGGCCCTGGCCAGCACTCCGGAGAGCAGCTCTCACACGCCAACGCCTGGCACCCAGGTATGGAGAAAGGGCTGGACAGATCTAGGCCAGGCCCCCAAGGGAGCAGCTCCCCAGCAGGAAGATGGGATTGGGTTTGCCTTTGCTGACCCTGTGCTAGATCTGGTTTGAGCTGAACTCTGCCTAGAGCCCTGGTGGGGATTTCTTGTCACAGGGGGTCAGGGGTGGTGGTGGCGGTAGTGGTGGTTTCCTTTTGCTTGCTTTGAGTACTGAGAAGTCCAGGGTTCACATGATTGAGTCCTCCTCCTTGTAGTTCAGAAAACTCTCCCCTCCTATAAGGTGCCCTTCCACATCCCTGTCAGGGGCCAAACGTCACCTGTTTAAACATTCCTGGTGATGGGTCACCCCCAATTTCCAAAGCTATCTCTCTCAGTGCTGGGGTTCTAGGCTGAGTCAGGGGACTTGCAGTCTATTTCCCTGGAGCAGAAAAGAATGAAACCTTTCCTGCCCACGTGGAGAGCTATTAGTTGTCTTCATGGGCAGGCCCCTGTTGGGAGGCACTAGTTAGGCACCACAGGGTCACTATGGGTTATGTTTCAGCAGTAGGCAGCTGCTGTGAAATTGAGATGGCAGTGAGCATGGCACTAAACACTGCTTTGTCCCCAGGGCCACTCCTCAGGGACCTCACCGATGTCTTCCAGCATCCAGTCAGGGACGCCCATCACCAACGATCTCTTCAGCCAAGCCCTACAGCATGCCCTGCAGGCCTCTGGGCAGCCTAGCCTTCAGGTCAGACTTCCCCCACTTCCTGTTTTCCATGTGGCTTCCTAGTTACATTGGCTCCCCAGCTTTTTATGCTGTCTGGAGGTCCTTCCCACTTGGCATGCTTTGCTGTAGCAAAAGCTGGGGCATGGCAGTGGGACCGGTGAGGAATGCTCCCTGCAAGGGCAGTTGTCCCTCTGGTCTCCTTTCCTGCATCCAGTCACCATGGCCCAACAACACTGACCTGGCTTAGATAACCACGGCAGTTTTACGCAAGGAGTCATTTATTCATGAGAGTTGACTGAGCATTGAGCATGCATATACCAGGCCTGCTTCCAGATGCTGGGGCTAGAGGTGAGTCAGGCTTCATCCCTGCCATAGAGGGGCCCACAGCCTGGTGGGAAGACCTTCGGGTCACCAGGCAGTTACTGAGCAGCAAGGCAAGAGGCCTAGCTCAGGCTGAAGGTGAGTGGCAAGGTCTGGCAAAAGTTTTCTGAGGAAGAGATGTTTAACCTTATTGTCAAAGAATTAGTTAGAGGTTAGCCAGGCAGGGTAGGAGGTGCTCGGGACTGGGGGGTGGTTTCCAGGCAGAAGCAACTACTTTCCTGAGCAAGTGCAGAGCTATATGTGCCATATTCAAAACTGCAAGGCTAGAATGCAGTGTCCTAGGGTAGCAGGTCCTGAGATGAAGCCAGAGAAAAGAATAGGAACCTGAGTGTGAGGGGCCTTGAATGCCTAACTAAGGAGATTAGACTTGATCTAGCAGTCACTGGGGAGCCACTTTTTAATGGAAAGTGACATCATCCGCTCTTCAGAGAAAAGCCATTCTAGCAGCTAGGTGGAAGACCAACGGCAGCCACGTTTTATTGCTTGCCTCTATGTCCTGCCTGGAGTGTCTGTGTCCTTTACTTCTCCCAGCAATCCTGTGGGGTAAGTGTCATTTCTGCTCAGGGTTCAAGCCTGTGCTATCTTCATTACCCCTCATGATAGTGAGTTGGGAACAGGGCAGGACATGGGTACAACTCTCTTCATTCCTTCACCTTCCCAAGCTAGATGCCTGCTCACATGGCTCTCCAGGTCAGGGGCTTTCAGTGGCTCCACCTGATCTGTAAAACCCAGTTTGACTTGTGTGGTTTTTCAAGCCCTCCTCATTCTCACCCCTACCTGCCTTTCTGAATTTGCATTTCATCCCCACTGCCTTCTCCTTCTCACCTGCAAACACATTGCTTTCCTGTCTAAGCTGTGCACTTCCCTCCTGTCTTTCCTCTGCCGTTCCCTTAAACTGCAGTGCCACCCACCCCACCTGGGACATCCCACACATCCCATGCACAGAGCCTAGTGGCTCCTCCTTTGAAGTTTAAGGCTCTCTGCCTTGTGCTCGGCTGCGTTGGTGTATTTCCTTGCTGGCTGTTTTTCAGGGTCCCAGCTCCTCATACATGACTTGGTGTTTAGCAGATGCCCAGTAAATTTTTGAATGAATGAATGAATGACTGTAGTATTTCTGGTGATTACCAGACTGGTTTGTTATTCTCCCCTGCCCTCCTCAAGCTTGTATCCAGAGGAAATAGGGCCAAGGAAATAGTTTCTTCATCACTGTAATATTCTAGGACAGTGTTTCTTAAATCTTTTTTTTTTTTTTTTTTTTTTTTTAGAGACATTCACTAATTTATTCACTCAGAGGTTGTTGGGGGAATATGATTTTTTTTTTTAACTTTATTTTGTACATTTAATAATTGAAAACATAAACAATTAAAAACTGAAAAGTAAACACAGATGAATAAATATATACATTTCTCAATTAAATGTAACGGAAACGGAAATTTTTTTTTTTTTTTTTTTTTTTTTTTTT
>JAKSZT010054396.1:5215247-5349454 GCA_026826555.1 Tolypeutes matacus
TTGCTATTGAAAATGGAATTTTCTTCCTGATTTCCTCCTCAGATTGTTCAGTACTAGTGTACAAAAACATTACTGATTTTTGCGTGTTGATCTTATATCCTGCCACTTTGCTGAACTCATTTATTAGTTCAAGTAGCTTTGTTGTGGATACTTCAGGATTTTCTAAATACAGGATCATGTCATTCGTAAACAGTGAGAGTTTTACTTCCTCTTTTCCTATTTGGACGCCTTTAATTTTTTTGTCTTGTCTAATTGCCCTAGCTAGAACTTCTAGTACAATGTTGAATAACAATGGTGACAGTGGGCATCCTTGTCTTGTTCCTGATCTTAGGGGGAAAGCTTTCAACCTTTCCCCATTGAGTATGATGTTGGCTGTGGGTTTTTCATATATGCCTTTTATCATATTGAGGAATTTTCCTTTTATTCCTATCTTTTGAAGTATTTTTATCAAAAAAGGATGTTGGATTTTGTCGAATGCCTTTTCTGCATCTATTGAGATGATCATGTGTTTTTTTTCCTTCAATTTGTTAATGTGGTGTATTACATTGATTGATTTTCTTATGTTGAACCAGCCTTGCATGCCAGGAATAAATCCCACTTGGGAGATGTGTAAGTCTTTTGATATGCTGTTGGATTCGTTTTGCAAGTATTTTGTTGAGAATTTTTGCATCTATGTTCATGAGAGAGATTGGTCTGTAATTTTCTTTTCTTGCGGAATCTTTTACTGGCTTTGGTATTAGGGTGATGTTGGCTTCATAAAATGTGTTGGGTAATTTTCCCTCCTCTTCAATTTTTTGGAAGAGTTTAAACAGGATTGGTGTTAATTCTTTTTGAAATGCTTGGTAGAATTCACCTGTGAAGCCATCTGGTCCTGGACTTTCCTCTGCCGGGAGATTTTTGATGACGGATTCAATCTCCTTAATTGTGATTGGTTTGTTAAGTTCTTGTATTTCTTGTAGTGTCAGTGTAGGTTGATTATGAGTTTCTAGAAATTTGTCCATTTCATCCAGGTTGTCTAGTTTGTTGGCATATAGTTTCTCATAATATCCTCTTATGATTCTTTTTATTTATATGAGGTCATCTGTAATTTCCCCCCTTTCATTTCTGATTGTATTTATTTACATCTTCTCTCTTTTTTTTCTTTGTTAGTCTAGCGAGGGGTTTGTCAATTTTATTGATCTTCTCAAAGAACCAGCTTTTGGTTTTGTTGATTTTCTCTATTGCTTTTCTGTTCTCATTTTCATTTATTTCTGCTCTAATCTTTATTATTTCTTTCCTTCTTTTTGCTTTGGGATTGGTTTGCTGTTCTTTCTCTAGTTTCTCAAGTTGTTCAGTTAAATCTTTGAGTTTAGCTCTTTCTTGTTTCTTAATATAGGCATTTAGGGCTATAAATTTCCCTCTCAAGACTGCCTTTGCTATATCCCATAAGTTTTGATATGTTGTGTTCTCATTTTCATTTGTCTCAATATATTTACTGATTTCACTTGCAATTTCTTCTTTGACCCACTGAATATTTAGGAGTGTGTTGTTCAGTCTCCACACATTTGCAAATTTCCTTTTTTCCTGTCTGTTATTGATTTCTAGTTTCATTCCATTATGATCTGAGAAGGTGCTTTGTATAATTTCAATCTTTTTATATTTATTGAGAGCCGTATTGTTACCTAACATGTGGTCTATCCTGGAGAAAGATCCATGGGCACTTGAGAAGAATGTATAACCTGCTAAGTTTGGATGCAGTGTTCTGTATAAGTCTGTTAGGTCTAACTTGTTTATCATATTGTTCAAGTTCTCTGTTTCCTTGTTGATTTTCTAGTTGTTCTATCTAATGATGTGAGAGGGGTGTTGAAGTCTCCAACGATTATTGTAGAAATGGCTATTTCTCCCTTCAGTTTTGCCAGAGTTTGTCTCATATATTTTGGGGCACCCTGGTTAGGTGCGTAGATATTTATGACTGTTATATCTTCCTGGAGGATCATCCCTTTTATTAATATATAATGGCCTTCCGCATCTCTTATCACTTTTTTGCATTTGAAGTCTTTTTGTCTGATATTAGTATAGCTACCCCTGCGCTTTTCTGTTTACTATTCGCGTGGAGTATCTTTTTCCAACCTTTTACTTTCAGCCGGCTTGTATCCTTGGTCCTGAGGAGAGTTTCTTGTAAGCAGCATATGGATGGCTCATGTTTTTTTATCCATTCTGTCAGCCTGTATCTTTTGATTGGGGAATTTAATCCATTCACATTCAATGATATTACTGAAAATGCACTATTTATTTCCTCCATTGTATTCTTTGGTTTTCATATGTCATCTTATTTTTGTCTCTCTTTTTACTCTTTTGGTTATCCTTTCTGCTTTTCTTTATTCTATACTCTCCTCCAAGCCTCTCTCTCCTGTCTTTTTCTTTCAGCTTCTAAGGCTTCCTTTAATATTTCCTGCAAAGGTGGATTCTTTTTTGCAAACTCTCTTAGTTTCTGTTTGTTTGTGAATACTTTATATTCACCTTCATATTTGAAGGACAGTTTTGCTGGATAAAGAATTCTCGGCTGGCACTTTTTCTCTTTCAGTTTCCTAATTGTATCATACCACTGTCTTCTCGCCTCCATGGTTTCTGAAGAGAAATCTGCACAAAGTCTTACTGGACGCCCTTTGTACGAGATCGTTTGCTTCTCTCTTGCTGCTCTGAGCATTTTCTCTTTATCTTTTACATTTGACATTCTGAATAATATGTGTCTTGGCGTAGGTCTATTTGGATTTATTCTTATTGGGGTACGGTGTGCTTCTTGGACATGTAAGTTCATTTCTTTCGTGAGAGTTGGGAAATTTTCAGCTATTATTTCCTCAAATACTCTTTCTGCCCCTTTTCCTTTCTCTTCTCCTTCTGGAACTCCCATGACACGTATGTTCTTGTATTTTGTGTTGTCATTCAACTCTCTGAGCCCCTGCTCAATTTTTTCCATTCTTTTCTCTATCTGTTCTTTTCTCTCTTCAATTTTAGCTGCTCTGTCTTCAGTATCTCTTATTCTTTCTTCTGTCATTTCGAGTCTGCTGTTGTATGCTTCAAATGTATTTTTTACTTCACCTATTGTGTCTTTCATTCCCATGAACTCCATTACTTTTCTGTTCAGTGTTTCAAATTCTTCTTTGCGTTCGCTCAATGACCTCTTGATGTCATTGATCTCTTTAACTATATTCTCTTTCATCTCATTAATTTGATTTTGGAAATTTGTGCTCATCTCACTGATTAGTTCTTTCAAATTCTGCATCTCTTCTGGGACTTTGCTGTATTCCTTTTCTTGGGCCATGTCTTCTATTTTCTTAGTATGGCTCGTAATCTTTTGCTGGTGCTTAGGCATCTGGTTAGTTTGTATTTTACTTAGATGCTCTATCTCTTTCTCTTTTATGGGGTTTTAGTGGCAAGGGGCTGTGAGTTACCATAGCTCCTTGATTTTTGGCTCAACCTTGATTGTTAGGATTGTTCTGCTGGTTGCTCAAAACTGGTCACTGGACCCGGTAATTGGTTGTAGAGTCGTTTCCTAGGGCCTTGGGCAGGGAGGCTATAGAGGCCCGGAAAAACCTCTCTTACTTATTAATTTTCTTATGTGCACTTCCTTGGTCTGCCAGGAGATGGCACTTGTGGCAGCTCTCAATTCAGTGCCTGGTCTGAGCGTATTTGTTGTGACACAGGCCAGATCAATGTGATAGAGCTTCCTGTCTGGGGGCTAAGAGCCCTGTGATTCAAACTTTCTGAGACAGTTCTCCAGACTTCTCTCGTAGCGCCCCCCTTTTCCCAGCTAGGAAATATTTCCACTCCCTTCTGAATCCTCAACAATCAGTCCCTGTTAGTAGAGGAGGAGATTGGGAGGTTTGTATATCTTTAGCCCCTTGCAGGCTCCAAGGCAAACAATGGCGCAGCCCTACCCAGCCTGGAAGGGCTCTTGGGACAGGGCAGACCAAACCAGGGAGTCCAAAGCAGGGTCAGCCCCAGGCTCTATCTCCCCTCTCCCTTCGAGTCCTCAACAATTAGTCCAGGCTAGAAGAGAGGGAGGTTGTGAGGGTCGGATTTCTCCAGTCCTTTCTAGGCTCCCAGGGCAAACCGCGGTGTGAAAGGGTCGGTGGGGTTCCGCAGCCCAAATTTCAGGTCAGAACCTGAGTCAGCCTAAGGCTGTGTCCCTCTCTCTCCCCTTTCCGGGAATGGCAGATCCCTGAAGCCCCCTTTGTTTGTGGTCGCAGGCCTAGAGGCCCGAGAATTCTGAAGAGTGTGGAGGAGGGTGCCGGCAGCAGCAGAAGCTGCTACTTGCAGCTCATGGTTCTGTTGTCGCGATTTCCCTCTTCTGTCCCTCTCTCCTCTGCGTGGTGTGCAGCCTTCACCGGCTTTCCTAAACCCTAGAAGGTCTTTTTCGGGGCTGTTTCCGCTTGTCCTCTAGCTATTTTTCTGGAGAAGAGATTCCCGTGTCTTACTAGTCTGCCATCTTCCCAGAAGTCCCTTAGATATTAATGAAGCCATGAAAGTACCAGAAGAAAATGAAAATGTGGGTGAATTTTTCTAAATCCTTATAGTAGAGAAGGCCTTTCATAGCTGAAACTCAAAATCCAGAAGCCATTAAATAAAAGAGTAATCAAATTTGAGTTTCTAAAAGTGAAAATTTCTGCATAGCAAACCAAATCAAAGAAGCAAGCATAATCTAAAGGATAAGAACAAACTGGGGAAATAAGTTCTATAACTTATATCAGACAATGGGCAAATCTCCCTGGTTTGTAGGGGTCCTAGAAATTTAAAACAAATTATACTGTAGAAAAATGGGCAAAGGATATGAACAGATAATTCGCTGAAAAGGAAATACAGATGGCACTTAAACCTGTGGTGTTCCTAGCAATCCTCCTAGGAATTTATCCTGGAGACGTGCGTGCATATAGAAAATGACATTCATACAGCGTTAGTCATTGCACCATTGTTTGTAATGACAAAAATTGTAAACAGCCCAATCGTGTTACATTTTGGGACATCTACAAGTTGGAATATTATACAGCTATTAAAAAGTTCTGGGGAAGCGGATGTAGCTCAACCACTTGGGCACCTGCCTGCTGCATGGGAGGTCCCGGCTTCATGTCCCAGTGCTTCTTAAAGAAGACAAGCAGATGTCTGCATCCACTTCAGCAAGAGCTAGACACCCGCACCCTGCAGCAATGAGCAGATGCCTAAACGAGCAAATGCCACAAGCCAGCAGACACTGCAGCCCGTGGAGGGTGGATGTGGCTCAGGCCATTGCATTCACCTCCCATGTGGGAGGTCCCGGGTTCGGTTTCCGGTGCCTCCTGGAGAAAGCAAGCAGACAATGAGCAGACAGACAAGAGAACCATCTGGGGGGAGAGGGGATAAATTGAAAAAATAAATAAAGTAAAAATAAAATCTTAAAAAAAAAAAAAAAGTTCTGTATGTACTGACATGGAAATATCTCCAAGATAGATTGATTCTGTTAAAAAACAAGGGAAGTGTAGAACAGGGATATGAAGAAAGGTTAGAAAGCCATGGAGCAAGAAATTGAAGTCACTGGAACCTGGAAGAGAAGGGAGAGACCAACAGATGCCCCCATGTGCCTTGCTATGTGGCAGAGGAGCCAAGGATCACCTGCAGCCAGTCTTCAGGAAGAAGGCATTGATTTGATGATACCTTGATTTTGAACATTCTCACGGCTCCAGCTGGATATAAGGGAAATTATCTGGAGCTAGATCTGCGTGACGAGGTATCATTATGCAGAGGAGAACACACAGAAGCCCCAGAAACAAAGATGAATGGATCACCTCAAGCTGCTGGGAGGAAAAATGGCTTCAAATGGGAATCGAATTCAATCACTGAAGTGCTGATTTCAACCAGGGTACCTCCTGCAACTGATAGAAACAGTCGCGGAGAAGGGATCCTTGATTTAGGGGACTCGGGATTCGATTGTTTTAATACTGTTATAGAGGAGGGAACCTGAGAGCCTCAGAGAAAGTTGACGGATCCACCAGGGCTGGTAAACAGCTCCAGAACCTGGGTGTGTTGACATCCTCCTTGCACATCACACTGCCCCAGCCAGGGGAAATTGGCCCTTTCACTGAGAAAATGTTTTCCATATTTGGAAATTAGCACATAAGAAACTCAGAGTCCTCCCCAACAACAAATCATTTGTTTTTCCATTAAAAAGAAAAATAGACCTGCTCAGATACCTTACATCATTTGCCCACTCAGCTATTTAATAGCAGAAATAAGACTAGGGTCTAAGTCTTTGATTTTTACTCAAGGACTCCATCTACTATGTCACTATTAGTGAAGTTTTCTGATCCTATCTTGAGAATTGGTTTGCTCAGAAGGAAGAATGGAACAAACCAGAAAGAAAGCACTAGTAATTGTGCCATTTCACTATTTTTCACATGAACTGAACAAAGCATGTTTGCATGAACAACAGTGAGCACATGTTAATTCACTAAGGATGAAGCTAGGGAAAGAAAAGGGAGGGCTTTGAGATTTTACTGCAAGCCCTCTCTTCTAACTCTGTTCTCTCTGCCCCTTCAAGCAACAGCTTTTGTTGTATGCTGCTAATTAAAAAAAAAAAATTTTTTTTTTAAATATACTACTTTTTAAGTGGGGTCGAAGTGTAGCCATGGTTAACAACTAATAAATATGGCTTCAGATGTTAAAAATTAATAATAAATGTCCTCACTTCAATAAACATGATGAGGAAGAATGTACATTGTACACCTGAAAAGAAAGAAGGAGAAAAGAAAGGGTAAATATATAAATATCTATTTATATTTCTCCAAGGAAACAAATAAAATTGGTTATCCAGGGGTGGGATGGGAGGGAGTGGATGGGAATAAAACATTTTACTACATATGTTCAAAAACAAAACTCATTTTAAAATTTATCCTCCCTCCTCCATTTATTTATTTGTATTTGTGTGTGTGAATGTATACAGATAGTGGGAGAAAGAAAAGGTAATTTAATCTTTTAGAATTCAGACATTAAGTAATTTGGGTTTTCTCTTTGATCCTTAAGCTACAATTACCCTTTTTAATTATAAAACTTTGAATTTACCCACTAAACCCTCAAACCCAGCTTTTAGCCTTAGAAGCCATCGAGTTCTAAGATCAAAAACATGGCTGTAGGAATCCCACCTTATTTCTTCCCCCTGAAAGGATAGAGTCCTCATGAGGATCCCAGCTAACAGCTTCTTCTTGGTCCTGTCTTTCCACAGAGCCAGTGGCAGCCCCAGCTGCAGCAGCTGCGCGACATGGGCATCCAGGATGATGAGCTGAGCCTGCGGGCCCTGCAGGCCACGGGGGGCGACATCCAGGCGGCCCTGGAGCTCATCTTTGCTGGAGGAGCCCCCTGAATACCACTGTCCTTCTGAGTCCCCAGCAGGCTGCCAAGGCTGCTGCCCCTGGAAGGCACTTGTAAAGGTGCCACTGTTCTCCTTTCCCTAATACACCTGATGATCTACTCTCCCCGCTTTGTCCAGTGCTTAGCCTTTCTGGCTGATCTGAGCTGGTGGAGGCAGTTGGGCAAGCAAGGTGTGTGGGTCTTGGTGCTATGTCATCAAAGAATGGGCTGGCCCTTGATTCCGGGCCCTGGATGGAGAATTTTAGATCCATGTCATGGGATACGTCAGCTATGTCATGCCCACATTGACTTTCAAGAGAAATTTCCAGCAGTAGCCCTGGGACTCTTTTGTCCGTTGGGGTGTGACATCCTCAGGCTGTGCCCAGGGGTGGAGTGGGGCTGCTGCCCCATCTTCAGGGTGGCTGCTGTGTTACAGCTCTGGCCAGCATAGCTTGTGTTTCTGCTACATCCAGGGTCTGGGCAGACCTTCAGGGGTAGCATGCGGGGGCAGCTTGCCCTCTACATTGCTCCCTCTTCCAAAGGCTTCTGAGAGATTCCTTGTCCCTTCCTGGCCCAACCTTGCCAAGTGTTCTTTGACATCTATTCTGTGGGGCTGCCAGAATCCAGGCCTCGGTGCCTTGCCAGGAGGCAGGGCCCTTCTCTGTGTCCTGAAGGCGTAAATACAAGAGCAGTTAAATAACAATACTAAACAACACCAACATGAGCAGGGCTCAGCTTAATATTGAAGAGAGGGCACCAACCCCCCAGCTGCTACTCCATCTGCCTGCGCTCTCATTCCCCTTGGCACAGTGTTCCTGACTGCATCACAGACATGTCCAAATTGAGCAAGTGGGTTTCTTGTGCTTTGAATACTTTTTTAGGAAAAAAAAAAAAAAAAAAAAATGCTTCCCCTCAGATGGTACTTTGGTTCATTTGGGAACCCAACACAGGGGTGGAAAGGAGCTCAGAGGTCTGTGCCAGCTCCCTGCCTTTGGCAGATGTTTCCTTCGTAGCATCTGCAGTTGTGGTCCTTCGCCTTCAGCTCATCACCTCCTGCGACAAAAAGTTTACCACCTTTAAGGCCAGCTCTTCTGTCCTTTAACTCTTCCCCAGAGCATATGCCCCTTCCTCCCCTTTTTGTCCTGAGGGTCCTGCACAGAATGAGCCTGCTCCCTCTTCTGAATTAGCAAGGCTTCAGTTACTTAAAGAGAGTAGTGGTGATTTACCTGCCCTTGGCCTGTCCTGATTTGGGTCCCCAGCACATCCTGTTCTTTCTTCTTGAGTGACCTCCAGTTTATCAGGGACACTTAAAAAGGGAGGTAATCAGAAGGATCCACTATTCCAGGTATGGCCTGAATAGCACCTTGTTCTTTCCTCCAGAAAATGGGAAAAAGTCTCTCCACATTTCCTCTCAAGCCTAGGATTAATGTTGAGGGGTGATTGCATTGGCAGAAAAGCTTCAAAACGCACTAGGCTTCTTGGTGCCAGGTCTGTTTGTACCTCAGTGGTCTGCCTGGAGCCCAGCTGCCTCCTTGTGGTTAGGAGCAAGAGCAGGAAGCTCTGTCTCTGAACCCAATGTCTCTTGCTCTTTTGTGGTGGAAACAAAGGCCAGTTTGGTCCTCCTGGGCCTGTCTTGGTCAAATGGGGCTGACACAGCCCTTTCTGTCCCCATTATACTGCTTGCCTAGAGCTGGTTTCCATTCTGTGGCAACTCTCACACTGCCCCCAAGGGCTGCTTTCAAAGGCACTGGGGCTCCTAACTCCCCCTCCCATTATGCTGTGGAACATTTGGGTAACCCTGTCCTATCCCAGGAACTGGCCCCCAAATACCGGTTAAACTGCTTCCCAGAATTGAGCAGTCCCCACAATTTCCCTTTCCCTTCTTTGTCATCTTTTTCCTCCAGGGTCTTGGCAAGTTGGCTTTGGACTTCCTGTGGCCATGTTTTAAATAGTATACCTTGAGTTTGATAAGTGCCCTCACTGAGCCTGGGGCTCTCCGTGGGCCAAGGACGCCTTCCTCACGTTGTCCCTTTTAGCTTCAAGCTTCACTCTTTCAACAAACAATAATTGAGCCTCTACTCTGTACCAGGTAAACATGACAGGGTCCTTGCACTCACAGGGTTGTGTTGTCGATAAAAGCAAACATGTTTGCACTAAAGCCTGAGGAGAACTGTGCCAGGCATACCCAGTGAGCTGTGGCAGCTCACAGGAAGGGGGTTGCCCTGGGTTGGGGGTGGGGGAGAGCGGAGTGAAAGCTCCTTGGAGAAAGTATTGTCTAAGCTGACACCTGAAGGGTAAGGAGGAATTGGGCAGGAAGGAGAGCATTCCAGCCAAAAGGAATGTTTGCGAAGGCCGGGAGTGGGTTTTGAGAAAATGGGGTTCCTGTAGCCCTGTATATTGGGGTGGTCTGGGAGGGAGGTAGGTAGGCGGGGGCTAGGTCATGTTAAGCCATGTTAAGGAGTTTGGGTGAACCTTGAAGTCCCAGTAGTTTTAATCAAGGGAAAGAGTTGGAATTGCAGTTTAGAAAGGTCACTCTGGCTGCTGTGTGATGAAGGAATGCAAGAGGGACAGTTTGAGGGAAGGAGACCAGTGAGGAAGTTATGGCAGAGACTTAGAAATAATGGTGGGCAGACCTACCAATGTGGCAGTGGGGAAGGAGAGGAGTGGGTGGAGAGAGACTTTAGGAATTAAAATTGACATCACATCTTTGGGGAAAGGTGGAGTATACTATTCCTACCTCCATTTTACAGATGGGAACAGCAAGATTCAGAGAGGTGAGGTCATTTTTCCTCATTATCATGGTTAGGTAGAGGGTAAGTTTACTTAGAAGCTTGGATCAGTGCTACTCCAAAGTCAGGCCCTTTCTACCACTGCCCACGGCCTCTGAAGTAGGGAGGAGTGGGGAGGAGTGAGGGGTCAGATTGAGTTGAGGAGCTTGACTTTATCCTGAGAGCAAAGAGCAGGGCAGTGGGGGACTGGATTTGTGTGTGAGATTAATCTGACAGATTCCTGGAGGCTGGTTTGTGGGAAGTGAGACTGGGGGTTGGGAGAGCAGCTAGGAGGCTTGCTGCCTCTAGATAGGACCTGGCGGGGGCTGCAACTGGACCTTCAGCAAGGGAGCTAGGTCAAAGGGAGGGATGTGAGGTGTTAAAGAGACTAGTTCTGGGGGGTAAGGGAGAGGAGGCAGGCAGGATGTGAATGGGTGGGTGGTGGTGCTGCAAGAAGGGACTGGAGTCAGGATTTGGAACATGAGGCCAGTTTTGAAGTGCCATAGGGTAGCCAGGTAGAGACATCATATAGATGATTGGATGTTTCTGGACTGGAGATAATAATCGGGAAGTTTTGAGCTGAAGACTGGGCATGTGTCATGTAAGAAGATAGTTCATCCTTTCAGGGAGAGGTAGAGGACAAGAGACATCCACTAAGGAGTTAGACTTTATGGGAAATGGTGACTGGTGGACATGGAAAATGAAAGAGAGGCAGGACCTGACACTTCTGGGAAGGCAAGAGCAGTAATCACTAAAGCTGAGGAAGTGGAAGGAACTGGACAAAGGGCATAGTTGGTGGTGTCAGATGCACAAAGAAACTAGTAACAGAAAGGCTGACCTTGAACATGCTGACTTGAGCGGTGGTGACCTTGGCAAGATGTTAGAGCGGGCCCAAAGCCAGATTGCAGGGGCTGAGGACTAAATAAATGGGAGCAGTGTAGGCAGGGAGGGCAGAGAACCTTGATGGTGATAGTGAGAAGGAAGATGGGATTTGAGAGTGAGCTTTTTCAGTTCAGCAGAGGTGAAGTTGGAATTGATCACGAGCACTTTTCTAGGAAGCTAAGGGAAAAAAAGGAAGAGACCTCGAAATAGAATATGCAAATATGCAGAGATGGGTGAATTCTCAGAACAGATCCCTTCTCCTGATATAACTCAAATTTGGCTGGGCGGGCATGGGCTGGGCTGGCACAGCTTGCTGGGCACATGGGCCCCGGTTCTGCTCCTTTCCTCAGCCCCATCTGGCCTGGGCCCCACACCAAGCCCTCAGAGCCCTACCCTGAGGTGGCTTCTTGTTGCTTCTGCCTTAAGCCTTGGCAGTTAATGTTTGGTGAGGATGTTGCAGGGGGTGGGAGTAGGTGGTATTCAGGCCTCCCTCTGCTTACCCAGCCTCTCCAACAGGTTGCAACCCTCTGGCTCTGGGCTGGGCTCTGGTCAGCTCAGCTTTACCCCTGATTCCCCTGGACCTGGCCCTGTCTGGCTCCCATAGATTCTGCAGTTGCTGGTAACAGAATTCAACTTCCTCCATGCTTTTAATGCTTTTTGTAGTAACCCAGGCCCTGCCCTATTCTACCTTGGCAAAACTGGCTAACAACAATACAGTGCAATAGTGCTCATTTATCAGGCACCCTCTCTGTGCCAGACACTGATCTAGGCACTCATATAAGCTATCTCAAATGATGCTTATAAACCTGAAAAGCATGTATTATTATCCCCATTTGCAGATGAGTGCTTCCTGCTAGTAGGATGTGACTGTGCTCTGGGAAACTGGCTGTTCACGTGCTTGGGTGGAATTGCATTGGTGCACCTGCCTGGTGCCATGTGCCTGGCTGAGAAGGTCTGAAAGTTATTCAGAGGGGCTGAAGGGTGTGCTAACCACTTATTCTTCCTTGGAGGGGCAGCTTGGGTCTTGGAGAGGAATTAAGCTTCCAAGTCCAGTTGACTGAGGTCCAGATCTCTTTCCACAGATGACCTAATTGCTTGGAGCCTCAGTTGTGTATTGCTGGACATTTTTCTTTGACTTATATAAGTGGGTACTGACAATGTGTATATCAAAGATGCCAGGGCACTCAAAGCTGGGCAAGATGACCAAATCAGGATCTGGACAATGAGACAACTCTAACAAGAGGGACAGGGACTGGCAAAGTCCAAGGTCCTGTGGGAGGGACCAGAAAACGAATTGCTCTTATGCAGGGTGGGATTTCATTTCTTCCCCTCTTGGGGCCAGATTCTCAACACGGTGCCCCAGGGAGCCACTACAGATGGATGGGAGTTAGTCCAAGGATGACCCTAGGCTAAGATCAATGGGATTGAACAGCCCAGTGTCTCAG
This sequence comes from Tolypeutes matacus, assembly GCA_026826555.1. Taxonomy (NCBI): domain Eukaryota; kingdom Metazoa; phylum Chordata; class Mammalia; order Cingulata; family Chlamyphoridae; genus Tolypeutes; species Tolypeutes matacus. Next base: position 5,227,699 of record JAKSZT010054396.1, read on the forward strand.
CCAAATCAGGCAGTGCCTTCTGAGGTGCTGTAATCAGGAGCAAAGAAGCCAGTCTTTCTGAGCTCTTTACTGCTCAGCCTCCACCTCTGGGGCTATGTTCTGACCTGAAACCTGATCTTTTAGAGGGATGGACACACACAGGACTGCTTAATACCTAGGTGGGACTCTGTAGATGGTGGCTAAATGATGGACTGATTATGTCCTAGGAAGCAACTAGGATTAGACTCCAAGCAAAGCCCCATGAAGGACCTATTTGGAATTGGAGATAGTTACCCTGGAAAATAAAAAGCAGATTTAGAAGGGCATGACCTCTGTGCCGAAGTCCCTGAAGGGCTCTGTTTCAGGGAAGAGGGATTAGATGTGGTCTGTGTGGCCTTGGAGGACAGACTTAGGACCACTGGGTAGAAGTCTCTTCCAGTAGGGAAGAAGGATTTGTGTCAGGAGGGGCGAGGCTGCCATGTGAAGTGAGCTCAGTTACTGGAGGTATGTTAGCAGAGGCTGTGTGGCCACCTTAAGGGCTGTTGTGAGGGGCTTCCAGGCTGGACTGAATGACTTCTGAGAGCTATTTCTGATCCTGAGAATCGGGATTCTTAGATCACTCTACCTGCGAAAGAAAGTGAACTTGCTTGTGGATAAGCATACATCTGTATGCTTACCTCCTACTGAAGTGGTTCCAGCAAGCCCAAGGACCACACCAGAGCTGGGAGGGGCCTGGGACACCATCTATCCTGGAGAAGGTTTAAAAAGCTTATTTATTTCAATGTAGTCTTTTTTTTTTTTCTTCACTCTGTTCTTGGAGTACAAACCAAAAAGGCTAAGCAGAAGATGAATGAGCAAGCCATGTCTATCCCTGGTCTAGATAGGAGACAGACTGGAAGAGCTCCTCTTTCCCATTTCATAAACAAAGGATAGAGGCTTGGGCTGGGCAGGGCCTTGCTTAACTCTGGTCAGTGGTTAAGCTGGGACTTGATTTTTGGCCTCCCAGCCATGTCAAGTTAGTTCATGTGACTTCCACAAGCTCCTGCTTTGCCTCAGGCCTTGCGCGTGAGGACAGAGACTCAGAGATGGACTTGGGGAGTGGGGATGGAGTGGGCGTTCGTCTGGGGAAAATCTTGGGAGTAGATCTCTTCCGCTGCCTCCTGGCTGCCTCCTAGCTACACACTGCTGACTCTCTGCTGATTATGCTGACTCCAGAAGTAACCACCAGGTGGCGCTCGCACCATGAGCCCAGTGCCTTGTTGACAGAATTAGGGGCAATGGATGCTGAGCTGCCCCAGGACACCACGGGCGAACCTATCATGTTTTCAGGTGGGCTGATTGCCCCGATGGAGGGAGAAAAAGTCTATTTCTTCTCTACCAATTCTTTTTTTTTTTTTTTTTTTTTTACCGGGAGGTCCCGGGGATCGAATCCGGGTCCCTCCATATGGGAGACGGACGCCCAACCAGTTGAGCCACATCCGACCCCAACCAATTCACTTTTGTCACTGAATATTCCCCTGTGGATTTTTGCTCCTTTTGTCTATCACTCTCACTTTTTGTCTCTCACCTAACTTGGCTGGCCAGACTTAGATCTTAGTTTAGGTAGGGTGAACCAAATAAAAATGGGTCTAGAATGAATGGGACAGAGGACAGAGATGCAGGAATGGGATGCCACTGGGAGGTGTTGACCCTTGGGGCTGAGAAGGGTGGTGACAATTCTGAGAAGTTCTTCACTCAGGGTGGGCTGAGCAGAAAGTCCAGGAGACTCTGAGCTGGCCTAGAAGGAAGAGCCAGGTCTGGGGATGGGGAGGGGGAGAGTAGGAGCATTCCTTGCTGGTCCAGCCTCAAGCCCTGACATGGTCTTCTGAGAGTTGGGCCATGACAGGGTATGTGTGCTCCAGTGTTCCCCAGGCCCCACCCAGCCCACTTCACTCATTCTCATGACCCACCTGGTCTCTCTACCCCCTGAAATAGGCAGTGGATGGGGAGCGGGCAGGGCAGTGGTAATTACTATTGTTAGTAGCCAGAAGGCCTGGGTCCTTGCCAAGTTCTGAGGCCTCCCAGCAGGAGTGGGGTGTAGCATGAGGTGGTAGTTGTGGGCTTGGGCTCTGTCCTTGTACCTTCCACAGGCTGCTTGGCCTGTGGGTCAGAGGAAGCTTGGAGAGAAGAGGAATAAGCTGACTTGGGTCCTTAACCAAAGGTGAGTAGCTTTGGTTGGAGGAGAGAGGAGAGCTTCCAGGGTCTCTGCTGCTGCTGCTTTGGGGCCATGAATGTCAGGTAAGCTGTCCCCAGGGACCCTTCAAGGCATTTTTCTTCCTGCCCTTCTCTCCATCCTGGATAGAAGCTCCTGTGTCATTTCTTTCTTCCAGCCTCATCTCCCCATGCGCTTGAATGTAGAGTCATGAGGAGGGGGAATGCAGGAATGTGCCTCCCCTCAGACTTGTCAGAATCCCTGTCTCCTACTTCCTCTGCTGGTCCATTTCCCATCATGGCCTTTGAGTGGGGATTGTGCTTCTGTCTTTGGTCCGGGCTGAAGAGCTATCCTTGGCCTCCAGTGAGGCAGGCAGGCCTCCACCATCATCTACCCCATTCTGATCTGATTTCCCTTTGCTTCCTGAAGCAGGAAAGTCCACACCCAAACACTGGTTCCGTACTCTTTTTTTTTTTTTTTTTAACCGGGAGGTCCCGGGGATCGAACCCGGGTCTCTCCATATGGGAGACGGGCGCCCAACCAGTTGAGCCACATCCGACCTGCCGCACTCTTCCTCACCCCGGGAACCTGTCCCCCTCTATGCCCCAGAGTCTAGCTGCCCTCTCCCTCTATTGTACTATTGCCCTAAATCCTAGGCCTGGTTCTCGCCACACCTGGCTGCCTGCAGCCAACCAGGAGTGGGCTGCCATCTGGCCGTGGCCCTTGGTCTCTAGGTTGGCTGACTTGGGGATGCCTGTTGGTGGCTTCCTCCTCTCTGGAGTACAGAGGGAAGCTGAAGCAGGTGCTTGAGCTGAGCATGGAAGAGCTGAGCCTAAGACCCACCCTGGGATGTGGGTGGCATGGTCTTTAGCACTTCCCAGCCCACCTCCATCCTGGGAAAAAAACAAATCCTCCAGCATCTACCCATTTCCATCTGCTGCCGTTGCTTGAGAGGCTGAGCCCAGCTGCTGGCCTGCTCCCCTGTCCAGCACCTGGCAACTTGGGCCCTGTCCAGGTTCTTTCTGAGGATTGTTGGGGCCCAAACTCCAGCCACACATTGGAGGCAGAAGTGAAAGTGTACATCCCACTGAGAGGCAATACGACATAGAAGTTAAGGTTTGGAGGGACCACCTGAGTTTCAATTCCAGCCCTGCTTCTACCTACCTGTATGACCTTGGGCATACCACATCTCCTCTCTGTGCCTTGGTTTCCTCGTCCATAAAAGGAGACGAATAATAGCACCTACCTCTGAAGATAGTGAAGATTAAATGAGTTAATACATGAAATGTGCATAGCACAGCAGCCTTAACTATTGTTATTTGGAGTCAGAAAAACTGGGTTCCCATCTTGGTTCCACTGTTTACCAGCTGACCTGGGGCAGTCTCTGCCCCTCCCTGTACCTCAGTTTCCTTCTTCTAAAATAGGATTATGCTCTCTCCCTCACCGAGGGAGAGAATATAGGACTGGCAGGGATGATGTAGGTGGGAGTGGGCTGTGTTGTGAGTTGCGCATGTGGGCAATGTTATCAGTAATTCTGAATTCATTTGAATTCCTAGTTCTTAGTTTTTAAAGGCAGAGGCAGGTTATTATTAGTTTTTTCCCCCTGACTTTGCACAGAGGGCAGTCACTGGGGGCCATACAGCTCAGCAGATGAGGCCTTGGGCTGGAAGCGAGGTGACAGTCTTGGAGGCTAGTCTGGGCCAGACCATGCTGCTGGCTTCAGGGCCGCAGGTTTGGTGGAGGTGGGATGAGGGCAGGGACACAGCCCTGCGGAGGGGCTCTTAGACTGTCCCTGGCCTCCCTCCCTCTGGGAGTAGGGAACCCCTGAGCATCAAGGAGCTGTTGGCCCCACCCAGTTGGCCAGGAACCCAGACCTGCACAATCTCTGAAGGCATCTTCATTTCACCTAAGATGAAGGTCTTTTAGGGAAGAAGGAGGGGACAGCTAGAAGCAAAGTGTGAAATGTAAAGCAAAACTTCCTGTTTGCAAAACTTCCTGATCCTGGAGCAAGGCAGAGGGCTGGGGCTGGGATCCAGGCAGCCTGTCCGCTGTCTTTCCTGGTGTCTGCAGTGTGGGGATCAGATCTAGCTCGACCTGTGAGTCCTGGGGGTTGAGCATGCGTCCTCTGCTCCCTCCCCCTCCCCCATGCTGTCTCTCCTAAGTGCAGCCCACCTTGGGCTGGGCATCCAGGAAGCACTGGATAAGTGCTTACAGTGCAGGGTGCAATTCCCATCAGTGGTTCCCTGAGGTATGGACAGAGATGGTGGGTCTGGGTCCTCTCTGGCCTGAGGGGGAGGAGACCTCTTTATAAAGGGTAGGCAGTTGGCTCTGAGAGCATTAGCTGATGGCAGAGCTTCCTGGGCTGCTCAGGTGACTGCAGAGGGACCAGGCCAGCTGCCCCCCCCCACCCCAGAGAGTCACCACTGGGTCATCAGGTTGCCTGCAGGAGCCAAACCCTGTGCTTGAGCAGAGATCCCCTGAGGGTATTCTGACCCTGCCTCCAGGCCACTGTGTGGGCGAGCAGGATGCTCCCCTCTCTATTTGGGGAAGGGGCCTTCCTAATTATATCCCCCTCCACTCACATGGAAATGAGTTTGGATTTTCTGAGCGTATACCAGCTGGCTAGGGGGGAGGCAGCCCAGAAGGCTGCTGGCTGGGGAAGGGAGGAGAAGGGAGGGGAGGGAGCCAGGCCAAGATTCCCAGTGTTCTCACAGGCAAGAGTGATAATGGGGTGCTGAGTGCTCCCCGCAGATCATCGACCTTACCCCCTACACGCTGAGGGAAAGCATCAACCATCAGCCTCCTGTCTGCTGGCTCAGCAGGGAGCCAGTGTCCACTCAGGCCAGCCCATCCTCTGAGAGGCGCTGCCCTCAGGCCCAAACCACTTAACTGGCTATTAGCAGTGAGGATGCCTATATTGGACTTGGCTGGGCCCTCCTAGAGGTCCTTCCACGACTTCTAGGCCAAGATTTTCATGGGTTGGGGGAGTGGAACTGAGGCCCGAGAGGGTCGGACCCTGCCGCCGATCCCAGGGGACCACAAGTCTGTCTTGCCCTCGCCCGGGTTCTCCCCTGGAGTTGCCGGGAAGGGGGCCGCGAAGGTTCCCCGGGCGAGCAAGGCGCCCCCCTGGAGCAGCTGAGGAGGCAAGAAAGGCGTGGAGGGCGGGGGAGGGGCGGGGTGGGGTCAGGCATTTGACTCCGCCTCCCGGCGTTTGGGGCTGCCTGCGGCCGGGCGCTGGCTCAGTCTCTGCTGCTCGCCGCTGTCGCTCGGGGCCGCGGGATGACGCCGCCTCCTCCTGGACGCGCCGCCCTCGGCGCCCCGCGCTCCCGCGTCCCGGGCCCCCCGGCTCGGTCGGGACTCCTGCTGCGGCTGCTGCTGCTGCTCGGGGCGGCTGTCGTCGCCGCCCAAGGCCACACGAGGAACGGACCCCGCATCTACGCCGTCTGGAAAGGTAGGCGGCGCCGCGCGGCCGGCGGGGCGCGGGATCCGGCGCTGCGCTGGGTGGGTGCGGAGCGTGTGTCACCCGGAGGGAGTGCGTGCGCGCGGCTCTGCGGTCCTGGGCTGTCCCCGCGGGGGAGCGTGTGGGTCTCGGTGAGTGTGTATGAGTGTGCGCGCTGGCACGCCGGAGCGGGCTGTAACGCTGCAGCGAGCGAGTGGCGGGGGCCGGAGCCCAGGCTAAGTCGCTCCAAGTCCGCCCGCTGCCGAGAGCCGCAGCGCTGGGGCGCGGGGGAGGGTGCGGGCCCCTCTGTCGGCCCGGAGCCGCTCTCGGTCCTTCGGCGCCGGGGCCTCTGCGGACCCTTTCCCCTGCCAGGACCCCCGCCCCGGCCCTCTCCTCCTGAGCTGCGGGCTCCGCTGGCGCACAGGGTTCAGGCTGGGCGGGGGAGGGGGGCGCGGACCTCTTGCCGCCGCCGCCGCGCTCCGGCTGCGGGAACAAAGACCCCACCGCCCGCCCCCGCTCCCGCCCGGTCCCGAGCGCGGGCCGGGCAAGGGGGTGGGCACCCTGCAGCGAGCTGGGACGTGATGCGGTGCGAGAGCTTGGGGTACTCCGGACCTCCCCCCGCAATACCGGCACCGACAGCCTCCCCCCTTGCCCGCACGTGGCAGTTGTCACCAGGACTCCGCGCCAGCGTCGGGGGCAGTGCGGGTTGGGTGGGGCGCGGCCGTTGGGACCCCCGGGCCGGGGCGCAGCTCTAAGGCCGCGGTAGTTGTGTGAGCCTGGGAACCCGAGTCTCCCCCAGTGGCGCCTCAGTTTAGTCCCCTGTACAATGGGACCGAAAGCCGGCCAGGCGAGCTCCTGCCGCGAGAGACCGAGCTCCCCTCGCCCGCATTGCACACAAATGCCTCCCCACCCCCAGGCCGACTGGGCTCTGTCCCCAAATCTGGCGTCGCGGCGGCCCCCCTGTGGTGGTGGTGGTGGGGACTCGCCTTGGGGGCTGGGCTGGCCGGTCGGATCTGGCCCCGCTGGGAGCCCTTTGGTGCCTGCGGCAGTTTGCAGAGATTGCGGAGTTTGAGCTTTATCTGGGGCAGGTATTCTTAGCGGAGGGGAAAAAAAACCCACACAAAATGAGTGGTCTGAACTGCCGCAGCAATGAAGGGAATGTGACTTGCCCAAGGTCACTTGGCGCTGTGGGAGCATATCTCGAAGGGTAGAGCTCTGACCTGGCACAGGACAGGTCCTGGTTAGAGGTGAGGACATTTAGGCAGTTTTCCAGCCAGGAGGGGCCCTGGAGGTCAGTTCTGCTACCCAGCAAGAGTTGTTCGTGGGGGCAGTGGACAATGTCGCCGCTGGAGCTCAGACTGCTTACTTATGGTGGACACCTGCACATCCCTGACTCAAATCTGATCAGCCCCCACGCAGGCTTTCTTTGCTCTGCCAGTTCCTTTATCTTGCACCCAGCCTCCTTGGCTGTCATGGAAAGCAGAGAGCTTGGGCATTCTGCAGGGGACAAATGACCACTTTTAAGTGTTCTGGAATTTCTCCCTGCACCAAGTCTCTTGCATTGAGCTCTACTCCCTCCCCCCAAGACCCTTCCCCAAACACACTGAATGCACACCCACTTCTCAGAATTGAATGCTTACTTCCCCATCTTGGGCCCTTAGTTCCCACCCCGAGGGTATGTAAAGCTGCTTTCAGCCTTCTTACCTAACTTATCAGAGCTCCCAATCTTGCTCCTTGTCCCACCAAGCCCTGAAGAATGCAGTTCAGGGCTCTGGCCACACTGGCCTCACTTCTGCTTGGTAATGCACTATTGACCCCCGCTGTCAACCCCTCACCAGTCTTGTCCAAGGGCACTTGGCAGTTGCCTTCACCAGTGCCAGGCATCCCACTGGCCAGACAGGCCCTGCCATTCACCTGCCCCCCAGGGCCACCAGCTGGTGACAGTGTGCCCATCTGACAGCTGCCTCCTGTCTCCTGTGGGGTGACACATGGCAATTGGATGGGATTGGGCTTGGGCAGGGCAAACCCAGCAGTGGGGTGAGAGGGGGACCCTCCCAGGTTTGCTGTCGGCCTTAGGTCCCTGGCCACCTGTGGGTGGGTGGGAGCAAGAACCTCTGAGCAGCACGGGATCAAGGATGATGGTGGTTCGGGAGTCACTTCTCCATGGGGCATAGATTGGGGTTGGAGGGACTTTTGAGCCAAGGCAGGTGTGAGGACTGGAGTAGGTATGGAGGGCTCTTCTCTGTCTTTTCTGTTTTCTCTGTTATTTCTCTGCTGCTGCTGGGGAAAGATTAGAATAGAGCTCTGGGAAGGTCCCGGCCTGCACTTGCTGGGGAAGGTTAGTGCCTCTCCAGCCTTGAGGAAGGCTCAGCCTGGAGTAGCTGGGGGCAGGGAGAGGAGTGGGCCAGCATTGATCTGCTGGGTGCCCTTGAGTGCCACACCTGTCTCTGATGCTCAGAGCTCTCCAGAGCAGGAGGCGCTTTCACTGACACCTGGGCCAGGCAGGGTGTATATGTGTGGGTCTGGCCTCCCTGCAAGCAGGGGCCAGAGGGGAGTGGTTTGCAGGTGAGGGCAGGGGATGGACAGGAGGTTGGGATGCCTGTGTAAGCTGTGCAACCCCTCCTTATTCCATCCCTGGCTGGAGATGGAGATACCCAGGAAGGTCCTGACCCCCAAGGTCTGAGGCCAAGGTGAGCCAGCCTGTCCACAGCTGGAAGCAGAGCCCAGTCTCACCTGCCCAGGTGGTTCTGCACCCTCCCTTGTCCAATTAAACAACAGGATGTTATTGTTGACTCTGTGGTTGCTGGGGGAGTCATTATGGGGCTGCTCCCCAGGGCAGGGGGTTGTTGTCACCTCCTCTAGGGGATGAGGTCACACAACATTTCCAGTGGAAATCCTCACCCCCTTGGGGACCTGGATGTGCTCATCACCTTCAAGGTGAACTCCCTTTGCAGAACGGGGAGGGGGGGCAATTTCCAGAAGAGAGGGGAATTTCCTAAGCTGGGAGAAATGCTCAGTGATATCATCAGGAGCTGCCTGCCAAGCTCTGTGGCTCCTCTGCCCTGGGCAGTAAAGATTCTGAGAGCAGGTGGGGGTGAGGAGGGACCAGGAGATGCAGGAAGGGGAGGAGAGGGGCGGGGGCCCAAGGATGACCACAGTGTGGAGGAAAGAGCTGGGAGGTTGGGAGCTTGGGTTCTGGTGCCAGCTCTGGCCTGTTTTGCTGTGTGACCTTGGGCAACTCCTTGCTTTCCTCTGAGCCTCAGTTTTCCCAAATGCCCAAAAAGGACAGGGGATGGGGGGTATGGAGACTTGTTCTTTTCTGAGCCCTCATGCTTTGGGATTCCTGCCACACAGGGGAGGGAAGGGCTGGGCAGAGAGCTGTCGTGGCCTATTCAGACCTTGGTAGAAATGAGAAATTGAAACCTGGGAGGTCAGGGGAAATCCTTGAGTTTTGTGTTCTTTCCTGTCTTTTTCTTTCATGGGTGGAAGGCTGAGGAAGTGACAGGTTGGCCTGTACCCCCCGGGGTAGATATATTCATTCATCAGACTTTTACTGGGACCAAATTTGTGCTGGGCTGGTGCTGGGCTTGGGGGACCAGCGATGAGAAATTTAGACGATTCCCTGTCCTCTTTTACTTCTCACTGTAGACAGGGAGACAGACAGATAAACTTGCTGTCACAATGGAGTGTGGCCAGGGTTGTAACAGAGGGCAGCAGTGAGAGCTGAGGAGGTACCAAACCCAGTCAATCCAGTCAGTGAGGGCTTCCTGGAGGAGTGGCAAGCTGAGCCGGCAAGAGGAATAGGAGCTGGCTGGCGACGCGGAAGGGCAGGAGGAACACCTGACTTGGCAGGATTTCAGACCCCAAAACTTGCAGCTAGGGCCAGAGACAGGAGATGAGCCATGTGAGGGCCCCTGAGAGGGAGGCATTGAGTCAGCCTGGACCTGGGGGTTCAGGAGGGGACATCTGAGCTACGCTACCTGCCCTGCCCCAGCAGCCCAGCAGTGGGGAGGAAGGCTGCATACTCTCGAGACCTTCAGTCCAGCAACACCCAGGCTCCATTCTTGGGGGTCGATAGTCCTGTTGCCAGGTCTCCCCTGAGCCTGCCCAGGTGTCCAGGCATGCCCGATTACCTGCAGAGGGCCGAGAAGGAGAGTCCTGGCCCTGCCTTGGAGGCTCTTGGGCCACGTGGCGAGCTGAACAGAGGCATGGCCTGAGAACTGGCCCCTGTGGCAGCGGCAGACGCCATGGCTCAGACACCTTGCTTTGAGAGACTTGGACTTGGCGAGAATCACAGCAATGCCAAGGCCTTGTCACAGCTCCCTTATGGGAAGCTGGGGCTGGGTGCGGGGAGGCCGGGGCTTTCCCCACTGACTCCTGACCTCGGGGGATTCTCCAGGTGAGGAACCCTCCGGCTCTTCCTCTGCAGAGACTCTCAGTGCTGGGAGGTGCTCCCCCAGTGCCAGTGGGGCCTTGCGGGTGGGGGAGGAGGCAGACGCCCTTCCTCTGACCAGCTTCTCCTTCCAGAAACCTTGGCCCCTTAAGGGGGCTAGATCACTAGTCTGGCTGGGTTGGGGTCGTGGCCACTTGGGAGAAGCGAGGAGAGCCGTTCAGACTGAGCCAGACCGGGCCCTGATGTGCAGGTGGGGAGCTGAGGCTTTGCCCAGGGCCTGTAGGGGCCGATAGCAGGAGTGGGTGGCCCTCAAGTTGACCACTGGGGCCCCTGGCTGACCTCCAGCCCTCCGTCCCCAGCCCCATGTCCCCCATCTCACTCATTGTGGGGCAGCTGGCTGTGTCAAAAGAGCCTAACCACACTTCCTTTGTCCTAGCTGGTGGCTCTGAGATGAGGAAGTTTCCCCTTCTCTTGGTTTCCTTTTTTGGCCAGGCCTAGCTACCCCAGAAACCTTCCCTCTCCCTCAGCTGGGAAAGGAAGGGGCCCTGCCCCAGAAGATCCAGGGGCCATTCTTCCTCACCACATGTGTGGCCAGCCGGTGTCCTGACCCCAGTGAGCCAGGCAGGCCAGAGGGTGGGGAGGGTAGAGCCAGAGCATGGCGGACTGTGGCCCTTGCCAGGTCTCCACCCCCCACCCCCACCACAGCAGAGAACAGAGGCTTCCCTTTCCCTAGCCAGCCCAGGTCTTGGAGGGACAAGATAACCTGGGTCCTCCCCATCCTCTGTAGTCCAGCCTCCAGTCCTGGCTCCAGGCCCTGCTGTCTCCAGAACTGTGGTCATGGCCTCCTCCTGGCCCCGCCATCCCCCTGCATCACTGTGCTGAGTGTTCCACCTTTTTTTTTTAAAGATTTTATTTATTTATTCATTTATCCCCCCCTTGCTGCTTGTGCTCGCTGGGTCAGCTAACCGCGCCGTGTGGGCGGGCTTGCCTTCACCAGGAGGCCCCGGGAACCGAACCCGGGCCTCCCATATGGTAAACGGGAGCCCTACTGATTGAGCCACAGCCGCTTCCCTGAGTGTTCCACCTTAAACTCACGACAGGCAGAGCTGCTTCCTACCCAGGCACTGCTCCCCAGCTCCCCAGCTCCTCAGCCCGTTGCCCAGCAGCCATCCCTCCCTGCACCCCACTCATCCTCCTCCTGCTTTCTGCCCACTGGGCCCTGCTAGTTCTACAGGGTCCACCACCTATCTCACTTCCTCCAAGGAACTTTCTTGAACGACTCCAGTGCACACAGCCTGACTTGGGGCAGAGCCGGGGATGTCAGAAAAGAAAGGTCAGAGATGAGCTGGGCCAACCACCCATTCACAGATGGGGAAACTGGGGCCTAGAGAATGGCAGGGACTGGCCTAATGTCATTCAGCGAGACAGGCCTGAGCTGGGGGAGGGCTGTGTCTTCTGCTCCTGAACCTCTTGCAGCCCCCAGGTCTTGGCCTCTCTTCAGTTGCCTGTCTGCCTTCGTGCTCTGTCCAAGCCTTAGGGCTCCTTGAGCCCAGTTCCTCCTTGTCCAGCCTATCTGAGCTCAGACTCTGCTTGCCCCAGCACTGTGTGCTTCCAGGAGCTGCACTGGCCATGATCTGGCTTTCCTCAGGACCTTAGATCTGGGTCAGCTCTGTGTACTTCATCTGGTCCTTTCCTCAGGGCAGCTGGGCCTCAGGTCACAAGGGCAGGTTGATCTGTGTCCTGGCCTGGGCTAATCTGGGCTTAACCATCACAGCAGCCTGGGCTTAGGCTGATCCTGCTGTGACCCCGCACTCCCTGCTTCCAGGGGTGAGGCTCTGTGCCAGCACCCCTGGGAGAACCCCTCATTGGGAGAGCAGCCAGTGCCCACCCCCATGTCTAGGTCTGTGTTCAGCTCATCTGTGGGGAGTCAGGAGAAATCCTAATTTGCCTTCGGGAAGAGAGCACCTGGGCAGGATGCAAAGGAATGACCAGTAGTATAGCCTAGGACTATGAAGGAGGTGAGGGTAGGAGTGTGGGGTGGTGCAATCAAGGAAAGCTTCCTGGGGGAGGGGGAGAAGGCAGGCTAGAGCCAGGGGCCAAGGCAGAATGCAGCCAGAGTGCTGTTCCCGTCATTGTTTGCCTCTGGCCCTGCTGAGTGAGGGCAGGTTGCTGTAGTCAGCTCTGCACCCCTTGGCAGGCAAGGATCCTGTTCTAAGATGTCTCCTTCTCTGACGTGGGGCTTGGCCCACCCCGGTCCTCCCTGTCCCGCCATCTGAGCAAGGCATCTTGCCCAACCCTGGCCTTGCCTTGGCCCAGAGACAATGGAGTGGGAGGAGGCCTGACCCTCACCACCAGGATCCCACAGCCTGGGTGAAATGCCACCAGGCAGTCTGATCTGAGAAGATGGTGTGTGCCAGATGGTGCATGGGCGCAAGGTCAGAGGAGGCTGAGCAGTAAGGAAGGTCCAAAGAGTCCCTGGAGCCAGGGCGATCTGAGGTAGATCTGAAAGGACAGTTAAGATCCACATGCACAGGGAGAAGGGGAAAGGGCAATCTGGGTGAAGGGGAAGCTCAAGCAAAGGCATGCAGATGGGAATGAGCCGTGGCAGGAGCAGAGATGGGTGGGCATTGACTGCCGGGTAAAGAAATTGGGCCTTGCTGAGATGGGCAATTGGGAGCCATGGTGGGATCTTGAGCTGGGGAGCCAGAGATGGAGGCGAGTGTTTTTGGCCAGTACTGGCTGGGTGAGAATCTGGCTCGGCAGTTAGTAAAGGGGCTCGTGACCATGCCCTGCCCGTCACTGTAATCGCCCCAGACCTCAGTGTTTTCTGTTCTAGCCAGAAGTCTCAGAAGCCTTCCCTTCCTAATTACTCTTGATGGTCAGCAGCACTCAGGGCCAGGACCTCCTGCTACTCCCCCAGATTCCCACCCCATGTGGCCTGCACCCTCATGCTTGCTCACACACACACTCTCATCAGTGCATGGTGGGCAGGGGCCTCTAACTGGGCTCCACCCCTCTCTGGGCCTCAGTCTCTTTGTCTATATGAGAGGCGCTGGCCTGGAAGCCTCCAGGGGTCCACCTATGGATCACAGGGTTATAAGCCCAGATTCCAGAGTCAGCCTTCCCGAGTGTCAACCTCCACTCCACCACTTACTAGCTCCATAACCCTGGGCAAGGTGCTCAACTTCTCTGTGCCTCATTGCCCTTGTCTGTAAAATGGGGAAAATATGAGAACCCACCTCATCTAGAAATCACTTGCAGTGGTGCCTGGCACGTAGGTGAGTGGTAGGGAAAGGTGAGGTGGTAGGGATATCATCATCGTCATCCTTCGGTGCCTCTGATTTCTGATGGGATGCGGCCCTGGTGGCCCATCCCTGCCAGCTCTTCCTAGCTAGCTGGCTGCCCTTGCACAGTGCAAGTCCTCCAGGCCTGCCTCCTTCCCCTCCCTGCCCTGGCTCTGGGCCCAAGGGCAGGCCCTGCACCTCTGCCTTTCCTTTGAAGTAGCCACCTACTGACTTTGACCCTGCTCTGGGGCTTCTGGAATCTGCTGGGCTGGAGAATGGACGGAAGGTGGACAGAACAAGGTGTTCTCTCCTGGGCTTCCTGCCTCCCCTGGGCTTGGGCTCAGGGCCTCCTTCCTTCTCTGGCTGTGCCCCAGGCCCTCTGACACCCCCCCACCCCCAATTCTGGCTCAGCTCAGTTCCCCGCAGTTTGCTCTCCATGTAGTCTCTTCCCTCCAAGCCCTTGCCCAAGCTGAGTTCCTCACCAGCCAAGCCTTCTGGTCCTCTCAGCAGTGGTGCAGGACAGAGAGCACTCAGCCCTTGGTGGCTTGGAAGGGACTTAGTTTTCCTGTCTGTAAAATGGGGCCCCAGACCCTTGTCTTGCCTTCTTTGCAGGGTGGGTAATTTGGTGGGCTAATTAGTGCAGGCAGATGAGCATTTCAACTTCTGCTGCCTCCACCTCCAGAAAACTGTTTTTGACTTCTCCAGCATGCACTTACCCACACTTTCCCAAATTTGACCCATGAACTTAACTGTGATATGTGATTTGTTTCGAGAATCACAGTGGGTCATAAAACCTAGACTTTAGCAAGTGTCAGTCCCCTGGCCTCACCTGCCCCATCCAGAGGAGGAAATCAAACTCAGCAAGGCCCAGCCCCTGATCTCGGTCACAGCTGGAGGGAACACGAGGCTTCTCAAGCCAAGGCCAAGCCGTCCTGTATGATAACCCCATCCCTCCCACGGTTTACCTTGGTGGGTGGGTGGCTGATAAAGAGGGGCAGACGGCTCCTCACTCCTCCAGGAGCTGATATGCCCCAAGGCCTCACCACCCGCCTGGCATATAGGCCCTGGCCCTGCCCCAGTGTAGCAAGTTCCCAAACAGCAAACAAAACCCAAAGTAGCACGGGGCCAGTGCCACCTAGAAACTCTGGCACCCTGTTCCCTGGCCATATTAGGAAAGGCAATGAAGCATTTATCCCTTTGCCCTCACCCCCAGTAGAAAGTGGAGAGGTTTTCCTCCACCATCTTTTAAAGCTTTAACTGCTGAGGGCCCCTGGGAGGTCCGGGGACCCACCTGGAATGTGAGTAGGTGGGTGATTCCCTTCAGTTATCAGATTAATGACTTGTCACCTTGTGAGCAAGGGAAAGAAGGATGGAGAGCTGGGATGACACAGGGAAACAGGGAAGGTGCCATCCCTCTTCAAGCCAAGAAGCTTTTGAAGAAGTCCAGGATGTGGTCCTCTGAAGGCATGGAGCTGGCTGATGGGTACCAGAAGCCCTGCCCTCCCCACCTCCCTTGCTGTGTGTCCTTGGACCAGCAACTCAGCCTCTCAGGCCTCAGCGGCCCCCCAGCTCAGGGATTGTTCAGATCTCCTCAGTTCCACCTGCACCCGTGGGCTGTGGGATGCCGAGTGGTTGAGAGGCTGCAGGCTGATTCCTGGGTTCCGTGTAGCCTTCCTTCTTCCCCAGCCAGGTATGTGGTTGGGGAGGGTGTGAGGTGGGTGGGGCGCGACTGTGGGAGGAGGCTCCTGCCACCTGCCTTTGGGTTGGCCTTGGCTGCCTGGCTCAGGCATTCCCTGGTGGGGTGCCCGCATTCCTCCCATTCTCACATTCAAAAGGCTCCTTTACAGTCAGTGCTCCTTGGGATCAGTGGGTCAGGCTAGAAGGCTGTTCCCACCCAGACCAGACCTAGGGGTCTGCCCTAGGCTGTTCTCTTTGTGGATGACAGCCTCCCATTCTAGCCCCCACTCTGGCCCTCCCCTGAGGCTGTCCTCTTTCACAATCAATGAAAACTATGGGGACCAAATGGAGATGGCACCCAGAGGGAATGAAGGGAAGGCTGATGTTCCACCAGGCAGGCCTGCTTTAGGAAAATCCACCCAATAGAAGTCCAGACTTGCCATGACCAATCGGTGCTGGGACAGTGGCGGGGAGGTGGGGACCATGAGAGGAATCAGGCCTGTCTCTTTCTAACAGTCAGGGCTCCTGGCCCCCCTGGCTGGGGCTGTGTCTGGGGAGACTGCTTCCCACATCCTCTTGACCCCCGTATCTGGCTGGGCCGGCCTTGTTGGTCCTGACACCGTGAGGGAAGCTGGGACTTGAGGGGGTGGTGTAAGCCCTGATTTGGGCAGCCTCAATGTGTTTCCTCATTCCAGCAAGACTGGGGATTTGCTGGGGGTGGACTGTCTCCTGCGCCAGCACACCTCTGGGGCCATGCCTGCCCTGTATGTCCTTAGCCCCCTCCCCTGCCTGAACCCCTGGTTATTCTGGGAGCTTTTAGCTACCACTTAGTCAGCCACTAATGCGTCAGGCCGGGGAGTGAGGGGGGAGCCACAGTGCCAGACAGTGCTCCTTTTAGACACGCAGGATGGGAGCAGAGGTGGCTGGTCAGGCAGGGTGGAGTGCGGGGTGGGGAGTTCCAGAGGACAGGGAGGCAGTTCTTTATCCTGGCCAGGCTCGCAGGGAGCAGGCAGCACAGAGACTACTGGGCAGTGGGTCAGTGTGTCCTTGGGCTGGTAGCTGGCTAGTGGCTGCACCCTCTTCCCCTGTCACACATCCCCTCAGCCCACCTTCCAGAATCTTCTCTCATTGGGCCTCCACCAGGCTGCAGCACGTGGCCTTGTTCCTACCATACCTCTGCCTTCCCACCTTTGCTCAGGCTGTTTCCCCTGCAGGGTATTCTTTCCCCGCCTGTTCTTGGTCCCTCTGGCTTTTATCTGCCTTGCCTGTCTCTTTAGAGTCATAAGGCAGCAAAAGGAAATCATTTAGGGATGTGGCATTTGCTCTCTTGGCCGGGGCTTTCAGGGGCACTGCCTGCCTGGGCAGAGCCTTGAAGGTCATGCGCCTGCCCTGGCCCAGCTCTCTTGGTGTTGATCCGGCTGGGCCACGGATCCTGGCCGGGATGGCTTGGTGCTGCCTTCACTTCCAGGCAGCCCTCCTGCCCCTGAGCCCCCAGCCCCCGCTCCTACCGCCCTGAACAAAGCTTCCTTTCATGTATTCATCAGAGTTGCTGCTGCTGCTCCACACGTCCCGGGCACAATCAGGCCCTTTGAGGGCCTCAGGCGGTGCGGGAGCCGGGCTGGGGCGAAGAGTGGGCCAAGGCCGTGTCCTGGGGCTGAGCCGGTGCCGTCGCCCTCCCTGCGCCCTCCCACATCACCAGGCGCAGACCTCGGAGGGCCAGGAGCCTGGGGGTCAACGGAGGCAATGCTCCCTGGCTCCTGTTTGTTCTGCAAAATGGGGTGAGCAGCTCCTTGTCTCCCCCCACCCCGGAGGCTGCAGCCATGGTTTGAGGGGAGCCTGGGCCCAGGCTTGCAGATCCCCACAGGACTGTTCAGGCCCTGGCGCCACAGCACCCCCACCCGGCAGCCGGCAGCCCTCGCTCTCCCTTTGTGTCTTCAGCAAGTATTTTACAAGCCTCCTGGGGTCCATACCCAGACAGTTTTGCTTGGGAGCTGTGAAGGCTTCCTTTGGTGTGGCTGCCTCACCCCTCAGACTGGATTCCCGGGCCTGGGCCATGTCTTCCCTGTCAGACTGCCCAGGACAAGGCTGATTCTCCTCCTCCTTGTGACCTTTCTGGGACAACATTACCTTCCAGGGCCCTCGGGTGCTTCTTTCCCCACGAGGAAAACTGTAGGCTGCCCTCCTGAGGCCTGGGCTGTGGCCCAGGTGCAGCGCCCGGGACTGAGGGGACTGCTGGAGGGGGCCAGCCTGGCCAGAGTGGGGGGCTTCTCCCCCTTGGTCCCCGAGGGCTGTGGATCTCAGGCCCCAGCCTGGTACCTCCAGACGCAGACACAGCTTTTCCAGGCCACCTGACCGGTCGTGGGGGGTGGGGTGGGACGGGAGTGGGGGCTGCAGACTGTCTGGATCCTGGCGGCCCCTGCTCAGGCTGCAGGCGAAAGGGAGCCACGGGAGCTGAGTCAGGAAGGCTGCCACGGCCGATGCCAGCGCTCTGATTTACCCTACCTGGAAAGGAGGGGAAGCTGTCGGGGCTCAAGCCTTGGCCAGCACCCCCTGAACTGACCAGCATAGAAGGGTGCCTGACCTCCCCTGGGCTGCCAGGACTGTTTAGCACTCCGGGGGGGAGCCATGCCCTCAGCACTTCCCTCGGTGGCCAGCAACGCTGGCATCTCCCTAGACACTTGAGAACTGATTCTCAGCCTGGGTGGGCCGATCTTCCTGCCTCCTAGTGTGACCTTGGGCTAGGCATGTCCCCCAGGGGGCCTCAGTTTCCTCCTCTGGGCAGTGAGCCAGGCTGCAACAGAGGAGAGGAGTGAGACTCGCCCTGGCCCCTCGGAGTGACCTGGTCCTGTCTTCAGGGGTGTGTGCGGCCCCTGTGTGCGGCCCAGCTGCCCCTCGCCCCACTGAGTATGGTATCAGATGGCAGCAAGGGACTTGGGGCGGACTCGAGGAGATGGCAGTTCTTTTCTCTCTGGGCTGGAGTGTGTCCTGCTTGGGTGTCTCTGCCAAGCTGGCCGCCGCAGAGTGTGCTGCAGCTGAAAAAACAGTGGAAAGGCTGAGTTCCTGGATGAGGTCCCCAGGCTGGTTGGAGGTGGGAGGTTGCTGCCTGGGGCCGATTGCTGGAGACACAGCCGCAGACTGCCCCGGCCCTGTAATTTAGTCCTGCAGACAGGACAACCTCGGCAATGTTGCTGGACACAGACCTCTCTTCTGGAGGCGGTGGTGGCAGACAATTCCCTTTTTGGGCAAAATTGTCCCAGTCAGCCCTTCTGCTTCAAGGACCAAGCTGTGCCCTCTGGAGGGCCTCCTGTCCAAGGGTTGCTGGGGAGGGAGGTCTGATCTTTACCCCTGCGAGAGCTGGAATTTTGGAGAAACCAGTCCAGAACGGCCCAGGCTGCAGGGTCCAGCTGGGGGTGGGGGGAGGGCAGGAGCATGGGCTCTGGCCAAAACCCTGCCGCAGTATGACCTTGGGCTGGTTCCTGCCCCTCCCTTGCCCTCTGTGTTCCCATCTGTGGACTTTAAGATTCCTTCCAGTTCTGATATGATATTCACTAAGGGGCTGGGGTGGGCAGGGAGGGGACAGGGAGGGCTTCCTGAAGGAGGGTGTGGGTTCTGAGCCAGGAACCTAGGCTTTATAGAGTTGGGTGCTCAGAGGCTCTGCTGCCCGCAGAGCAGTGGAGGTGACTGCTTGCTCTGTCTAGGGGCAGCAGAGAGCCTCATGGAGCCTGGGCCAGGCTTGGCCCTTGGGGCAAGAACAGCAGAATCAGAGGGGTCTGTTCCCCTAGGGCCCCCTAAATTCTGCTCCCACCCTGAGGTCATACATATTGTGGGGAGGGAGAGAGGCTGCCCTCCTAGGGGCCAAGGCTCCAGGGTGGAGACAGCTGGTTTCCAGACCCCTTGGGGCCGCTCACTTCTGCTGCCCGTGGTGAGTCCTGGTGCCCCCCCAGCCCAGGACCTTTTCTAGGAGGTGCTGCCGGTACACTGAGCCTCATGCATTAGTTGCCAAGGGGGTGCTGGTGTGTCTGGGGGACCCGGGACAGTCCCGTCAGGGCCTGGCCTCAGTGCTCCACCAATTGCCTCTTCCTCAGGCCGCCTAGGGCAGGACCGGATGGACTTCAGCCAGGCCGAGCCCCACACCGTGCTTTTCCACGAGCCAGGCAGCTCCTCCCTGTGGGTTGGTGGAAGAGGCAAGGTGTATCTCTTCGACTTCCCCGAGGGCAAGAATGCCTCGATGCACATGGTGAGCACCCCCTTGCCCTCCCCTCTCTTTGCTCCCTTGGCCTTGGTGAGAGACCTCAGGAAATGGAGGGGGCTGGCCTCTCTTCCTAAGCCTGTCTCTCCCCTGGGGGAGGCTCCTTAAAATTAGTCCAGATTGGGACTGAGGAGGGGCCGTGCTGAAGGCCAGGAGCACACACCCATGGGAGACGGTCTGGTGGAAAGCTGGGCTCTGGAGCTCCGGAGCTCCGTGGCCCCCTATCTTCTGGCGTCTCTGGGCTTTGGCTCCAGGCTGTGTCTGTTAGAGAGGCTGTGGGATCCTGGGTAAATTACTCACCCTCTCAGAGCCCCAGTTGCTCATCTGAAAAATGAGAATAATGGTCGTTTCACCACGGGCTTGTCCTGAGGATGCCTGGAAAGGTGGGTGTTTTGCCCCGGGCAGAGTGGACTAATGCTTCTTCCCCCACCCCCAGGTGAACATTGGCTCCAGGAGGGGGTCCTGCCTGGACAAGCGAGTGAGTGCGGGAGAGGGAGTGCGAAGCCCTCGGAGGAGGGAGAGGATACTCAGTCTGAGGGAGGAGGCATGGCCCTACCCTGGGAGCGCCAGACTGGGGGGGCGGGGCATGACCCTGTCCCAGGAGCCCCAGACTGAGAGGAGTAGCGGAGGCCCTGCCCTAGGGTTCCTAGTCTGAGGGTGGGGAGATATGGTCCATTTCTGGAGGCCTCTGCGTCCTTCCTCTGTTCTTGGGGTTAGAGATGGGGTCAGCTGCACCCCTTCTGGGCTCTCCCAGGAGGTGCCTATTGTGCATCAATCAGCCCCTCTGATACCTTCTTCCCCCTCCTCTTGTCCCTGGCAGGACTGCGAGAACTATATCACACTCCTGGAGAAGGAGGACAAGGGGCTGCTGGTCTGTGGCACCAATGCCCGACGCCCCAGCTGCTGGAGCCTGGTGAGACAGCTGCTCACCCTTATATGGGGGGTTCTGCCCCCCGTGGTGGGAAGGGTGTGGGATTCTGAGGTTGGCATCACCCCCAGCCTGCATCCCTGGGAGGGTGGGCCCCGAGTCAGGAGGCCGGTCCCCATGGGGGGCAGTGGCCGTGGAATCACGTGGCCATCTGACCCCCTTGGTCTCTCCCAGATGAATGGCACCGTGGAGTCACTTGGCGAGAGAAGGGGCTTTGCCCCCTTTAGCCCAGATGAGAACTCCCTGGTTCTGTTTGACGGTAGGGCTGCAGCATGGGCACGAGGGACCCGGGAGGGATGCTGCTGCCCTGGGCTGGAGAGGGGTGGACAGGCTTCATCCAGTGGCCCAGTCTCGGAGGATGGACTTCCAGGCACTCTTTGTCCTTACCCCATTCCCATGCCCACCTCCCACTGTGCCCAGGGGACAAGGTGTACTCCACCATCCGGAAGCAGGAGTACAATGGGAAGATCCCTCGGTTCCGCCGCATCCAGGGCGAGAGTGAGCTGTACACCAGTGATACTGTCATGCAGAGTGAGTCAGGCTCCACTGCCCGGCTAGGGTGGGTGTGGGGGTGTGGGCGCCAGGGCAGACGGGATCCTGAGGTTCCCTGGGAGGCCTCCCCAAGGGCCACTGGGGCCACAGGCCATTCAGGAAAGCTGTGTGCAAACCTGAGCGGCTGGATCCGAGGTTTGCAGGGAGCAGGAGAATAGCAGAGACAGGAGTGGGGGCGGGAAGGGTTCACACAGTCCTGGGAACAAAACAGAGGAAGACCCAGACCCAGCATGGGGTCCCCCGGAGCCAAAGTTTATCCATCTGCTGAGCTCATGGGGGGCGGGGTACAACCCAGCCCCTCCCTCCTCATTAGGGCTTCTCCAATTAAAAGCAAAAGTGACATAGTGGCCTCCAGGGACCTCCCCCCAGTCCCCAAGCATGAAGTCATTGCTCCCTGGCCGATGACATCTTTGGAGGAGGAGGGCAAAACAGGCGTGGGGTGGGAGTTCAGAGTCTAAGGTCCCTTGGGGTGTTGGACCTGATGCTCTTGAGTTTTATTCCAGGTTTGAGTTGCCCTCGGTTTGTGCAGACCCGGGGTTGTGTGCATGGTGGGGGTGGGCCTCCCCCCTCCCCCAGCAGACTCCCTGGCCTCACACGCCCTGGCCGGTGTCCTTGGCAGACCCACAGTTCATCAAGGCCACCATTGTGCACCAAGACCAGGCCTATGATGACAAGATCTACTACTTCTTCCGGGAGGATAATCCCGACAAAAACCCCGAGGCCCCGCTCAACGTGTCCCGCGTGGCCCAGCTGTGCAGGGTGAGTGGGTGTGTGAGGGGTGGGTAGCCAAGTGGGCAAGAGTGCATGTCTGTGTGTGAATAGGAGTGAACGTGTGTGAGTGCACGTGTGCACATGTTCCTGTATGTGTATGTGAAGGAGTGTGAGCGAGTCTGTGTATGGGATTATGGGAGTATGTGTGTGCACAAGAGTGTCCCTGCAACTGTGGGTGGGTTCATGAGGTCAAGTTCATGTTGATGTGGGAGAGTGGCCAAGTGTGTGTCACTGATGTGAGAGCGTGTGCATGCATGGGTGTGCATGAGTATGAAAGTGTGTTTACATGTGTGCATCTCACTATGTGAATGTGCTGGAATGTGTGGGTCTGAGTACAAGTGTACGCGTGTACGTGTGAGTGTGCAAGTGTCTGAGTGCATGTGTGAGTTGTATGATATGTACATGTGTGAATGTGGGCGTGAGCCCATCTGCTCTGTGGGGACCCAGCACCCTCACCCTGCAGCCCCCACCCCTACCCTGGCAGGCCCTGCGCTTCCTCCTCTGTAACCTGGGCGTGGGCCCCTCTCCCCTCCCAGGGGGACCAGGGTGGCGAGAGTTCACTGTCGGTCTCCAAGTGGAACACCTTCCTGAAAGCCATGCTAGTGTGCAGCGATGCCACCAGCAACAAGAACTTCAACAGGCTGCAGGACGTCTTCCTGCTCCCTGACCCCAGCGGCCAGTGGAGGGACACCAGGGTCTATGGTGTTTTCTCCAACCCCTGGTGAGTGACCCTCCTCCCAGGAGCCAGGGGCTGGTGTTGGCCACGTGTCCAGTAGGGATCTGAGGGCTTGGGCCCTGCTGGGGGACGGCTGGTGTAGCTTGGCCAGGGATTATGGGCTCAAGGGACGGGGCTGTTGGCTGGGTGTGGGGATTCAACGCAGGCTGTAGGGTGAGCGCAGGGTGCCCCGTGAGCTGCACATGCCGTTGTGTTGGTGAGTCTGTGCACGGGGAGTGTGCACAAGTGTTGTAGGCACACCCATGGCTGTGCCTGGGCCTGTGTCCCAGCACCTGTGTGGGTGCACAGAGCAGGCCTTGGGCCCCGGGAAAAGGCTGCTGAGGCCACTCTTGGGGCACGGGGTGCTGGGTGCTATCACACCTGCTCAGGCACTGCCTGCGCCCGATAATTCACACTTCTTAATCACTCTCATTGATTGAAAACAAGGCAGGAAAAAGTGTTGGGTGTGTGGTGAGAGTTAGGGGACAGAGAGGGGGAAGCCAGGACCCTGTTCTGTGGCTCCTGTGTGGGTGAACCCACCCAGGCTGGGAGGAGAATGGGGCCAGGCCCCCTAGGGCATAGGGCCCTGCAGCCTGTGCCAAGAGAGGGCTTGGAAAAGCACCCAACAGGGAAGGCCAGGTTGGGATTCCTGCTTTGGGGTTGGGTAGGGTGGATGGCCTCTGAATTCAGTGATCCTGTGGAACATAGGTCATGGTTTTAGATTGCAGCAGAAAGAAATTGTGTTGTGCTTCCCTCCTTCCCTCTCTGCCTTCTTCCCTCCTCTCTCCCCATCCCTGGTGTTTAATGAACATCTACTCTATGCCAGGCTCTGGGCTTGGCCCCAAGGGTAGACCCTGACTTTCTGGAGCTGGCAGGCTGGGAACTTGGAAGGCTGAGGTTGGCCTGCATGAGTGGAGGGGGCTGGGTCCTGGGACCCCCACTGAGGCGGTCTCTGGGTCCCTGCAGGAACTACTCGGCCGTCTGCGTGTATTCCCTCGGGGACATTGACAGGGTCTTCCGCACCTCCTCGCTCAAGGGCTACCACTCGGGCCTTCCCAGCCCGCGGCCTGGCAAGGTGAGCATCAACCCCGCCAAGGCCCAGGCCCCAGCCCTACCCCCACCCTGCCTCCCAGCCTCCCCACTGACCTGGGCTTGTTGTCCTTGCCCAGTGCCTCCCAGACCGGCAGCCGATACCCACGGAGACCTTCCAGGTGGCCGACAGTCACCCCGAGGTAGTGCAGAGGGTGGAGCCTATGGGGCCCCAGAAGACACCACTCTTCCACTCCAAGTACCACTACCAGAAAGTAGTCGTCCATCGCATGCATGCCAGTCATGGGGAGACCTTCCACGTGCTTTACCTGACCACAGGTGAGGGACTGCTTGGAAATCACCCTTTCACCCTATACGTCTGCTTTGTAAAAATGGGTGTGAAAGGTCTGTGGAGTAATGTGATTAACATGTGATTGGGTCACACAGGGAAGAACTGAGTGACTAAGTGCTTGTCAGGGCTTGGTGGGTGTGAGTGGAAGAATCAGGCAGGGATGGCTTCCTGGAGGAGGTAGGGAGAGGGGAAAGGAGAAGCCGTCTTAGGATGGGAGAAAAACACACACCGGGATTCGGAGGCGGAAATGAGGCAAGTCTGAGCAAAGCCTGGTGCAGCCTCAGTCCTGATGTCTGACCTGTGGAAGAAGGTGGAGGGAAGAGGTATGGAAAGGCAGGAGGAGATCCTGCGGGCCTTTGCCAGGTAGAGTGAGGAAGTCGGATCCCCTTCCTGTCCTTGGAATTACACAGGGTGAGAGGAGACGTTTGATGAGTCAGTGGGACCCAAAGAATTTCTTGAGACACACGGAAGGACTTCCAGATGGCAGAGCCCTTGTAGAGTCTTGCAGACGATGGGGCCGGCATGTCCTCTTCCCTGGAGGGAGAGTCCATTGGGGAGCCAGGGTCTTGCTGACCCTGGAGGCTGGGTGCAATGTCCTGGGACAGGCACCTGCATTCCAGGAAGCCACCGGACAAGCCAGCCCCAAGCTGGTTTGTGGCAGCTCCCTGGTCCTGAGTTGTGGCCAAAGGGGGTTCCTGGGAGTGTACACTGGAGACCAGTTTTGGCAGGGGTCACAGGCCTTCCTTGAGACTGCATGGTGGTGCCGTCTGAAAGGGCAGTGGCTCTCCCCGGGTGCCCAGCGCCTCTGGGACCTCCCCTCTTTTACCCTTCTGTTCATCCTGGCTGCAGCCATGGGCCAGGGCAGCTGGCCTAGCTGTTGAGGTCAGCCAGGGGGACGGTGGGGCATTGGAGAAGAGAAGTCACAAGTGCAGGCCTGGGGGGCACGAGCCAGGAAAAGGAAGGCTGGGCTTGGGTGGGGTGAACTGTAGACTCCTTCCTTGCAGACTTGGGAGTGAGTGCACTTGAATGATGAGGGTGGGTGTCTTGGTTCTCCCTGGGGGTGATTTTGGAGCCTGCAGCCAGAAGGATTGGTATCAGATAAAAAAAAACTTTCTGGGAAGCGGCTGTGGCTCAATCAGTGGGGCTCCCGTTTACCATATGGGAGGCCCCGGGTTCGGTTCCCGGGGCCTCCTGGTGAAGGAAAGCCCACCCGCACGGCGTGGTTAGCTGACCCGGCGAGCACAAGCAGCAAGGGGGGGATAAATGAATAAATAAATAAAATCTTCTAAAAAAAACAAAACAAAAAAAAAAACTTTCTGAGTCCTCTGCAGAGAATGGGAGGTTCTCCTAACCTGGAGAAGTTATTGGCTCTGTTCCTGAGAGTTTTGCTAAGCAGAGGCTCCTACCGGGGCTGGGCTGGAAGGAGGTGAAGGGCAGTGTGTGTGGAAGGCAGTGACCGGGGTCAGGGCAGTGATGGGAGTGGAGACTGGTCAGGCCAACGAAGCCTCTGGATGCATCTCAGAGTCTGCAGATGGGGTCACAAGCATGTAGAAAAGACGTCCTAGGCAACTGATCATCTGACTGTGCTTTTTTTGGGGCAGGTGATGCTCTGGGAAATTGGGAGGGAGGTTGAGAGGGAGGTAGGCTATTCCAGAAACTGGGACAACGGAAGAGATGGGGAGCAGGAGGACCCAGGGGTCAGTATGCCCATTAGTCCCCGACATGTGTGTGCCGAGAAAGCACTGGTTTAAGAGGCAGGCAGCCTGGTTAGGTGACCTTGGGCTAGTCACTTCTCTCTCTGGAAATGAACCAGATGGAATCCAAGGTCCCTTTGAGAGCCATAATTTTATAAGAATTAAAATTTCCCCTAAGACTAAATACAGTGTGGTATCCTGGACTGGATTCTGGAATAGAGAAAGGACATTAGTGGAAAAACTGGTGAAATCAGAATAAAGCTTTTAGTTTAGTTAACAGTAACGCACCAATGTTAATTTCTTCATTGTGACAAATATATCACAATTACATAATAGGGCGGTGGGGTGAAGGGTATATGGGATCTCCCTGTACTATCTTTGCAAGTTTTCTAAAATTATTCCAAAATGAAAAGTTTATTTAGAGAAAACATATCCTCTAAGAGTCCAAGAGGCAGGGGAGCAATAAAAAATGTCGGGGTTAGATTCTGACAGACCTGGGGTCCAGCATGGTCTCTGCTGTTCACCAGCTGTGTGATCTTGAGCAAGTTGTTCAGCCTCTCTGAGCCTCATTTCCTTATCGGCAAAGTGGGCAAGATAACATCCGCACAGGATCCAAAGAGAATGCATGTAGAGAGCCGGCCACAGTACTTGGGTGCACGGGACTCCTGGTTCTTTTCTTCACGTTCAAGTGTCCCTTGTGGTCTTGGGCACACTGGGGGCCCCCTCGGGGGAGCCCTGGGCTTTCCAACTTGGCCTTTCTGGCCTATCCATGGAAAGTTCCCAGGCTGTCCTTGGGCTCCCACATTCCTCCTCAGTCACGCTCTCCTCTCCCCACCCATGCCAGTCCTATGACCCTCGCCTGAGCGACGACTTCTCAGCCAGAGGCACCCCACCCCTACCTGGCATCTTTCCCTGGCTGGCCCAGCCCAGAGGGAGGCTGCCTGGGCTTGAAGGGGGACTCCTGCCTGCTGACCCTCTCCCCACTGCCCACAGACAGGGGTACCATCCACAAGGTGGTGGAGCCAGGGGAGCACATCCCTATCTTCAATATCGTGGAAATCCAGCCCTTCCGTCGTGCTGCTGCCATCCAGACCATGGTGCTGGACGCTGACCGGGTGAGCCTCCCCACCCCCATGGGGCTACCCAGAGACGGCCAGCTGAGGACAGGGCTCCTGGGCATGTGGTTTGCAACAGCCTGACCCTGTGGCCTGGGGCTTAGAACTCTGGAGTGGGTGGGGACCCTGGCTTGACCCCGAGTCCCACTCTCTTTCCAGCGGAAGCTCTATGTGAGCTCCCAGTGGGAGGTCAGCCAGTTGCCCCTGGACCTGTGTGAGGTCTACGGCGGGGGCTGCCACGGCTGTCTCATGGCCCGGGACCCCTACTGCGGCTGGGACCAGGGCCGCTGCATCTCCATCTACAGCTCCCAGGGGTACGTCAGCTACAGTTCCTTGTCCGTAGGAGAAGGTAGACATGGGAGTGGGGGTGGGAGTGATGTGAATGGGCTGCAGGAGGCATTGGATGCTGGACCAATTTGACCAGATCCTTCTCTGGATGGGCTGTACTGGGGTGGGGGATGAGGACGGGGAAGGAGCCAGGGCTGCAGTTTCTTGTCTGCTCAGCCTCCCTCCTCCTTCCAACTCCAGGCCTGTGCTGCAGTCCATCAACCCAGAGGAGCCACACAAAGAGTGCCCCAACCCAAACCCAGGTACCTGAGCTGCCCTGCCCGTGGAGCCCCGTTGGTGTGGTTGGTTCTGGGAGCAGGTGGGGTGAGGATTTAGGAGGAAACAGCCCAGGTTCAGTGTTCATTTAGAAGCCTTGCCCCCGGAGGCCTGACCAGATGGAGGAGGACACCCCCCTGGGAGCCCTCAGACCCTTCTCACAGCCGCCTCCCCCCTGCCTTTCCAGACATGGCTCCCCTGCAGAAGGTGTCCCTGGCCCGGAACTCTCGCTACTACCTGAGCTGCCCCATGGAGTCCCGCCACGCCACCTACTCGTGGCGCCACGAGCAGAATGTGGAGCAGAGCTGTGAGCCAGGCCACCAGAGCCCCAACTGCATCCTGTTCATCGAGAACCTCACGGCCCGCCAGTATGGTCACTACCGCTGCGAGGCCCAGGAAGGTGCCTACCTCCGCGAGGCTCAGCACTGGGAGCTGCTGCCTGATGACGGCGCCACGGCAGAGCACCTGCTGGGCCGGGCCCGCGCCCTGGCCGCCTCCCTTTGGCTGGGTGTCCTGCCCACCCTTGCTCTTGGCCTGCTGGTCCACTAGGGCCTCCTGGGGTCAGGCTTGCCACTGGCTTCTGCAGCCCCAGGGCTGCTAGAAATGGTTCACTCAGGCTGGCCAGGCCCGGGAGCTCCTTGCCCGCTGCTTTTCCAGGGGGAACCACAGAACTCAATGGGGGTGCCAGGCCTGGAGTCGTCCTGCCGCAGGCGGCTGCTGGGCCCCAGGTAGGAGGGGCAGTGGGTGGCCAGAGAATGAAGGCACAGACTGTGACGCTGGGATGTCTAGGCACTGAGACTTTGTCCTCTGGAGAATCATCTTCAAAAACTCCTCAAACTTGACTAAATGCAGCGATGCTCCTGGCCTGAGATCCCATGGCCCAGGGAGTGGGGGCTGGAAGGGGGTCTGGGACCCCATCTCTGGACCTTGGGGCCAAGGCTGAGGTCTTTCTAGACTCTCTGTACCCAAATTGCCTCCCTGCCCCCCCTCCCTGTGGCTGGAGGTGGCTGGTGTTCCTGCAGGCTCAGCCCTGCCCTCTTCAGCCCCCTCAGTCCTGGGGGCAGGCACTGGATGGGGCCAGCCCTGGGTGCCACTGGACAGCCACCTTGCATGTTTATTGAAGGATGTTTGCTTTCCGGACGGGAGGACGGAAAAAGCTCTATTTTTATGTTAGGCTTATTTCATGTATAGCTACTTCTGACTGCATCTGTATGAAAATACCAAAACTACATGCTGGGGGTGGGGTGGGAAAGGGAGGGGCTGGGAAGGGATGGGTTGGGTGGGTGGGGGTGCCCCAGTTAGAGGCTCCTGGGGGTGGGATTAGAGTGCAGAGGTGGGCATGGGGTCATGGAGAGTGGCATGAGCTGGCTCTGCCCTGGGAGCCCAGTCTGAGGGGATCATTGTCCAAGCCCCTGAATGTCCCACAGGCACCGACCATTGAGGTAGGGGGGTGTTTAGGGGAGGGGAGAGGGTGAGGGGGACATGAGAGAATGAAGGAGAAAACTGAGCCCCAGGTTCACCATGTTTGTTCAGGAGCCGGGTCCTCAGGGGAGATACTAGGACCCTGCCCTTGGCATTGGGGGCTGGGGGGGCGGGGAGTCCCAACCCCTCCCCTCAGTCCCCTTTCCTAGGGGCTGTGCTTCCATGCTCCTAGCCTCCCACCTTCAGCTCAGGACATGTTATAACTTAGGCTAAACTGTGAATTCTGGTGGGGACAGCCCGGACCAAGCTCTGCAGGTGGGCGGCCCTGCCTCCAGCCCTGTCCTTGGATTTCAGCAGAGAGCTGGGCCCTTCTCCGGCTGTGTGTGGCCAGCTGGGGGCCGGGGCCAGGACTGGTGGCCTTCCAGCTTTGGCCCCTGCATCTCTTCTCAATGCACTTTAATAATGTAACATATTACTAATAAACAAGCTATTTATTTATCTGTGCCTCTTCTTGCCTGCAAAGCCCTCCTGGTCAAGGGCGGGGGGTGGGGGGACCCCTGCTGATCCCTCAGCACCTTCAGCCTGTGTGAGCATCACGGGTATTTTCACTGGCCATCTGGACAGCCATTCTGGACCTGAGGTGGGCTGAGGGGTTATCAAGACCTGATACAGCTGAGGAAACAGGCTCAGCAATGCAGGAACCAGCATCTGGACCCGCAGCTCCTGACAGTGACCGAGCCATTGACTCTTCTCCTCACACCCCAGGAGCTGGTCTGCCCGCCTTCCCAGCCTCCACACCTACCACTTCCCCCTTGGAGGCCTGGCCCTGGCCTTGCTAGAAACAGTGGCAGGCCCTGCCTTCAAGGGTCTCCTTCTGGGAGGGAGAACCCAGATGAAATAAGGCCCGTGGGATATGTGTGGTGATAGAAGTATGTGTGGGAAGCTAGAGGGCCATGGGAAGTGGGGAGGAGGAAATGGGTCCCCATGGGCAGGCCAGGGCAGGGGTCTGGGTGAGGGCTACTTGCAGATGGAAGGTGCTGGAGAGGTAAGGACAGGTTTGTGTGCTAAGCCTAGAGCTTGATTTTCCAGCCACCAGGGCAGGGAGGAGCCAGAGAAGGAGTGGGATTTGTGCCAGAAGGGGCTCCTGAGGCCGGGTGGGAGGTGTGGGGAGGGAAATTAGGTTGTTCACCCGGCATGATGGTCAGGACTAGTGGCTTTGGGATGGAGAGTAGGAGTGTGGGGGCTCTGTGGAGAGGAACCCTAATAGTCCTAGAGGCTTTCCCTTCTGTCTTCTTTCCTCCCCTCCCCTTCCTTCCCCTTCTCACCTGCCTCTGCCTGTTCTTTGGAGCAGTAGCCTAGGTCTTGGGGGTTGCTGGAAATTTTTACTGAGCGGTAACTGCTGGTGGGTAGTGGGTAGGGGTGGGGGGGCTCCCCTCTGAGCCCAGCTTCTGATCAGCTCTGGCAGAGCCCCTTAGGGCTTGGAATTGCCCACTCATGCCATTCTCTCCCCCTCTGTCTGCCCACCCCGGGCTGAGAATTCCCCCTGGTTCTTTCCTCTCCTCACACCCAGGGTGACCAAGGGAGCAGCAGGTGCTTAGGGGCTAGGGGCACCCAGAAGAGCACTGGATAAGGGGCGAGACCTGTGCCACCCTCACGCTTTGTGGTCCTGGGCCTCTCAACCGACCTCGCTTTCTCTGGGCCCCATTTTCCTCATGTGTAAGGTGAAGGGCTGGTCCAGGGCTTCTGCGTGGCCTAGCTTGCACATTGTTCTGGCTTCCAAAATCCGTGTGCCTTGTCTTGGGGGGCGTTCAGACTCGATGTCTTGAGCCATGCTGTCGCTTTTGCAGCTCACGGCCAAGCACATCAGCACATCAGCACGGGAGCCTCGCTGGGCTCCTACTCAGTGAGCCCCAGGCTGGTGGCAAAGAGCGGGGAAGAGCGGGTTCCAGGCAGAAAGGAGTGGGGCGGCTAGGGGAGGATTGCTGGGTGATCTCCAGCGAGGTTCCTGCACTCTCTGGACCTCAGCAGCCTCCCTCTTTCCTGGGGGATGCTCTGGGTACCCCGCGGGGCCCTCGAGAGGGGGCTTGAGGAACGGAACCCATTCCTTTGTCTGCAGAGTCACCAGGAGAGGCCTGGGCAGGAAGAAAGCTGTGTGCAACGAGGCATGAAATAAGCCCATGTAAATCCATGTAAATGAGCCAGCTGGGAGGGGCAGGCCAGGCACAAGGCTCCTGCCCTGTTTTCCCCTGAGGGACAAGCAGCTCAGCCGGACTGCAGGCAGGGGTCACGGGAGGCAGGTGGTACACCGATATCCACGCGGTCTCCCCCATGCCAACAGCAGCCTCTTGCCGGCCAGGCTGGGGACCAGGAGTCAGGCCCATCCTCGGCCCTCTGTCCTGTGCATCCTCCCGAGGAGGAGGAGAAGGAACCTAAGTGGGAACAAGGCTGTGAAAGGCCCAAGCTCAGCCCTCCTGGGGAAGCCAGCAGGGAGCTGGAGCCCCCCTTTAATACCTCCCCCCCACTTCATAAATCTAAGGGTCACCAAGGCTTGACCCTGTGGTTTATCCCCTGTCCACATCCTGCCATCCTCTCTCACCCGGATGAAGGTCGCTGCCTTCTTGTCTCTCCACTGACGCAGACCTGGTATTTGTGGCCCCATGTGCCCCTATCTTCCCTGCCCCCATCTTTCTTCAGTCTTTCACCTGCCTTTGCTGGAACCACTCTGTGCATTTGCTCCTGTGATTTCCAACCTTGGAATGCTAGGAGTAGGATGTTCCCCAGCAGAGGTTTCAAAATGACCTTGAATTCTCCTGAGGAGCACTGAATCCTCATGCCCCACCCCCATGCTTCAGCCTGCTCCACCTGAGCTGAGCTGCGGGAAAAGATGGAGCCTTAGGGAGGAGCCCCTGGAATCAGGCTCCGGGCAGATGCTGGGGTCCCAGAGAGGAAGGGCATAGCCCCTGACCTTGAGATGCCTGCAGCCCGGCAGACCTGCTGGATGCTAACCATACATGTGATGATTCTTAACCCTTTTGGAGGAGGGAGTCAGGGAAGCCTTCAAATGGGGCCTTAGAGGAGGAATAGAACCCCCCCCCCGCCCCAAGTGGAGAAGAGACTGAAAATGGAAGAAAGAACAGCATTTGCAAAGGCCTGAGGGTGTGAGAGGGCCTGGGGTGCTAGGAGCCTGGCTGAAGTCATGCGCTCCCTCTGAGGGCAGTGATTCTTGTCAGTTTTGTTCACAGCTGTGTCTACAGCACCCAGAACAGTGGCTGGCACAGAGTAGACCTTCAGTCTATCCTTGTTGAATGAATGAATAAGATGAAAGAGGGAAGGGTATCCAGGGGTGAAACTGAACAACTCTGTCAGTGCCAGACCCTGGGAGAAGGTCCAAGATCTTTATACTGCAGGTAATAGGGAACCATGGGAGGATTGTGAGCAGGGACAGGATGGATAATGATGATGATGATGATGGAAAGGATGATGAGGGCCTGAGACCACACGATCCCTGACTGCCTCACCCTAAGCATCTGCCCACCCCATCCCCAACCCAATTTTGGCCTCTCATTGTCTGAAAAAACAAGTGGAGAGCCTGGGCTGGGCAGTCCCAGCTTGGGTGCTGGCAAGGAGGTCTGTGGTAAGCCCTGAGGGTTGGGCATGGGCTGGTGGGAAGGTCACCTCAGGCTCAGGAAACACTTATGTTTGTATTGGTTTGCTCTGAGAGGAAGAGACCTTGGGAGAAAAACAAAAACAAAAGCCACATCCTCAGGGTCACCAGTGCTAGGAGCTAGCTCACAGCAGGAGAAAGAGCACAGGACCACATCCAGGAGGCACTTGTTCTGCTAGCGTGCCGAGTGCCTCTCTGTATGATGGGTGCCCTATCCCAGCACTGCTGGGCCCTGACCAGGTCAAGGTCCCAGAGCTCAGAATGACAGTTTTTTTCAGTGTGGGCAGAATGAATGGGCTTGGAGGACCTAGGTAGAGGTGAACACATGCCAGGGGTTGGGCCTAGATCATGGAGGGCAGATACATGGCCTGCAACTTGACCTAACCACAGCCCATGCCCGTAGCAGACATCACTAATTGATTGTGGCGTTCTTTTCCCCAGACCTCAGATGAGGGATTTCTTCTCCAAGAGCTACTGAACATTTGAAGTGTGTGGCTTGTCTGAATGGAGGTGTGCTGTAAGTGTAACAGACACACTGGATTCTGAAGACTTAGTGTGAAAAAAGAATGTAAGATATCTCACTAGTACATTTTTAGGTTGATTACACATTGAAATGATAATATTTTGAATATATCAGGTTAAATAAAATATATTAAATTAATTTCGCTTGTTTCTTTTTTCTTGTATTCAGCATAGCTACTAGAAACTTTGAAAGTATATATGTAGGAGCAGATGTGGCTCAGGCAGCTGGGCGCCTGCCTCCCACATTGGGAGGTCCCAAATTCAGTTTCCGGTGCCTACTAAAGAAGACAAGCAGACATCGAGCAAAAACAATGAGCAGACAATGAGCAAACAACGAGCAGATAGCGAGCGAAAAAACCCAAAATGAACGGGGAGTAGATGTGGCTCAAGCAATTGGGTGCCTGCTTCCTGCATGGGAGGTCCTGGGTTTGGTTCCCAGTGCCTGCTTAAAAGAAACCAGCAGACAGTGGGCAAAAACAACAAGCAGACAGTGAGCAAACAAACGAGGGAGCCATCTGGTGGGGGGGAAGTATATGTGTGACTTGCATTATGTTTCTACGGGACAGCCCTATTCTAAAATATCAGCTCTGTGAGGGTAGGGATCTTGGTCTGTTTTGTCCAAAGCTGAATCTCAAGCACTTAGAATGATGCCTGCCACATAATAGGTGCTCAATAAATTATTTGTGGAATGAATGAATAAATGAGGATGAGTGAATCCTTGTCACTACACTCTTCTGGGAGCCACCAGCGATTGATCAGGTGGAACACATGTGCTATCCTGGACCTATACAGTAGTTCCACCATCATGCTAAAATGCTCCCAGTGTGTTTCCTGACTTTCAGTCTTGAATTGCTTTCTCCAGATTCTCCAGATTCCCAGGAAGGACAACTGGAGGTGGATGTGGGTGAATGCATTGCGCAAATGAGGGTCCTTAAAGGGAATTTTAGATTTTTGTAATCAGGGAGTAGGACAGTGTGCAAATGATATGGAAATTGCCTCTCACAGGGCATTTGCATGTCTGGGATGCTGGAGGTGCTTCTGTCTGCTTCCTAGCTTCTTGGCCACAGCCACTGGTCCCTAGAGACAAATGGGGAAGTGCCAGAGCTGGTGGGGGGTGGGGGGTGGAGGAGGTGGGCCACTGGAATCTTTCCCCAAGGAGTAAGGGCTGTAGCCTGGAGCATCCTCGTCTCTCAAACCTAGCAGGAGCCTAAAAATAGTCTGCATTTCCAGTCTCCCCCACAGCCACTGCGCTAAGCCGGGCCGCGCCTGCCAGCTCCTTCCCAACCGACTGCACAGTCTGGACCAGCCGCCAAGCCCTATCACTTCGCCCGCAGTCCCGCCCTGGCCCCTGGAGATCTTGAGCTGAGTGCACCTGCCTTCAACCTGCTGAGGGTCTGTCTGCTGCTCCGCCCTCCCAAAGCTGTGAGGCCCTGACCCCTGGATCTCCCAACCCCCTGCTCTGTCCATGCTCTGTTCTGAAGGGGATGCCAGCGAGAGGGAAGTGGGAAAGGGTATTGCAGGCGGTGATGTGCAAGGCTATATCTCGAGGTGGAACAGGAGGGTCATTGGGCAGGGCTGGTTGAGCAGGACAAGTTGGGGGGGTGGGTGACAGCTGTCTGCTGGCAGGCGGTCAGGCAGGTCTGTGGGCTCCCACCTCGCCCAGGACTCCTCCAGCGTAGGATGGTGTTTGTCCTGCCAGAGAAGGGGAAGCACTCAAGGCACCGTGGTGCATCAGCCCGCACCCCGCGGTTGGCAGGCACTATTGGGGCAGTTCCTGGTTTGGGTCTGAAGAGCGGGGTTGGGGGTCCAGCCTGTGGAGGGCCTTCCTGGCAGCGGGACTGACGTGCAGGTGACATTGCTGGCCCATGACGCGTTCCGCCTCTGAGCTGAGTAGGGTCCCAGCTGCAGGAAGTGGGGGCAGCGGAAGTCACAGTCACCTTCCTCTCCCGGGGGGTGGCTTTGGGGAAAGCCAAGGGGAAAATACTGGGTTCGTGGGGCAGGCCTTCCCACAGTCAGTACCGGGAATCCTGCTATGAAAGCCCCTTGCCAGGGTGGGCATTACTGCCCTCACCCATTCCACAGACAAGGGAGTGAGGTCAGGGAGAGGGAGCTTCTTGCTTGGAGCTACCTGGGGCCCCACACCAGCCCCTACCTGAAGGAAGTCGGGGTGGGTGTCATCTAGATGCTGCTTAGCCAAGGTGAGGGTGTTGGGGAAGGTTTTAGACTCTTGAGGTTTTCACACCTCTGCTGCTCCCCTCATTTCCCAGCAGATGTGTGCTCTTCTCTGCGTGCACATTGGCCACCCCGTGGGGTGTCAGACAGTGGGTCTCAGGACATTTGTCCCCGGCTTGTGGCCTGCCAGAGGTACCCCCACCCACCTCAGGAACCCAGAGCTACCTGGAGCTTCTCTACAGCCTGGATGACATCCTTAGGATCCTAGACCCATTTCTTAGCTGAGCCCTGGGAGGGGGCCCAGACTGGCTCTGGGAGTAAGGAGGCGTGGCGCCTGCTGGCATTCTTGCCCTGACACATCCCTTCCTGAATTCCACCTGCTGCCTACTCACATCCTCTGGAGACCCATCCCAGTCATGGGTGTAAATATGGGCAGGGCCTCCATGACATGAGAGGGGAGCCTTCTGCCTGGCTGCCACTACTAGGGAAGATGGGCGTGGTGGGGTCTCTACCTCCAGGTCTTTCTGTTGTTCTCTGTGTCTTTGTCTGTTCTTTCTCTGTGGTTCCTCCCTGTCTCTGTCCTATCTCTCATTCTCTCCATGCCCATCCTGATTCTCTCAAGACTTATTCTCTTATGTTTACTCACATGAAATAAGCATGTTTATGCATAGCACGCAGGCATGTGTACACACACAGACACGCACATCTGTGCACACGTGTATCTGCACACAGAATACCCTTCTTGGGATCTGTACACACACTCGGGGGAGGACTGTGGAAGTGGGATAAGTGGGGTTCATGAGGCACTGGCCTCAAGGGCTCTTGGGCCCTGCCCCATTTGAGGCCCCTGTCCTGTGGTCCTGCTGACGTGCTCTATGCCCTATCTGAGAGCTGGGGGCAGGGGCAGTGGACACCAGAAAGTGCCAGAGTGAGGTGGCTGCAGGGAGGAAGTCCACCTCAAAGTGTGACTCACCTCCGGGGAGCTGGGGCTAGCTGTCTCTAGGGAGGCGGTCATGATGATGGTGACAGAGGCCTCTGTACCCAGCCTTTCAGGACAATGGGCAGGATGAGGCCCCGCCAGGTGCTTGGGTCAGGTGGGGTTTTCCTGGACTGCTTCAACCTTCCTGGTCTCCTGGGGTCAAAGTGATCCCACAGGCTTGGGGCAAGGAGGGGGCAGGAAATCCTTGGAGTCACCAAGGACCCACCCTGCCCTGGTGTCTGGGCTCAGGCAGTCCCTAGAGCCTGCCCCTCTCTGGCCACCCTCAGCACAAAGTCCTGCCCCCATTCAGGGCAGCTTACAGAGCACTTATTCAGTGCAGGCTCTGATGGAGGAGGCTTGTGAGGGGCAAGCAGAGCCAGGGCTGGGCATTGGAGGAGGGGCACCTCTTACTGCTGGGGAGGAGCTAAAGCCCCTACAGGCATGCTTG
The DNA here is from genome assembly GCA_026826555.1 of Tolypeutes matacus. Lineage (NCBI taxonomy): Eukaryota > Metazoa > Chordata > Mammalia > Cingulata > Chlamyphoridae > Tolypeutes > Tolypeutes matacus. The sequence goes on from JAKSZT010054396.1 coordinate 5,263,877, forward strand.
AGGGACTGGAGCTGACCCACTGGGAGCCCAGAGGTGGCCATCCATGACCTCCACCCTCTTGCCAGAGAAGGGCATTCATCAGCTGGTCAGGGCTCGGCTCCAAAAGGAAAGAATTTGAGAATAATATTATTAATAGTAATAGAGATTAACGTACACTGAGCATTTACCATGTGCCTGGAACTGTTCTGAACTAATTTTAATTTTCTCACCAGCCCTATGGTACTATGATTTTCTCCATTTCATTGCTGAAGACCTTGAGGCACAGAGAGGTTAAGTAACATATAAAAATTGCAGTTACCAAAAAGATGCATGAAATCTTTGTCTTCAAGAAATTTAGTTTTTAGACTGTTTCACCTGGTCTCATTCATTCATTCCACAGTTATTTATTAAGCTCCCCTTCTTTGCTCATGATTAACACAGGGGATACCTGGTAGAGGGGAATAGACAGGGGGGACCACTCTGGCAAATGGAAGAGGTCAGGGCAGAGCCAGCCCGTGACCTGGGCTCCATACATTGTCCTTTCTGGGCACATCACATTCCATGCATCCTGGGCCTTGACACCTGGACATGGAGGAAGACGATAGGCTCACATTGTCCAAGTCTAGCAGTCACACTGAGGCCCAGAAAGGGGAAGGTCATCTGCCAGTCTGCCATATGCAGGACCAGAGGGCAGGGGGCCTGGCCCCTCGCTCTGGTGGGGGATGGCACAGGGCACTGGGTGGGGAGCTGCCTTCTCTTTGGACACTGGCCACTTTCTCTGGCTCCCACAAGAACTGGCTCAGGGAGCAGCTGTTGCAGGGTCTGGAGGAAGCCCACATCCTGCCCCAACACTGTGAAATGAGCATCCGGGGGTGGGTGGAGGATGGGGTGAGGACCCCCATGGGGGCCTGAAACTGAGTAAGGCTGATTCAGTCTGACTCAGTGGAAACCTCTGCCAACTGATTCCTCTAAGTGGGATACCACAGTCAGACCAAAGGAAGGACTTCCCAACTCCTGGCCCCCACAGTGTTGGAATGCATGCCAAAGGAGGCTACACTAGTCAGGCTCCATCATACCTCATTGCACCCCAGAAAGACCGTGGGAGCAGACTGCTGATGGGGAAAATGAAGGGACAGATTTGTCCCAGAGCTCTGGCTGCAGCCAGGCCTCAAGGCCTCAAGTTGTCATGGGGCAACTGCCTTGAAGCTGGGAGCACAGGGGAGGACTCCAACCCATCCGCAAGGCCCACTGGGTCTTCCTGGGGCCCCTCCCCTCCCATGTACTCCTCTCAGTGAGGGGCTGGGGACTTCCCAGGGCAAAGAATGGCTCATGTGGGATTATTTTCAGAGAAACACAAATAGATAACAAGGCAAACCAATCAGATAGGCTTGAGTCCTTCCCAGGGAGGTGGTTTGCCTTTATGCTTTTAAAAAATTGATATAAAATTCACATAATATAATATTCATCACTTTAAAGTATACAGTTCAGTGGTTTTTTAGGAAATTCAGAGTTGTATAACCAGCACCACTATGTAATCCCGGAACATTTCCATTACCCCAAATAGAAATCACTAGCCATTAGCAGTCACTTCCAATTCCCCCCTTCTCACAGTCCCTGGCAACCACTAATCTACTTTCTGTCTCTATGGATTTGCCTATTCTGGACATTTCGTATAAATGGCCTTTGGTGACTGGCTTCTTTCACTTAGCATAATGTTCTCCAGGGTCATCCGTGTTGCAGCAGGTTACCAGTTCTTCACATCTTTTATTGCCAAATAGTATTCCATTGTGTGGCTATACCACACTTTGTTTATCCATTCCTCAGTTAAAGGACATTTGAGTTGTTTCCACTTATTGACTATCATGAATAATGCTATGTGAACATTGGTGTACAAGTTTTTGTTTGAGAATAAGTTTTAAAATTCTCTTGAGTGTATACGCAGGAGTGGAATTACCGGGTCTTATGTTAATTCTATGTTTATGTTTTTGAGGAACTGCCAAACTGTCTTCCACAGGAGCTGCACCATTTCCCATTCCCAGTAGCCATGCATGAGGGATCCTATTTCTCCACCCCTCACCAACACTATTTTCATTGCCTTTATTCTTTTAAAGATTTTATTTATTTATTCATTTATCCCCCCCTTGCTGCTTGTGTTCGCTGGGTCAGCTAACCACGCCATGCGGGCGGGCTTGCCTTCACCAGGAGGCCCCAGGAACCGAACCCGGGGCCTCCCATATGGTAAACGGGAGCCCTACTGATTGAGCCACAGCCGTTTCCCATCATTGCCTTTATTCTTTCGGCACTATTTTTTTTTTTGAGCACCTACTTGGTGCCAGGCCTGTATTGGGGCAGGGGATGCAGGGAGACGGAGACCCAGGCTGCACTCACTGAGCCAAGGGGATGCAGATGGAAAACAGTGGCAGCTGGCAAAGAGGGGAGAGAAAGAGTAGCAGGGGCCCCTGACGGCATGGACAAGCAGGGCAGGCCTCAGAGGAGGCCCTGGCTGTTGTCGCAGCCCCTGCCCCCTTCCCAGCATCCATGCCCCCAGGAAAGGGTGATGGTCAGGGTGCCAAAGTGCCTCCGTGGTGTGATCTGAAAAGTTCCATCCTTGCATTAGGGACTGTTCCTTTGTGTCGAGGCCTCATTTTAGGATCATGTGCCAGCAGCCCAAGCCAGATGAGGACACTGAGGCTTAGCAGGACGAATGACTTGTCCAAGGTCACCCCAGAAGACAGTGGCAGAGGGAAGACCAGAGCCATGATTTATAGACCCCCAGGCTGGGCTCCTTTTGGGTCTGATGGGGGTGAAACTTGGGGGCAGCCTGAGGCTGAGAGCAGGATGGGGCTATGGCAAGAGGCTGATAGGACCAAGGAGGGAGGAGCCAAGCTTCAAAGGTTTTCCCAAGCTGGGGGCTAGAGGGCTCTGGGCAGTGTATGTGTGGGTGAGGGGTGGGAGATAGAGCCTCTGGGCCCTGCTCAGAATGGTTTCTCCTCTTGCCCAGTTTCAGTTCTGCCTCACTTGTCCCCTGAGACCCCAGGCCTTGGGGGATTGGTTGTGGAGATGGTGAGGTGACTTCCAGCCCAGCCTATCTTGAGCCCTGGGGGCTCCACTCACTGTGTCACCTCCGCTGCCGGGTTCCACTGGTTGAGGGAGGAGGTTGGAGGAGGCCTGGGCTACCAGGTCCCACCATCTGAGGGAGGAGGCTGGCGGCCTGGGCCAGGTCCATCCTCCATGGGTAGGGGTGAGCTGGCTGGCGAATGTTACTGGCCTCTCCTGCTCTCATACCTCAGAGCCTGGAGTCCTAAGTGGGTAGCAAGGCTTGGGGAAAGTTTGTTTCATCAGCTCACACTTTATAAGAGTAGGTTTAAATGTGCCAGCCCCCTTTCCCACATTCCCTCAGTGACTGGCAGGGCCTGGGCAAGTAGCTGTCGCCATCAGGTGTTGTGAGTGTGGGGGGACAGGGTATGACTTAGTCCCCTGTCTGCCCCGGCAGCAGGAGAGGCCCTTGTCCTCCTGCCTGTGTGTCAGGACCAGGAGAAAGCAGAGGAGGTGCTGGCAGGTGGGGCTGGCCTGATCTGGGAGGGACACTTTCTGCATTGTGTTACTGTGGTAATGTGGGCTCAGAGGCCAGAACCAGGATTTGCCAAAGGTGCTCCCCGTTGCAGGCCTTGGGCCACCCTTGGGCTCCCCAGGACAATTGGGGGCCCTGCAGGTGGAGGTGCTGGACTGGGTCCAGATCCTTGGTTCATTGGGTTGCTCCAAGGTTGGGGTGGACCCTTTGGGGTCCCTGGGCAGTGAGGCCCAGGCTGCCCAGGTGGAGGGGTCCAGGCCCCAGGCCTGCCTTTCAGCTTCCCCTCCCCACTCCCTCCCCTGGCCAGGGCGGTTCTCCCAGTGGGGCACAGCTCTGGGAGCTGGGAGGGGGCCATGTGCCTCTTGAGCCCACCTCTCTGCCCTCTCGCCCCGATGCCACCTCATTCCTCACCTGTGGGCTCAGGCTGACATTTCCTTTCAGTATTGTACCCTGGCAGCCCCCAGGGCTGGTCCTGGGGTGGGGTGGGGAAAGTCCAGAACACAGATGTCCCTGTAGTGCCTCACCCCCCAGGACTCCCCAAGGGCTCACTTCCCCATCTCGGAGCCTTAGGGGGCAATTTCTAGATCTTTAGCAAAGGGCCCCTGGGGGACCAGCTTTTCCTTGGGGCTGCCCTGGTGGGGGATTTTGGTAACACCATGGGTTCCTCGTGGCTGAAAAACTCCCCCCTGGGTGACTCAGTGACCCTGAGTGTAGCTCTTCCTGTGCCCTGACAAGGCCTGTGCCCATGTGAGGGGACGTCAGGACATCCACCTGGCTTTGGGAAGAGCAGCCCAGTATGGTTAGAACCAGTGTGTGGTCAGAGTTCTGACCAACGTGAGCCCAGGTGGGCGGGGGACCCAGAGTGGGTCAATTAAAACCTGCGAGGGGTTGGGGAAGGCCAGCCAAAGTGATTCTCGAATTCTGTCTTTGTGGCAAAGTAGGTGTTAGCTGGGCCAAGGAGGAGGCCGAGAAGAACTGTGGGTCCCAGGCACGGAGGTGGGGAGCAGAACGATCTGCTTGGGGAACTGGGAGTGTTTCCAGGTGTCCGACTGGAGAGCAGGTGGGTGTGTGGGGACAAGAGGGCAGAGAGCAGCAGGGCTGTGCAGGAAGGATCCCGAGTGTTCGGCCAAGGAGCAGGAGCTTTCTCTGAAGCTGGCAGCGGGCAGAGCTGGGACCACCCTCAGCCTCTCGCACGTCTATGCAGGGACGCCTCCTGTGCGAAGCTGGCATGGGCCTCCGAGGCACCCCCACCCCCCGTGGCAGATGGCAGCTGACTCAGCTCTGCCTCTGTGTGGGCCAGTGGGAGGCCGCCGGGTGAGTGAGTGGAGCTGGGACCTGGCTGGGGCTGCTGCTTCTGGCCTGCCCTCAGCCAATGGCCCAGGGTTTTGCCATCCTCTCTTCTAGGGCTCTGATTGCCCGGGCCCAAGGGGCCTGGCCCTGCAGCCTGCTCACCGGCACTTGGGGATGCCCCCCAGCGCCGCACCTGCTGCTCTATCTCTGCCCAGGCAGGGAGTGTTCATGCAGGCTGATGGGGGGACCAGAGGAGAGAAGGCTAGGAGAGAAGGGGCTCAAGTGCAGAGAACGAAGGCAAGAATCCACACTGCCCACCCACCAACCTGCGTGAAGTGTTCTGAAGAGTCTGGGGCCTGCCTCCCGTCCTTGCTAACTCTGATGCCTCCTGGCTGGGCACCCAGCTCCCCACACACACGCTTAAGTGGGCTGAGCCTGACGGAGGCAGTAGGTAGAGCAGGCCCCGGGGGCCACCATGGGACTCCAGCCTGTTCCTGAGGGAGGCAGCGTGGTGCAGAGGGGAGGGTGTGAATGAGCCATGCCAGGCAGGTGAGGCAGTGGGAGAGCAGGAGCATCACACCCTGCTAGAGGGGATAAAAAAATGGAGAACAGTTGACAATATTTTTCAAAATTACAAATGCGTCTACTTTTGGATCCGGCAATTTTACTCTGGGAGTTTATCCTACACAGACACTCGCACACATATGACATATGGACAAGATTATTCATGGCAGCACATGACCACAAAAGATTGGAAACACCCTAACTGTCCATCAACCAGGGACTGGCTTCATAAACTACAGTATGCCCTTATGATGGAATACTACACAGCTATAAAAAAGAATGTGAAAGCTGTCTATGTGTGAATGTGGAAAAAGCTGTGGGGTTTTTGTCAAGTCAAAAGGCAAGTGCAGATCAGTGGAGAGCAGAGAAAGCTTTGGCTCATGACCAGGCCAGGGATGGGAAGCAGACTGACGTGTTCCAGAACTCTCTGGAGAGTTAGTGTGGCTGGGATGAAGGGACAGGGCCCAGCAAGTAAGAGGGAGACCTGCTAGGGAGGGCCCCCAGGCTCAGAGAAGAAACTGAAAGTTACCAGGCGCCAAAGAACAGTTTCAGCAGGGAAATGTCTTGATCTGATTTCTCTCTTAACAAGGCCTGGCAACTGTAAAGCATGTTTACAATGCATTTTACATGCATTCTTTTCTTTAAACTTCTCATCATGGAATGTGTATATATAGGGAAAAACAACAACAACAGCAACAACTTCTCAACAGATCCAAACCCCATGAGGGAGGAGCTGTTATCATAATTCCCATTTTGCAAATGAGGAAATCAAGCACAGAGAGGTTAAGGAACCAGCACAAAGTCACACAGCTAAGTGGCAGAGCCAGAGAAAGAACCCAGCCAGTTTGTTTCCTGAGTCCACATCTGAGTCACTTTGCTATCGTGCCTCCCAGGGCTATGGCTGGACTGGAGGGGGGTAGGCTATAGGTAGGACCAGCCAGAGTATTGTTAGAACAGACCAGACAAAAAGTACTGAGGGCCTGGGAAAGGGCAGTGGCGTTGGAATGGAGACAAAGGTGCATATTTGAAAGCTTTCAAAGAGGTGGAAATTACAAGACATGGTGGGGAGTGGGGTGTGGGAGCTGTGGAAGAGAGGGCAGTCCAAGAGCCATTCATTCATTCATTCATTATGTTTCAAAATTATCAAGTACCTACTGGGTGCCAGGTCCTTTTCCAGGGGCTGGGCTCACTTCAGTGACCAAAACAAATATCCATGCCCTCAAGGAGCTTTCATTCTAGCTGGTCGAGACAGATGATAAATAATAAGAATAAGAAATATGCAAAAATATATAGTCTGTTCTAGTCTGGGAAAAATAAGATAAGGGTAAGGGTGATTGGCAGTCCAGGTCAAGGAGGCTTCTGAAATTTTAACTGGGATGGTCAGGGAAAGCCTCATAAAGAAGCCGACCTTCAAGTGAGCCATGCATATATTTGGGGGGAAAGGCATTCTAGGCAGGGGGAACAGCCAGGGCAAAGGCCCTGAGGCGGGAGCCTGCCTGGCGCTTTTGGGGACCAGCAAGTGTTCACCAGCGTGTTTCCCGTCTATGCCTGGGCATAGGGGAGGGCTATTCTTCCTCCCTTGAGGTTCAGCACCGCTGGGTAATTTGCTCTGGCCAGGGAGAAAGGAGTGGGAGAGAGGGGTGTCACTCCCTGGCTGAAGAACATAAGTGCTGATGAGCGATCCTGTATTTCTCCTTCATCCTGCGGGAGCAGGCGGGGAGCAGGCGATGTTCCAGATGTCCCTGACATTGACCCTGAGTGAGGGTGATGCAGAGTAGAGCTCCCTGCTGACCCCGCTAGACAAGAAGTGTGAGTGAGAAATGACTGGGGGTTGTTCCTGCAGCACACCGGAGCCTAGCCTGCCTCCAGTGTAGCTGGGAGGAGAAGGTAAGGGGAGAAGAGCCGGAGATGCAGTCAGGGAGGCCAGGGGGCGAATCCTCGGCTTTCACTCTGAGAGCAATGAGGGGAGCCATTGGGGAAGTTTAAGCAGGAGAGAAGCGCGACCTGGTGACGACACATCTTAACAGGACCACTCTGGCTACTGTGCTGAGAACAGACTGGGGGCAGGAGTGGCAAGTGCAGAAGCAGGGAAACCAATTAGGAGGCTACTGCAACCGTCCAGACGAGAAGTGGAGGCGGCTCGGCCTAGGTGGTAGTGGTGGAGGGGCTGGAAGTGGCCGGGTTCTGGGTCCTTTGGAAGCAGAACCACAGGACTTCCTGGTGTTGCAGAGGGAGAGGGGTGGAGCATGGCTCCATGGCTTTAGGTCTGAGCCACAGGAAGGTCTGAGCTGGCAGATCCAGGTGGGAAGAATGTGGGGAGAGCAGGAAGGGGGTGCTCTGAGGAGCAGGAACTGGAGATGTTCATCAGATGTCTGTGTGGAGTGTACAGTGGGAAGCTGGGGGGAAGTCTGGGCAGAGGGTGTACGTTTGGGAGTCGAGGGCATAGAAGGCATTTAATGACTTGAGACTGGAGTCAGTAATGAAAGCTGATGCCCTGTTTCAGCATCTGAGCCAATGAGCCAAGGAGGTGGGAGAGAGAAGGGAGGGCAGGTTCCGGCGAGATGACGGGCTCTGTGAGTGGCCAGGGACACCCTGGAGGTGGTGTCCAGCTCCATGGTTTGGAGCTCAGGAGAAAGGCCCAGGCTGGAGCCAGGGGGGCTGGAACCTTGACGATGGGGGAGGAGGGAAAGCCTGGGGTGCGGGGGGAGAGGGAGGTGTCTGTCTTCCTGGGAGGAAGGAGAGAGGTGAAGAGGCCCCCTGGGTAGGGGCTCATTCAAGGGTATAGTCAGGAGGAGGAAGGGGGAACCAGGAAGGAACCGGTGGAAGTTGTGGTCAGGGAGGTAGGAGAAATTTGGGCTTGCGTCTCAGGAACTGAGAGAGTGCCTGTGTCAAGAAGAGCGGGTGAGGGGTCCACAGCCTCAGACAACACTGAGGAGTCAAGAAAGATGCAGGCAGAGCAGTGTTCCCAGAAATCTCCAGAGGGAGATGTTAGGGGCCTTGGTGAGAGTGATTTTCGGTGGAGTGGTGGGGAGGTGGGAGGTGGGGCAGGTGGAAGAAGCAAGTGGAGATGATGCTTTCGGGAGCTTGGTGGAGGGTAGAGGTGTGGGGTGGGGGGTGTTGAGAGGCTGGCCGGGAAGGTCCTGATGTCAAGTGGAAGCAGCTGTAGGTGGGGGGAGGTTGCAATGCAAGCAACAAGGTGGAAAATCTGAGGTTGACCTCCTCCTGTTTCACTCGGGGTCCTGAGGAGGGAGGTGAGGTAGGGGAAGGTGGCAGTGGGGGAGGGATGTAGTCAGAGCCAAGGCAGGGACAGAGGCAGGAGTGCAGGGGGCTGTCGTGGCTTTCACAGGTAACAAGGTGGTTGGTTTGATTATGGTGAGAAGACCATAGTGGAAACCCGTTGAAAGCAGGCCTGTTTCCCAGCCTGGCCCCGGGCAAGACTGAACCCCTTCAAAGTGATCTAGGCCTTTTCCATCAAGCATTTCACTATTCCTGCAAAAAATACCCCTTACCCATTCATAAAACTGTTCCAACATTTTGGTAATTACAAAAGCAGTTCCCCACTCCTCTGTACCAAATTCTGTATTAGTCAGCCAAAGGGGTGCTAATGTGAAATACCAAAAATGGGTTGGTCTTTATAAAGGGTATTTATTTGGGGTAGAAGTCCACAGATACCAGGCCATAAAGGCCCTGGGGGAGGGGGTTAGGGGAGGGATTCAGGTGAGAGAGCCTGGCTTTGATAGCTCCCTTTTGGGTGTACCTGGACCTCACCTATTGCATCCCTGCAGCTAGACAATTGCCTGGGACCTTCTGGTCTGAGGTTTCTCAGGAATCCACGTGCTTCCCCTTTTCTGAAAATAGGAACATTGGTAAACTTCAAGGAAAAGGAAATAACCTTTGTTGCCAGCCCTCCCCCTCCACACACACACACAAACACACACATGGTGTGAGCAGGATATTATTAGTCACCTGGTTTGATTCTTATAACGACCTCATGGGGAGGGTGTTGTCATTCTCCCCATTTGACAGGTGGGGGAGTTGAGGCTCCGGGAGATGATGTGACTCCCCAAGAGCTGCTCTGTGTGCCGAGTCTACTGAGGTCGCTGATATGGAGGTGAGCATGGAGAGGCCTGGCCGTGGTGGGATCTGCCCCTACACATGGCCGGCCTGGCACTTCCCATGTGGCTGGTAAATTCCTGATCTCCCCACCTTTCTCGAATCCTGGCCGCATGGATTCCTGGGGTTCCTGTGATTCTCACCAATAAATGAGAGTTCTTCTGCCACGACATCATCCAGTGCTTCCTCGTTCTTGCTCTGAAGCTCCTGGGCTCCTTCCTCTTGAGAGGCCCAACTCCCTCTCCCCCTCCCGCAGGACCATCTGCTCCCTGAGGGTAGGGCCAAGTCCTAAAACTCGCCCTCTCCTTCAGGACTGCCTTAGTTCAGGTACCCTGGAGCTGACGGGGGGTATCCCAGGGGGTTCGGAGTCCTGGGGGAAATAAAGCACTTATCAGCACCCCTCTAATCCTCACAAGGACCCTCTGAGGATGGTGTTACTGTTAGCAACCCTGTTTTACTGTGAGGAAACGCAGGTTTAGAGGGCTTCTGTGCCTTGCCCAAGGTCAGCATGTGGGCTCAAGCCCTCATCTCTGACCCCAGAGCCTGCGCTGTTTGTACCAGAACAGGCCGAGAGAAGGGGAGAGGGGAGCATTCCTGGCTGGGGAGTTTGTGTGGGGCTGGGGACAAGCAGAGAGCAGGCCTCTGTGGGCCAAGACAGGGGAGGCAGGTCCAGCCACCATGCCTGGGCCCCAGCATGGGCTACCAGCCCCTTGGGGGCCAATGCTGAGTCCCTCTGGGGTACCCCAGCAGTGAGCCCTCTGCAGTACCAAGACCCCCCAGAGCCTCCTTCAGGCCGCTCAGAGGAGGGGGGAGGAGGGGAAGGAAGCTCCTAGGCATTTCTTCTGGCCCCCATCAGCCTCTGCAGGGAGGCCAGCTGTGGGTAAGTCTGTGGTCAGCAGACTTCCTTTGCTTGGGGGTCCCATCAGGCCCCCTCATGCCACCCCTGCCTGCAACAGCTAAGGGGCCCATGGGAGGGTGCCATGCGATTGGGGCCAAGGGGTCTGTGTGCTCAGATGGGGAGTCAGGGTGTTTCCTGTCACCTTGCTGTCCTAAGAAGCCACAAGGCACCATCCAATCTCAGGGACTTGGGACTTGCTGTTTCCTCTGCCCAGAATGTTCTTCCAAAGAACAGCTGTTCCCTGTGTCTTCAAGGCTCTGCTTGAATGTCACCTTCTCAGTGAGGTTCTTCTTGACCAGCCTTTTAAACATTCCACCCACCTGCTCCTCACACTCTCCATCCCTCCCCTGCTTCCTTCTTCCACAGCACTTTTCCCTCCTAGCATCCTCCTTAACTGCTCCTACATGGCGTGGGATGTCTGTCTCCCTCAGTAGGACGGAAACTCCAGGAGGGCAGGGACGTGTGTCTGTCTGGCCCTAGCTGCTGCTAGGAGCTTAAGGATATCTGTTGCCTGGATGAGTGCGGCGGGGTGGGGGTAGGGCGGGAGGGCTCAGCCCGATGGCGTTCCTGGCGCAGGGCCGGGCCTGGGCATGTATTTCATCTCATCTCTGTAACAACTTTACAAGGCAAATTTTATTATCTTCATTTCATAAATTAAGAGGCTCAGAAATAAGGAGAGGCTTATAAGAGAGTAAGCAGTGGCAGGAGATTGAACCAGGGGGGTCTGTGAGGTTTGGCGGAGGCGGTCCCCACCCCTGAGAGCTGAAGCTGGAGGAAAAACCTACCCTGAGCACAGGCTGCAGCCTGGCTCTGGGGCCAGGAGCCTAAGTCTCCACCCACCCCTCACCCTGCCATAGCTCACTTTCTGAGCTAAAATCCTGCCTCTAAAGCAAGTATCATGACCTGTAGCCAGGGAGGCACTGGGAGGAGGGGGCCGAGCTGGATGAGGAAGGATGGGCAGGGTCCTACTGGGCAAGAGGCATGGGTCTGCCAGGCATGGGGAACAGTGGGAGGGAAGGCTTGACTGTGGGAATGAGCCCCACAAAGGGACCAGAGCACCTTCTCCTTCCATCCTTCCTCCCAGGGAGACAGACACCTCCCTCTCCTCCCACTCCAGCGGGGGCTGCTGAGGCTGGATGCACAGGTGTGTGGGCCTCAGAGGCAGGTAGACTCCAGGAGGGCACTGCATTACTACCCAGGCTGTGTGTCCCTGGCCACAAGCTCAACCTCTCTGTGCCTTTTCCAGCTTTGCAAGGGAGCAGCTGCTCTCTGGGGTGCCCCTGTCCTGCTCATCCCCAAGGACTCAGTCTTCTGGGATGTTATACTCCATCACCAGTACTCAGGGGCAGGGTTAACAGTTGTGGCTGGAGTTGGCTGTTTGCCAGCTCCCTACCCAGCACCACTTTAGCTGTGCTCTTGGGTTGGCCAACGGGGTCTTCTGAATCCCCTCCCCACAGGGTCCAGCCTGACTGAGGGTATGTGGGGGGCCAGGGCTTGATCTCAGAGAACCCACTCATAACATTTTGGGGTCCAGATTGGGATACAAATGGAGGCCAACATATAATGTCTAGATATTTAAAAGTTATAAATTAAGCTAATAAGTTGCCAAATAAAATATGTTCTAGGCCTCCTACGCTGACAAATATACCTTCATAACAACCTGGAGGGCCAGGTCTGAACTTGGAATTCTTGACTCCTTGGAGTCCAGTGCTGGAATGCGGTGGCATGGGGGGGAAGCTTGGGCCCTGTGACACACCCTGCAACCTCTGCCCCATAGGCCCCAGGGTGTGCACAGCGGCTGCAGGTCCACTCTCAGGAAGACAGGTCCAGGGGAAAGGCCATGCAGACAGGAACACTGGGGTCCTGCATTTGGGGGAAGGGCATGGGCCTTGGATGGGCATGTCTCTTTGGCTCCTGGGGGTGGTGGTAAAAACAGAGGGGGCTAGAGTGGGTCTTCCTGCCTGGGTCTAAGGACGGGGCTGTCCATGGGGCACTCCCAGGACCTGGCTCTAGAGTGAATCCCTCCATCCCCCCACACCTCCCCCCACTTACATCCCAGCATTGAGGCATCCTCAAGCCCCACTGGACCAGGGTGACCCAGGTCAGCCTTGCTGAGCTCATAGACTGGGAGCCTCCAGTCACTCCCCTCCTACCCAGCACACTTCACTTTCCTCACCTGGGAAGGCGGAAGGAGTGTCTGCTGCCACCTATCCCTGGTCTCAGCCAGTCTACCTGCTCCACTGCCTGGGATTTGTGGGTGCTCAGTGCTCAGCTCTCCCACCCTGGCTAGGGCCTGTGGGCAGTGGGCAGCCCCCTCCCGCCTGGGCCTGGAAAGTGGGGCACCAACCATGCTTTAGCCAATGTTTCTCGCTCACTCAGCTGAAAAGCCACAGCTTCCCCGAGGCTCGCAGCCCTCGTCTGGCACTAAGAGTTCCTTCCCTGATGCTGTGTGACAGGCCAGGCATCAGAGCTCCCGCACCTGTCCTGCTCCCCTGATGCTGGGTCCTCCCACGGGGCACGACATCTGCCACAAGGACGTAGTGGGTCTCAGACCCCCATGGTACTGCCCGCTTTTGGGATCAGTCACCCCTTCTGGGCTCCCCTGTCTCACCACGGATGGGCTAGGTGGGGAAGGGGTTGAATAGATTCTGGCCTCAGGGTTTTGAGACCTTTTCCATTGGGAGAGGAGGGCCTTGGGCCCCTGGGCAGGGGCGATGGGGACTTTACCGAGCTCTGCCCCCCAAGTCTCTGATGAGGAACATGCTGGTCTGGAAGCTCTGGCCAGAGACCATCTCAGACCCCCTCCCTCAGCCACGTGCTCCACCTTGCAGCCCACTGTGTCAGGAACGGCACCTCCCCTTGTTCACATATGCCTCCTTCTCAGCATTACTGCTGTCCCCTGCCAGGCGTGGCTGCAGTCCTGAAGCTCACAGGGCTCCCCTGCGAGGATGCTGTGAGGTGGGAGGGCTCCCTGTGGGTCAGGCCAGGTGAGAAGGGTGCCTGTCTCATCCTTGCAGGGAAGCACTGGAAGGAGAGGCACCCACCACCCTCTAGGCAGTTGTGGGCTTCCCTGGGACAGCAATGACCCTGCCCAAAGGAGCCCTCTTGCCTCCTCCCCTCCCTCAGCGGAGTGCCCTGTCCCTTTCTCAGCGCCGCTCAGCAGGGTGGCCCCATCTCCCTCCTCACCCCCTCAGTGAGGTGGCCCATCTCCCTCCTCACCCCCTCAGCGGGGTGCCCATCTCCCTCCTGTCAAGCTGCCCTCTCTGCTGACACCACAGGGCCGAACAGTCCTGGTTAATGAAGAAATTCCAGGGTTAGGCAGTGCCTGGGCAGTTCCCACAGGTGAGGCTCCATTCACACCAAACTCCCTGTGGACAACAGCCCAGCTTCCTCCCCCACAGCAGCCTACATGGAGAGGTGGGACACAGGCCAGGGGTGCCGATCTGACAGGGAATACGGAGCGCTCTCTCCTCCACACCTGCTGTGCCTGGGCTCAGTGTCTGCCTCCCTCCCTGCTGCCTTTGAGCCCACACAGCCCTCTCCCCTCAGCGAAGGCCTCAGTGTGGCCGGGCCTCCTCCCCAACCCTGCTCTATTCCTGACTGAACAGCCCAGCAGCATCCCTGTGGGAAGTGCCTCCCTCCTCTGGGAAGAGCTCAGGAAGCAATCGAGGATCTGACCTCATATTTGCGTCCATCCGGCCCAGTCTGGTGTCGCCAGATGTCTGAGGAGCTTACACTGGGGTTGTGGGAGCAGGCAGGAGATGGGGCTGCAGGACAAAGGGCTGGGCCTGAACCTGGGGTGGACCAGACCCCAGCCCCTCCTGGCACAAAGCCACTCTCTATTCCCATAGGGAACTGGGGTCCCACGGGGGGTGAGAAACCCAGGCCACAGAGCCCAAAACTACCCTTGGCATGTGCTGAGGAATTTGCGGGGAAAAACGCCCATGGGTGCCAGGCCTGGAGGCCACCTGAGGCCAGGGGAAAAGGCAGGTTGGGACTGGAGCCAGCACTGAGGGGCCTGCCAGGAATAGGGAGAGGCAGGAAGCTGACTTTGGCTGGGTGGGTGGGTGGGGGCCTGTGAAGGGAGCAGGCCTGGGGAGGAAGTGGCCCATTCTGAGAAGGCTGCGTGGATGAGGGGCTCCATGCCAGTCCCAGGGAGGCGTAGAGCCTCTGAGGACACTGTGTCCCTCTGGGAGTATCGCTGTGCAGAGCCGGTGGGTCACTTCCTGTCTCTGGTCTACATTTCTTATGAGCTCACCACCTTCGGCACTGCCCAGCCCACTAGGCTGTTGCAGGAGCAAATGAGGTGATGAAAAGACTCTGACAAGCACAAAGGTGGTATTATTATTAGCAGGAGTCATATTTGACTTGCTAACTAGCTTCCTAAAAATAGTCTGGTTTATTATAGTGCAGGGAAAACCCTGAGTTGGAGTCGGATGTCCTGGGTTCTAGGCAAAGCTCTTTGGCAGGCAGCCTTGCTGTGTGACCTTGAGCTGGGCCCTGACCCTCTCTGGGCACCTGATTTCTAGGCAGATGTTGGATAGTCTCCTAGGGCCACAGGCCCTGAGTCTGGAAGAGCAGTCAGATGCAAACTCAGGGAGGCCTTCTGGAGGACCAGCTTCCTCTTGAGTCACTGGGTCAGAGCAATTGATGTCACTGACACTTTGATTCTTACCTTGATCTTGAGGTCTGGGAGCAGGCTGCCCAGTTCCCATCACAGAACCCAACCATGAGGAGGCTCTGGGGACTGGAGATAAGAAGGACCAAGGAGAGGAGCTGGAGCCTAGAGGGTAGGGTGGGAGGGGCCGCAGATTCACAATGTGAAATGCAGCAGGCTGGGAGCTGTCCATTCACTGCATGCTTACTGAGTGCCTACTATGTACGGTGCCACATGCTGCAGGACAATGGAGGGGAAATTCGGCCTCGTGGGCCTTGTGCTCCTGGAGTTTAAGATGCAGTGTGGGGGAAGCGGCTGTGGCTCAATCAGTAGGGCTCCCGTTTGCCATATGGGAGGCCCCGGGTTTGGTTCCCAGGGCCTCCTGGTGAAGGCAAGCCTGCCCGCACGGCGTGGTTGGCTGACCCAGTGAGCGCGAGCAGCAAGGGGGGGATAAATGAATAAATAAATAAAATCTTTAAAAAGGGATCTTTCTGGCCTGAGGGCCCCAGATGAGAAGACTGGTTAAGAATACATCGGGGCTGAGGGGGGGAGACTTGGAGCTCCCTCCCCTGAGGAGGCCAGTTGCCCTGGACTGTGATGATCTCTCCTGGAGACCTCTGAGTGGCTCATCTCCACCCCTGAGCCCCAGCTTACACTTCCCCCAACCTTCCCCCCATCCTAGGCTGTCCTGGGGAAAATTCTCACCCTCCCATCTAAGGAGAGGCCTGGAACAATAGTGGGGATGTCTGTCCAGGCCCACCTCACCACCACCCCTTTTAGGGAAGGGACAAGGCCAGAACCCATCAATGACTGTGGAGATCTTGGGAAGTTCCTCGTCTGGTCTACCCTGCTTTGCAGGATGAGATGACTTTCTGTTCAGGGCTGTGGCCTGAGGCACATCCCCTTTCTCAGCCCCTTCCCCTCCCTAGAGAGCAGAGTTTGCATGGAGCTGGGTATGTTTCTAGAATATTCCTTCAGCGGTGGGAGGAAGGGCTTATTTTCTCTCCTGCTCAGATGGAGAAACTAGACCCTGGGGGAAGAAGAGATGGGCACACCACGGAGACCTAGGACTCCTGATGTTCAGCCCAGTGTGCTCTTCCTACCCCTAGAAACCCTGTTTCCACCCCCCCATACCCTCCCTGCCCTGGGGCCCTAAGAGCTGTCGCTCCTGGAGAAGCACTGCCTCCTTCAGGGGAGGCCCTAGTGGGCAGTGTTTGCAGGCCTGGGGCCCCAGTGGGGCTGTCCTCACCAGGCCAGGCTAAGGGCTCCGTGGGATACAGCCCCAGCCTGGCCTTTCTCCCCACTAGGCCCCAGGTTGGTTCAGGACACGCTGAGTGTAGAGAAAGAGCCTAGCTCGGCTGTGGCAGGCTGTGTAGCCTTAGGCAGGTTTTTGCTCCTTCTTGGGCCTCGGTTTCCCCATTTGTGTAGTGAGCAGGGTGAGTCAGGAAGGTTTCTCCCAGACCTCAGATTTCAAGCCTCTCTGAGCCTGCCTCTCCAGCTCCCATTCCTGCTCTCCCGGGGCCCCCCTCTGCCTGTCCATGCTCCCTGACAAGACCCCAGCTCCAGGAGGTCCCCTGTAAAGGGACACCCACACTCTCCTCCCCTCCTCTGTACCCCCTCTCCCACTCCCCAGGCCCAGCTGCCTCCAGGAGCCCCAGGCCCTCCATTCCTGCCTGGGCCTGGCTGGCACAGCCAGTACCAGGAGCAGCCGTCAATGGTCTCCTGCACCCAGTACTGACCATCTGAGTAGCTCCTGACTGGTACCTAGTGGGGCCGTATGATTATTCAGTTTGTCTGTTGTAAAATGGGATAATAACACCCACCTCCCAGCGCTTGTTTATGAGGACTGAACAAGCGAATAAGATGTTTACGAAAGAGCTTTGTAGGTGGAGGATCTGTGTCAGAGGAGGGGCAGGGGAGGCCTGGGGAGGCTGCCTTGGCTGAGCCCCAACACTGAGTGGGCGGCTGGATCTCGGGGCCCCAGCAGTGCTCGTCCCCAGAACCATGCACAGTGGCACTTACGGGCCCCAGCGCACCCTCCAGGAGCTGGAACTCAGGCCAGACCCCGGGGAAGCCCAGGGTGAGAGAGGCCTGGAGTCTGGTGAGAGCAGGGCTCTGCCGGCACAGCTGCTTGACTGATGGGAACCAGAGTGGACGTGGAGGCTCCCCAGGACCCCCACGGGCACGACAGGCTCTTAGCTGCTTCAGGAAAGAAGGCAGGACATTTCCTGGGCACCATCTAAGACACAAAACTGATCAGTCTTAAGACTATCCCAAGGGTTCTCCACTCATCTTGGGAGAAAGTTCACAGGCTTTAGGTGAGCATTGAGGGTCTTGGAGACCTGGCCCCTGTGCCCCTTCCTGCCTCATTTTACCTCCTTCCCCCCATTCTCTTTTAGCCACTCTGAACTTCTGGGTAGCCATACAGTTCCTAGGCAGCCCTAGGAGATAGGAACTATCTATTATTAGGAAAACAAAGCACAGAGAGGTTAATTAGTTTGCTCAAGGCTACACAGCTAGTGAGTAAAGGAGCTGGACTGGAACCTATCGCAGCCTGTACAGTTGTATACCTGTATACCTGGCCTCCATGTTATTCTGCCTCTGGACACCTGAGAAGGGTCAGGCTCAGGCAGGGGAACCACAAAAGGGCTCTGTCCGCAAGTGTTCTAGGTGCCGGGATGGTGGCCTGAGGTGCCCTGAGGTGCGGGTGGGCTATGGATACACTTGGGAGAAGGAGCAGGGGCTGCTGGGTTTTGAGGCTTCGAGGATGGGAAGCAGAGGTTGCAGGGGGGAAAGGCAGGGGCTGGTGGGGTTGGGGTTCAGGCATGGGGTGGGTGTGGACCTAGGGGCTGTGCAGGACAGCCAGGTCGTGGGAGGGGATCGGAGGCCATGGGCTGGGGCTTGGCAGTGGAGCCTCTTGTTGTCAGAACCATAGGGCTGAATGCAGGCTCCTAGGAGGGATGGGCAAGGAGAGAAGGCAGCAGGTCATGCCCCGGAGAGGCCTGGGGAGCCCTCAAATCAGGGTCCTCAGAAACCTGTGGATTGAGGAACCAGGTAAGGCTTGGTGGGGCTGGATGCCTGCCCAGGAGAGCACCAGCGGTGGATGGGGTTCGTCAGTACACCCAGGACAGAGGGGACAGTAGCCCCAGAGGACTGAGATGGGACCTGCGGGTAGAAATTGCACAGAGGCAGGTTTGCTTGAGAGAGCTTTCTCATAAATGGAGCATCCAAAGATGACACAGGCTTCCTTTTGGGGTGCTGAGCTCCGCATCATAGAAGGAGTGTGAGGTGGGGCTGAATGCCCCCCCGGCAGGGCTGGGTACCATGGCTGGCGATAGATACGAGAGGCCAGAGAATCTGCAACTCCTGGTGGCGGGGCACTGCTTTCTAAATTTCCAGTGGCCCCTTCCTTGGGGTGTAGGCTCAGACTCATGCTGTGAAACCATGGTCTGTCCCAATGTTCTGAGAGTACACTCGTGTAAAGCAGGGGCCTCTGGCATCTTCCCGCTCCTTTGCCCATACCTACCCAGGCTGGCCTCTGACCCAGTGACCCAGGGAGCCATGGAGAGAGCCACGGAGGGGGCCATGGAGGGAGGGGACCCAGCAGCATCTGCCACCCCCCACCCCCCACCCTCCGCACTACTTTCCTGCTGGCCTGGGGGCTCCATTCCCAGGCTGGCCCTGGGGAAGGGGCTCCTGAAATGTTTCCTTAGATACATAATTGGAATTGCACAGCTCGGTAATTAGGAGAAGAGCAAACTGCTCTGTAAATGACTGTAATTATGGTTACTTTCTGCAGCCAAACCAGGAGTTTCAGGGGTCACCTGGTGGGGACCAGGTGAAGGGGGGAGGGGAAGGGAGGTGAAGATTCGGTTGTGGAGGGTCTTCTGTGAGCCAGATCCCCGCTGAGAGTTCACCTGCACTAACTGAGGCCCCCTCCCCCTCAGGCCCCTGGGGGCTCTCAGCTGACAATTGGCCCAGATCAGCTGATTCAAGGCTCAATTTTGCCTGAAGAAGGGAGGGGACTTGCCCCAAGCAATAGGGACAGCAACAGCAGAGCCTGGATTGGAGCCAACCCCTCCCCTCAGCCACCCTCTGTTAGTTTCTGGTCTGCGCCCAGTGTCTTATCTCCTGGCCTTCCCCCAGTCCTCCTTCCAGCCTAGCACACTCCCCTTACCCCCTCTGGGACAACCTCACTCCTTCTTTCTGTCTCTGTGCGACATTGCCTCCTCCTCCTGGAAGCCTTCCTTGAACCCCCAACAGGCTCAGGGTCTCCATGGCTCCAGTGTATCCCACCAATCCCCCACCCTGGTGGGCCTGCCTCTCTCAGGGAGTATGGTCTTGATGGCAAAGACCACAATTTTCAGTGGCATGCTGGGACCAGGTGATAGATTTTCAGGAACTTTGTGAGCTGGTTCTTAAACACAGCCATGGTTAATAATTTTTTTTTTTTTTTAAAGATTTTATTTATTTATTCATTTATCCCCTCCCTTGCTGCTTGTGCTCGCTGGGTCAGCTAACCGTGCCGTGTGGGCAGGCTTGCCTTCACCAGGAGGCCCAGGGAACCGAACCCGGGGCCTCCCATATGGTAAACGGGAGCCCTACTGATTGAGCCACAGCCGCTTCCCTATGGTTAATAATTAAAAATTACATAATCTTACAATTAAATAGATTTTACTAAAAAAGAGGAAATACACACCCAAATGTCATCACTTCCTAATTGTTCTACTACATTTCATGCTGACTGCTGCGCATGAGGTTATTTAACCCTATCGTATCTGGTGGTGGGTGTGCACTGTATAATGGTGTAAACCAGCTCTGGGCTCAGCGACGTCACACTAACACCTGCTGTGGGGGGAGAGCCACACCACAGAAGTCGGCAAACGCTAGAGATCCCCACCCAGAGAGCCGGGTGTTGAACCTCTTTCAGCACCCCACTGAACTCATTCCTGAACTTCTGGCCCTGACAGCAGGGCTGGGCATACCGCAGGTACTCGGTGAAGGGCTGCCGACTCAGGCGGGAGAGCAGGAACACAGGCCCTGCCGTGCTCCCAACAGCCCCCAGCGGTGCTGGCTCTGGCCCCCATCCCATCTCCCCGCCCACCCGGAGCTCTCACTTGGGCACAAGGAAGGCCTGAGGCAGGGGCCTGCATCTGTGGGTGCTGGGATGGAGGGGGGGCCACCTTTCCCAGGCCAGGGCCGAGAGTCGGGCAGGCGTGGGCGGCCTTGGCAGGGTTCACGGAGAGCGGGGCCCAGAGGGGGCCCTGCTTCTTCCTCTCCTAAACGGTCCACACAGTGTCCCCCTTCCTGCAGCCCTCCAGCCCTCCGTGTTCTCAGTGTCTGGGAAGAGCCTCCGTAGCAGGAGGGGCCGGTGGGGGCGGGCAGAAAGGCCACAGGGCTGGGATGCCTGCAGAGAGGGTGCCTGAAATCCTCCACCCCCATCCTAGGAGTTTTGGGTCAGCATCGCCCCTTCCAGCTTCTTTCTTAAAAGTGGCACCCCCTCTCTAAGGGTGCCAACACTCTTTGGTTAGCAGATCCTTTAGCATCCCAGAACAGGGATGAGGATGGAGGGGGGGCGCTATGCTATGCACTTCCCACCCACCCAAGGCCTTATTTCATAGTCCCGGTGAATCTAGAAGGCAACCAGGTGTACCTTGTTCTACAGATGAGGACAGTGTGTGGGTGGAGCTTGCAGTTCATCTAGCCCAGGGGACATTTTTTAAAAAATTGTCACAGTTGGGGTGGGGGTGCTACTGACATCTAGTGGGCAAAGGTCACGTATGCTGCTAAACATCCTTCAATACACAGTATAGTTCTCCAAGACAAAGAATTACCCGGTCAAAAATAATACTGAGGTTGAGAAACCATGACCTTCGAAGATGCATTCCCTCGCACACACACGCAATTCTAGGGGGCCCTTCAGTCCTGAGTTAAGAATCTCTGGCCTACCGTCCTCCTT
This sequence comes from Tolypeutes matacus, assembly GCA_026826555.1. Lineage (NCBI taxonomy): Eukaryota > Metazoa > Chordata > Mammalia > Cingulata > Chlamyphoridae > Tolypeutes > Tolypeutes matacus. The sequence continues at coordinate 5,284,908 of JAKSZT010054396.1, forward strand.
CTTTACAGACAGGCTCACTACCAGCATCCTCCTGACCCTCCCTGGACCCCATCCCCTTGGCAGCAGCAGCTGCTGCTGACTCACCCCTTCTTGGCCGCAGGGAGGAGGCTGAGCCAGGCTGGGCTGGGTGGGTGTGGATGCCCAAAAGGCAAGGGAGAGGGTGGGGTCTTAGGCAACTGCACATACCTGGGCCTCTGGGGCTGCAGCAGTCGGGAGGGCATGCCAAGGCAGGGGGCACCCAGGGGCTTCGGAGGGCTGGGTCCAGCTGCAGGCTGTGACAGGGTGGACTGGGCCTGGGGGTGCTACAGACCCCTGTGAGGCATGTGGGGTATATGAGGAGGGGAGCCCAGATTTTCTGACCTTACTTGGCTGATGCCTCAAGGCCCTTGGTTATTTAGAAGTCCTGGCCTGGGTCTGCTTCTGGCACCATGGTTATGTCTGTGGGGACCTCAGCTCCCCATTCTCCCCTCCTTCTCCACAGGAAGCAGAACTGCTTAGTGTTAGGAATGCAGGTTCTACAGCTGGACTCTAGGGTTCATATCCCAGATTTATTGCTTACTAGCTGTGTGACCTCAGGCAAGTCACTCATCCTCTCTGTGCCTCTGTTTCCTCATCTGTAGAGGGGTTAGCACACTAGTGCCCACCTCATAGGGCTGGAGCTGATTTTTATAAAGCACTTAGAATGGTGTCTGCCTGGAGTCACCACTAAATACGTGGGAAGTATTATTGATAGTGTTTTTATTAGGCTCCTTCTGTTCTTGGGGCCGGTCAGAACTAAACTGGGGTTTAACCTCTCTCCAGGATAGCCATCTCTCTGCTGCCCTCTAATGGTCTCCAGCTGCACTGTCTGAAGGGGATCCAGTGAACTTGCTTTGCCCAGAGGTAATTTCTTTCTTTGCAATTCAAAGGAAGCTTGCCATTTAAAGAAACCTAGTAGCTGATTCTTGGGAAGTTCTTTCCAAACAGAACTCACCTGTAGGTTGGGTTTGCATATTGATGTGCTTGAAGCTTCTCTTCGCTCTAGCAGAAAGTTAACTCGGGGTGATTTCTTTCTTCTTGACATTGAAGATAACTGACCATTCCTATTTTTTAAAGGTGTGATGACTTTTGATCCCAACACGTTTCTGAAAATACCCCCATTGTTTAAGCCAAACATTGCCATCCATATACCCAGCTTGGAGATAACCTGCTGGTTTCCTCAAATTCGGTCTCTCTCCCTTTGTGAAAACAGACCTTGTCTGTTGTGCTCACACCACTATCTCTAGTGTCCAGTAAGTGCTGGCACATAGTAGGTGACCAGCACATATTTGTGGAATGAATGATGCACTCATAGCAATGAGGTGGCCATGCTGCCCTCCAGGCAGTGGGAGAAGTTCTAGACACTTACCTGGTTCACCTGGTGGAGGTCAGTGAGTACACGAAGAGAGGCAGGCAAAAGTCCTGGATTCAGGTGGTCCTGGGGTTCCTCAAACTGGAGAAAATGAGTTCTAGGAGCGACAGGGCTGTGCATAAAGGGTGCACACCTGTTTATGCGAGGGGACCTGGAGCCTGGTCTCCGCAGCACACCTGCACCTGGGACCGCATGGCTGATGCCCACCCCAGATTCTGGCTCAGCTCTGCAGCTCAGGCTCTGGCCGCAGAGGGACCTACAACCCCCTGGGCAGGTCACTGCATCTCCCCAACACATTCTCCCAGCCTTGACTGAGCACCTGCCATGTGCCAGGATCATGCCAGGCCATGGGGACCCAGCAGTAAGCAATGCAAAGTCACTGTTCTTGTGGTGCTGACGTTCACCTGTGTGTATGTGGGGACAGGGAGACAGTGAAAAGTGAGCACATGGACCAGGGAATTCCAGAGAATGATATGTGTTCGGAATGAAAAAGAAACAGGATAGAGGGGGTGAACCAGGGACAGATTGACAAGAGATGCCTCTCCGAGAAGGTGGCCTTTGAGCTGCAAGGAGCCCACCAAAGGCCAGGGAAGGGCATCCCAGAGAGCCTCAAGCACTTGCCCCTTAGCCCCGCCCTGGCCCTGCTTTGGGGAGCATCCTGAGATCTTTGGACTGGACTCTCCTCATCCCCACCCATGATGGAGTCTTGCCCCTCTCTCCTACATCTACACCATCTCCCCCCACCCTGCAATTAAACATGCAGGCCTCTCCCACCTTAATAAAGGCATAAAGGCTCCCCTCTCCCCGCTCCTGCTCCCAGCCTCACCCCTGTAATCAGGGACCACACCTGCTACCTCCCTCTCTGGCATTACCCCCCCACACACACCTACTGACCTGGCTCCATCCCAGTACACCCTGACCCTGCTCCAGCCAAGGCCACCAGTGGATGGCCACACTGAGGATGCTTTCCTTGCTGGCTTCTGAAGGCATGACACCCTTGGTCACTCCTGGACTTTGGAAACCCTTGTTTCTCTTGGGACTCTGCACTCTCCTCCCCTGACTGCCCCTCCTCCTGCTTTGGGAGCTGGCGTTTCCTTACCCAGGTCTTCTCCCAGCCTACCTCTGCACACCATCATCTAGGGCTTCACCTGCTGTCCCCGGATGACCACGCTCCTGGGCTCTACTTCCGGCCAGCGTTCCTACACGGGCATATGTCTAGCTATTTGCTGGCCACATCCTCCTGGGTATTAGACACCCACCTCAAATTCCTCTCCCCTTTCAGGCCCACCCCTCTCCCATGACCCCTTGCCAGAGAGCAGTGCCCCCTCCTGCCCTGATGGCCACCCCAAGGCCCCAGGAGTCATCCTGGACATTTCCTTTGTCTTCTCTCCCAAATCCATCCCATCACTGAGGCTACTTCCTAGGTAACTCTCAACTCCGTCCACTGATCTCCACCCCCATTGCCCCTGCCTGGATTGGAGGCCCCATCACCTCCCTCCTGGCCCACAGGACTGCCTCCTTCCTGGACTCCCGGGTCCTCTCTTCCCACCCTGCCAGCCTGTTCACCACGCCGCTCTGACTGCATTGCTCTCCTGCTGGTAAACCTCCACGAGGTTTCTCCTCCTGCTACCCTCAGGAGAAACGACCCCTAAGTGCACCCTTCTGCCACTCTGCTTTTGCCCACACTGTGCCCCCTCCTGGAGCACCCTCCCTGCCTTCTTTGTGGATCAAAGACTCTCTCCTCCAGAAGTCAGTTTGGGGGCATGTCTGGAAGCCTTTTCTGACCTCCTGGACCAGATTAGCGTCTCCCCTGTCCTCACTTCCACCAAGGACTCCCGCAGATGGTCCCCTCAGTCCTTCGTGGGACTTTAATGCCACTGCTGTGCTTACTCATATATGGCACCTTCCTCCTCGAGAGCCTTGAGGGCAAGGGCCATGCCTTGTTCACCCCTGTGTTCCCACACCCCACACCCCACACGGTGCAGCTCAGAGTAGGGACTCAATGGTTCTATGCTGAATGATGGAATGAATGAGCTCGATCACCTCCCCAATGCTCTGGATCGCCACGGCCGGCCCTCCAGGGGGAAGCTGGCCAGGCTCGAGGTCCTAGGTCAGCGGGAAATGGGAAGGAGGGTCCCGGTCCCCTTTCCTTCTGTCTTCGCCGGGCGGACCTCCCACCCCACTCGAGACCTTCTGCATCCCAGCGCAGGCTCTGGCCACGCCCCCTGATCTCCAGCCAATCCCAGAACCCCAGCAACCCCTCTGTCCAATGCGAGAGCCTCTAGGTGAATCCCGCCCCGCCCCCTCACCTGCTGCCGCGGCGGGCGGGCGCGTTGGGATGCGGTGGTCACCTGCGGTTGTCCGCTAAAGCCAGGCCCGCCGCTGCGTCGCGCCGGGGCGGGGGCTGGAGGGGGCGGCAGCCCGGGTGCCTTACCTGGCAGGTGACGGCCAGCAGCACCTGGGAGTACTGCACGTGGGTGGGGCGTGGGCCCTGGCCGCAGCCCTATCCTGGCTCCCCTGGCCCTGTCCGATGCCAGGGAGTTTGCGCCTGCGGGGGCTTTCCTCTGGGCCCACGTAGCCTTGACCCTGAAGGCAGCCAGAGAGACTACGTGGCCAAAGACTCCACCTCGTGCTGGAGCCGGCTGTCCTGCCTGCTTCCCTGACCCCTCGGTAGGACTCGGACGCAGCCCCCCGTTCTCAGTCCTCGTTCCCGGGCGGCGCGCCTACTGCACCCATGAGGTCGCCGGTCTGGAGTCCAGTACTTTCGCCGTGGACTTTGGCTCCACCTAGTGGTACAATGTTTAATTTCAGAGTTGCTGGCTGGGGCTCCAGAGTGAAGGAGGAGGCTGGTACGCAGTGAACACCTGCATGCCTCAGAGAAACCGGAGCAAGGAAACGAGGCGTTTCGCTGCCTCAGTCCCTGTCGCTGACTGCTTGAGCTTGCCGCAGCCCATCCCCTCCCTGTGGGTTCGAGGAGAGGCTGAGGGACTGGGGAGAGGTTCCAAGCACAGAGGCACCTCTCGCCTTGTCTTGCCCTGCCTCCAGAAGGACTCTCAGAGGAACCTAGGTGTCCCTGCCGTTCCTGGACATGTCACTTCCCTACCCTTGCCCCGGGGCTATCCCTGACACCCTGCTGCTGCTGGCCAGGGCGACCACAGTCCTGAGAGAATGCTTTGCTGGAACACACCCAGCTGTCCCCTTGTGGGCTCTTGCAGCCCTCTCCCCTCCCTTCTCCCTGCCTTGTTCTCCACCTCCTTCTCAGCCATTTGCTCTCCTCACCCCCTCCTCCTTTCCTCTCTGTCCACTCCTCCCTTGTTCTGTCTGTACGTCTGTGTTGCTCTCACCCTTTCCACTTGCACTTGGTATAGGGCGCTCTCCTTGGGCCCCACAGAAGCCGCTCACAGTGCACTCACCCTGATGCCCACCTGCCAGGAACACAAGGCTCTTGTGCCCAAACAGGTATGGGCACCTGCTCTGGGCTTGCTAGGAAAACCTGCTCCCAGGACCCATCCTCCTCGGGAACGAAGAAGTGTCCACTCTCACTGGCCTTTGAGGCTGCCTTGTGTTTTAGTTTCCTGGGGCTCATAACACATTACTACAAACTGGGCAGCTTAGTACAACAGAAATTTATTCCCTCACAGTTTTGGAGGCTAGATGTCCGAAATCAAGGCGTTGGCAGGGTTGGTTCCCCCTGGAGGCTCTGAGGGAGAACCTGTTCCTTGCCTCTTCCTAATTTCTGACGGCTGCCCCCAACGCTTGGCGGTCCTTGGCTTGCGCCGCTTACCTAATTCCAGTCTCTGCCTCTGACTTCACGTGGCCTTTTTCTCTCTGTGGCTGTGGTTTTTTGTCTTTGTCTCTTATAAGGACACTTGTCATTGGATAATCTCATGTTGAGAGCCTTAATTTCATTGTATCTGCAAAGAACCTTCTTCCGAATAAGGTCATATACTGAGGTTCTGGGTGGACCTATCTTTTGGGAGCCACAGTTCGTCCCTCTGCAGCTTGTCTCAGGCTTCCCTCTCCTTGGCAGTTCCAGGCACGAGTTGCAGTAGGAAGTCCTTTCTCCCAGCCCACCCCATCCTGTCCCATCCCATCGCTTGCATACCCCTGCTCTAACTGGCCCCATAGTGGGCTTCTTTATCTGTAGCTGAAATCTGCCTCTGCAGCCCAGGCAAAGCAGGTGTTTTCCCTTATTACTTGTGTGTGTGTGTGTTTGCAAAGGGATGTGTGTGGAAGGCAAAGAGGATAGGGAAGACATGCTGGCCCCAGGGCTCCTCATGTGCTACCAGTGTTTGAGCCCTGAAGAGAAAGGATTGGCTCTAAAACAGGAACACTGCAAAATTGAAACCAATAAATGCTTAATCGAATGTCCGCACTGTAACATTCTAGCAACCTCATTAATTGTTAAATTTAGTATTCATAAAAATTTCATTACGTTTGAAAGATTGTGTGGGCTACGTCTTTCGCATTTTGTAAGAATTCCCAATTGCAATTTAAATCTGTTACTTCTAGCCACATTGTTTCAAGAGCAAAATTGTAAATATCCTTTCAAAAGTTTACAGCAAGTTTGTAATATTTTAATATGTTTGCACTGATGTAGAGTATTAAAAAAAATTTTTTTTTTGAATGGCAGGGCTTATGGAGATCCTGAAACAGCTCTTTGTTTTTTCGGAGGCAGGAGTCAGTGGGGGCCCCTGGGGTGGGGTTGGCTTGGAAGGCCTCAGGAGACAGGGTGGGGACAGTGGTGTTCATGGAAAGAGGGTGTCAAAGGAAAAAGACTGCACGAAAGAAAAACGGTAAACAGGCAAGGATGACTTTATTAGGGGGCCCTTGCTGCACGAGAGAGAGAGTAGAAGTCACCTTTGCAGAGACAAAGGGCAGGTGGCTTTTTAAGGGCTGGGAGTGGGTTGGAGCAAAAGCCTGGAAGTTAGTAAGGGGGTGGGTCACTGGAGGGGTGAGGGATTCACCGAGGTTGTGCTTAGGTCCACTTGGTTGGGAATGTTTCTGTCTGAGGTGATGAGGCTGCCAGGAGCCCATAAGGATGAGAGAGGGGGAGGGGGAGAAGGAACTGCCTAGTTAGGAGCCTCTCAGGTGAGAGGGAGAGAGAAGGGGGCAGTTGGGGGAGAGGTTGGTATTTAGAATCATTCAGGTCTGAAGTTGTCCTTTCCCCCTTTTTTCCAGCGGTCCAAGTTATTTGCCTCTGCAGTCTAGCCGCAGCTGCAAGATTAGTTTCAAGGTAGCCAGGGCGGGAGCAAGCAGGTAGCGGCCAAGGGTGAGGCCTTAGTCAAGGGGAGGTAGTGCCCCCTCCCCACGCTCCAGCAGGGAGTTCTATGAGCTTCTCGTTCACACCCTCAACTTGGGGTGCGGGGGCTCCTCTGGGTTTGAGTGCCTTACAAGAGCAGGGATGGGCCTGCCAGGGAGCTGAGTGTGAAGACTGGGGCTTAGGCTCCCCAGTTAGGGCAATCTGAGTGGGTGTTCAGTCCACGTGGAGTAAGGGCTGAGGGCTGGCCCTCAGAGATGCCCTCTGCAGGGATCCCCAACCTGGAACATTCCCCGGCTCTGGGCCCTTGGCATTCCAGGTCCTCATTTCCTCCCTCCCACCCTGTTTTACTCCCACCCCCCAAACTCCATCAACTCAGTCCCTATATTGTCCTTCATTTCGCTTTTCCTGGCCAGAAGGAATAGCCTCCCAAGCAGGGTCCCCTTTCCTCCACGGCACCGAGCGCTCAGACTTCCTAAACCCTGGCTATGTAACAGCCAGCCTGGCTGGGGAAGGTCTCCCTACCTCTAAAAGGCTTCAGGATCCCTCCCAAGGCAAAGAAGAAAAAGAAAAAAGACAACAAAAGAAATTGAGTGAGAATTTAATAATAATAAAGTTTTTTTACCGGGAGGTCCCGGGGATCGAACCCGGGTCCCTCCATATGGGAGATGGACGCCCAACCAGTTGAGCCACCTCCGACCCCAATAATAAAGTCTTAACAGGCACCTTCTGCTATTTAAGATGAGAAATGCCACAACCCTGAGGCCTGTCTCCAGGACTGGTTTCTCTCCAAACATCCCTAGGTTCCCCCTACAAACGCAATGGACTTGCCCTTCTCAAGTTCATCCACAGCCTCTTCGAACTGTTAGGGCAGGGATGGGATGAGAACACAGAAGCAGCTCACTCAGAGAAGGGAACGGGGCTCTATGGGGGGTTGGGGTGGGGCAGTTTGACTTAATGACATGCTGGGAGCTGTGCATGTGGAAAGGAATGAGAAAAGAAACATAGTTTCCATGCTTCCTATCCATACCCAAAACTAAGCCACAAGAGGGTGGTAGTAAATGCAGCGAAGTTAGATGGGCCACTTTGAGAACCTAGGACTTTTTCCAAGTACTTTATTATCTTATTTAATCCTTGCAACAACCATGAAAACAGGCATAGTTATCCGCATTTTAAAGATGGAAAAATTAAGACTCAAGTGACTTGCCCAAAGCCACAGGATCACAAAGCGGTTGAACTGGGATTTGAATCCTCATCCATCTGGCTTCAAAGCCCTTGCTTGCTTTACAACACTAGGCTGTGTTATCGTGTCTGTGGCCTGCCCAGCACCCCTCTACATTTGGGGGACTTTCTCCCGTCCCATGGGGTTACGCAGAGCGATGCTGGCCCCTGGCTGCAGGGCTGGAGGTGAAGCAGAGCAGGCTTTAGCAGATCGGGTACCCGGGTTCTGTCCGCTATGATTGGACTAAGGGCATGTGACTCAGGCTGGCCAATCAGAGCTCCTCAGTGAGATCTGTGGCTACTGGAGAGGGCAGTCCCTCTTCCTCTAGATTGATGGGGTGTCTGGGGCACTTTTTTTTTTTTTTTTTTTTGCCATGCGCAGATTGCCTACAGGAGGGTACAGCCGACAAGGAAAAAAGGAACCCTGAAACACCATTTGATCACCAGCGTCTACCCTTGGACTTTTAAAATATGTGTCAAGGAAATATTTATTTATTTATTTATTTATTTACTTATTTACTTATTTACTTACTTGCTTAAGCCAGTCTGGGCTGGAATTCTGTCACTTGTTACTGAAAGAATCCTGACTAATACTATGCTATAATAAAATGTGTTATAAACATGGAAGCACTTCCCTACTGGAAAGGGAAAGATAACTGCAGTAGTCACGATTCTTGATGGCAGGTAACAGAAACTCAGCCGTAGCTGGGGGATTGCCAGGAGGGCAGAGGTACAGCTGAGCCCCTGGGGCCCCTAGAACAGGAAACATGGGTGCCCTGTGCAGAGCTCTTCTCTGGTTTCTCTGACTCTGGCTCCGTTGTCTCAGTCAGCTCCCTCCTTCCCTGGGGCACCATATAAGGCCTCTCACCTCAATGCTTGGCCCCCAGAGAGAAACCAATGCTTTTTCCTCAGATGAACTTCAGAGGTTCTGGAAGGGACTGTAATTGACCCAACCTAGGTCAGTTGACACTCAAGTAGAAATGTTACCTGTGGCCAGAGGTTACTTGGTAAGGAGGGGATTATCATGGGTCAGGGAATTCCCCACCAAAATGTCTACCATAGAAATGAAAGTGCCCGTCGTCTGTTCTGTGCCAGGTCTTGGCTAGATGCTGGAGGTTTCTGAGGTTGGTTCTGGGCACATTCCTCTCCCTGGCAAGTTCTGCAGTGATTGAGCAATAGTCCGAAGGTGTCGAATGATCAGCTTTATTCTTTGTGAAGCTCGATGAAAGAACATGGCTTGGAACTACAGTCTAACCAGGCTTCCTTCTTGTTCTTTTCTGACTTGGTCTAACTCCCGGTGGCCAAGGTTGTACAATGCCGCCCAAATTAAAAACTACATTTCCCTGCCTCCCTTGCAGCAGTCACGTGATCACATTCTGATTAATGAGATGTAACTGGGTGTATTGCTCGGGACTTGGAAGAAGGCTGCTTAAACGGAGCTGGCCCGTTTGTCTCCGTCAGCATTTCCTCCTCCTTGCCACCAGCAACACGGTTGGAGCTCCAGCAGCTTTTTGGACCATGAGATGGTTTGGGGATGCAAACTAGGTGATAAAATTGTGGAGAGGAAGATGGAGCCTGGGATCAACATAGTAGCTCTGGCCTGCTCAGCTCCAAACTCCCTTTATGTGAGAGAGAATACACTTCCATCTCGCCGAAGCCTGTGATTTGGATTTTCTGTTTATGCATCCAAATCTGATCCCTATCAATATGGTTACTCACCTGGTCATAGGCAACATTTTAGATCAGGGCTTCTTAACTTTTTTTGTTTCATGGACCCCTTCGTCAATCAGGTGAAAACCACGGACTCCTTCTCAGAATGTAATGGCAGATAGTTTTTTTTGTTTTGTTTTGTTTTGTTTTTTTTAAAGATTTTATTTATTTATTTATTCATTTATCCCCCCCTTACTGCTTGTGCTCGCTGGGTCAGCTAACCACGCCGTGTGGGCGGGCTTGCCTTCATCAGGAGGCCCCGGGAACCGAACCCGGGGCCTCCCATATGGTAAACGGGAGCCCTACTGATTGAGCCACAGCCGCTTCCCTGGCAGATAGTTTTATGACACTCAACATCAGCATGTCTTTAAATTAACTTTTAGGATTATTCAAAACTATGTTTTACAACTTTCCCATAATTTTTTTTTTTCTTCTTTTTTTTTTTTTTTTTTGGTAAACCGAACAACCAACAATAAAACAACCATTTGGAATTTTCGCACTACTGCAGAGATTTAGCTGGTCCCCAAAATAAAAGTACTCCTTTCCTTGTAAAACAATCACCAGTTGCAGTTGGATCATTCCCAGTTCCCCAGACTCCATCATGCAACACACTCTCATCCCCCACACCCAGGCTAACTACTCTCAATAAGGCAAACCACAGCAAAGAGGGAAAATTAAACAGAGTTTAGCAAAAATCTAAACATTCAACTGGAATTGGTTCTGTTACATCTGCCAAGTTTCTCTTTTCTTTTGTTCACACTTAGGAACTTGGAATGTCCACACCTAGCTTAACACAGGCCCAACTCAAGGGCAACTTTGAACCAGCATAGGTTGGCAGGTTCCCTGAGCCCAGCCCAGGAAACCCAGCAGGAACAGGTGTCCCAGGGATTCTCTGGAGAAGCAGCAGCAACATCGTGCCTGTCTCCCATCTCTTGGTCCCATCATCGTGAGGAGGCCTGGAGAAATGGCAGAGTCAGCAGAGGAGAGGACCATCACAGTACAATGACACCAGCTGGTGTGTCTTCCTGCTGAAGACCTCTGGACAGAAGAGATGATACCGATGTTTGGCAGTGATTCATAGAAAACCCTCTGTATGAAAGGGAACCAAAATGGAAACCCAGGACAGCTGGCTCAAGCCTGGAGCACCCCTGCTAGCAGATGCCTACTTGGGGTTTTCGGAGACTAGGGGGATGGGGAGTGTGCAGCAAGGGAGGTGATGGGTCCTGCTGCTTCTGAAGCTCCATCTCAGCAGCCCTCTGTAGCGCCACCTCCACCAACAGCTGGAAGCTGCTAAAGTCCTCCTTGTCCTGCTCTGGAGGTGTGAGCATGGCGTGTTGAAGAGTCCACCAGTGGGGCTTCCGGCTTCAGCCCTTGTCAGCAGGGTGAGCGTGCTACCAGGGCTCACCAGGGACCTGGGTGGCTCTAGCTCCCCCTGTGGGAAGGGGGCTGCTGGCTTCTCTCCCTGGCCTGGGTGGAGAGGCATAGAGCACACAGACAAGGAGAGCACATTGGTAGGGGCAGGTACAGACACAGCCAGCACTGAGGGGCTGTTGCCTAGGGAGATGGTCATATCTGAGGCTTTGCCCCCACGGCGGGAAATGGCGAACTGGTTAGGGTCTTTGCCATCCTTCCGAAGCATGTCTGGGAGAAGCCGCTGCCGGGCATTGATGAACCAGTTACATATCTGCAGCACTGACAGGTTGGTCTGTCCAGAAAGGCTCAGCTTCTGCTCGGAGGGGTAGGCATTATAACGGTGCAAGTACAGCCAGTCCCGGAGGATCTTCACAGATTCCTTGGGCAGATTTCCTCTCCGCTTCCTCTTGCCCGCCATAGAGAGGAGGTCTTCGTCCTCGCCGAGATCACTGTCCAACATGGTGGTGGTATCTAGTGGCTAGGATGGACCTCGGGCAAGCGTGTCCGTCCCGGGGCAGGGAATAGTTTGTGCCGCAGCCCCATCATGGGGCGCTGGGCGCTGCCGCCTCGGGAGTGTGCGCGCTCGGCTTTGTCCCCATAATTTTAATACCTGGTAAACCTAACATGGTTCAACATCTGTTCAAACGGTCACTTTTGGCAAACATTTAGAAATTCGAGTTTTCCTGTGACGTCGTAAAATCATCTCTGCCATCCTTACCAACCTTTTTGCAGGCGGTTATCCATTGCACTCAGAACACGCTACATCAAAATAAAAATCATACTAAGTCCACACTATACTGTGTATTATTTAATAAATATATCACATCTGCACCAACACGTCCCCACAAGAATAATGTTTTTAAATGCATAAAATAAAATTACAAAGAAAATCAGTTACATATTTTGAAATACAGTTACTAAAATAAAAAGCATATGATATAATACTACACATATTAGCTTCTTTCTTAACACGTTACATGATAATCCAGTACATCAAAATTATAGGAAAGCTAAAGTTAAATTTTATTTTTTAAAGACATGTCAATGTGCAGACTGTTGTTTATCTTGAATAAGAACATTAAAACTGTGGTGTAGTATTTGACAAGGCAATATGCGTATGTTAGACATCTAATTGAGTTGCTTTTTTCCAATTCAAGCTCACGGACCCCCTGAAATCTTTCCACAGAGCTCCAAGGCCCCCTGGTTAAGAACCCGTTTTAGGTGGCTCCTACCTATGCATACAAACCACACCCTGAAAACTACAGGGCAGTTTACAGAACGCAGGAGGCAGGAGCCGGAGAAGGGGGCCGCAGTCAATGAGCACTGGCCAGAGTACCTGAGGGAGGCAAAGAGGGGCTCAGACCTGCCCCCTCACGCATCCAATCTCACCCATGGAGGAGCCACTTTTCCACGGTGAAGGGCTTGGTGAGGGTTGGACCCTAACTTCCTGTCACTTTTGAGAGGATCAAGTTTCAGTTTGGGTGCTGGCAGGAACAGAGAGAGAGAGAGGAGAAATTATGTATATATAATATAAATATATCCTCACAATAGTCCTTTGAGGTGGGGTGTGTGTGTTAATTTTTCCATTAACAGATGAGGAAACTGAGGGCTTGCCAAAGGCCCCACAGCTGGTGGGTGGTGGAGATGAAGCTCAACCACATGCTAGTCAGTCTATACATTTTTTTTGCACATTTCCCACTACCCACTGGTGTTTGTCTGAACTGGTGGTTGAAGGCCTGGGAGGTCCCATCCTGAATAATTTTTTGGAATTTGGAGGGTATAGAGGGTCCAGAGCTGGTCTCATTGATGGTGGGGGCGGGGGGCAACTAATGGGTCTCCCAGGGTACTGCTTTTTTTGGTGTGTGATCAAATGCATAAAACATAAAATTTATCATTTTAACCATTTAAAGAGTACAATTTAGTGGCACTAAGTACATACAGTGTTGTGCAACCTTGCCACCATCTACTTGCAGAACTTTTCATCACTCTAAAAGAAAACCTGTATCCATTAAGCAGTCACTCGTCATTCTCCTCTCCCCAGCCCCTGGTGACCATCAATCTGCTTTCTGTCTCTAATGGATTTACCTATTCTGGACATTTCATATAAATGGAATCACACAATATGAGGCCTTTGTGTCTGACTTCTTTTATGTAGCATTATATTTTCAAGGTTCACCATATTGTTGTATGTACCAGTACTTCGTTCCTTTTTATGCTTGAATAATATTCCATTGTATGGATATGCCACATTTTATTTATACATTCATCCATTAATGGACATTTGGGTTGTTTCCACATTTTGACTCATGCATAGTGTTGTTTTGAACATTTGTGAACAAGTTTTTGTGTGAACACCTGTTTTCAGCTCTTGTGGGTATATACCTAGCTGTGGAATTGCTGGCTCATATGGTAATTCTATGTTTAACTTCTTGAGGAACCACCAAACTGTTTTCCACAGTGGCTGTACCATTTTACATTCCCACTAGCAGGTAAGAGGGCTCCAATTTCTCCACACCCTTGACAATATTTATTTTCCATTTTTTAAAATGAATTTTTTATTATAGCTCTCCCAGTGTGAAATAGTATCTCATTGTGGTTTTGATTTACATTTCCCCAAAGGCTAAGGATGTTGAGCATCTTTTCATGTGCTTGTTGACCATTTGTATATCTTCTTTGGAGAAATGTCTTTTCAACTCCTTTGCCCATTGTATTAGTCAGGAGTCTCTCGGGAAACAGAATCAACAGGAGATATCTGTCAATAGTATGAGATTTTATAAGAGTCTCTCCCGTGATGGTGGGGATGCATAAGTCCAGGTTCTTCAGGCAGGCTGCAAACCAGGGCTTTCGATGAAAGTCCAATGAAAGGTCCTTGATGAGTTTCTGGGAGAAATTGGCTGTCCAAAGACGAGCTGGGAAATTCTCTCTGAATGTTGAAATCACTTCTCCTTTTAAGGCATTCAACTGATTAGATAAAAGTGTCACCCATTGATGATGCAATCTCCCTGATTGCTGCAGATGTAATCAGCTACCCACGCAGTAAACTCACTGGTGACCGAAGTCCATAAATGCTCTTGTATTACAATTAGCCCAGTGCTTGCTGGAACAAACACCTGGACACAATTACCTGGCCAAGTTGACACATTAACCTAACCATTACACCCATTTTAAAAATTGGGTTGTATGTCTTTTTGTTGTTGAGTTGTTAGAGTTATTTATATATTCTGGATACAATGTACAAATAGTTTTTCCCATTCTGTGGGCTGGGAGTTTGGTTTTGATTTCAAAAATCTAGTATTTGGCCATCCTGTCTGGACAACAAAATAAGAAAATGCAGGGTGTGTGACTATTCAGGATTTTCTAATTCAAGGAGTCTCCTCCTCAGATGGAGGGCACCCCTTCGCTGAATCTCACCTGGGTAAGAACCCACTGGCCCCTCCATGAAGGGCAGCCCAGCAAGTCAGGGGCAGTGTCCTGGAGTCCCCTCTGGTCATTGTGTGGAATTGCCCCTTGTTTGCACCATGGGTGCATAGACTACATGACTGTGCAGCATTCTTCATTTCTACAAACATCAGGAAATGTTTAATTCAAAACAGCAGAAAACCCAACCCTTGTATCTTTACATCTTTCTAAACGGTGTCAACGTCTTTCAAACACTGGTTCCTATTTGTCATTGCAAGATGGCTGCCCAAAATCTCTGAGGCTACAGGTTTCTTTGGTGTGGTTTAATTTTTTGATACTTCCTTTAAATGGTGGAACCTTTCCTGAAGGATGGGCTAGACTTGGTGACTTGCTTTGAACAAACAGAAAAAAAGTTGAAGTGGCCATGTGTAACCCTAGAGATTAGGTCATAAAAGATAATGTAATTCATGGTTTCTTGGAAATGTTGAAGGACTATGGCCACCCAGTCGGGCCAGGAAGTGAGGGGGGCCCCAGGGGAGCCCCTTGGCCAATAGAAAGTGAAGATGTCATCTGTGGAGAGGGCTGTCCTGCTTCCTGAGGTGTGGAGCTGTGAACATGTGCACATTAGGGCTGATGGACTGTGTGGTCTCTCCTTAAGTCACAAGGCCCAGTGAAGTCCTGTGTCAGTGGGGAATAAAATCAAGGAGTAATAAATGCAGGAGTGCTGGGGTGGATGGGTGGGCAGAAAGGGGGAGCAAGGCCCCTGGAAAAGGCACAGAGGAGTAAACACAGCAGGGGCTCTCTCACCTTGCCATGTTGCTTGTTTTTTTTAATTTGCTATTTAATGTTGTTCTACGTAAATAAAAACTAAAATTTTAAATTAAACAAAGAAACAAACAAAAAAGATAATGCAGCCTTCTGCTTGCTCTCTCTCCGATCACTAGCTCTGGGGAAAACCAGCTGCCATATTGTGAAGCTACTCAAGCAGCCTTAGGTGAGGTTCATGAGGTGAAAAACTGAAGCTCAGCTCACAGCCAGGGAGAACCAAGGCCTTCCTCTAACAACAATTGGAAAGTCTTGAAATTGGGCCTGTTTAATCAAGAAGTTTGGAAGTAGGTCCTCCAGCCCCAGTCAAGCCTTCAGCTGACAGCAGTCCCACATAAGGTACCTTCACCTTGAACCATCCAGCTAATATTACTGACCCACAGGGACGGAAAGAACCAAGATTGTGGTTTTAAGCTACTAAGCAACAATAGATAACTAATACATTCAGCCTCATCCAGGGAGAATAATGTTCTTCTAGAAGCTCTTGCAGAAAAGGGGGGAATCTCTCCCAGAAGCCTCCAGCCCACTTTTCCCTGCATTTCATCGGCCTAAACAGAATCCCAGGTCTATCCTTCAACTAATGACTGTGGCCAATGTGTAGGATGAGGTTGATAGCTGAGTAATTGCCTTTAAGTCAAGAATTTCTGAATTTTAACTTAGTTATATGCTTCTCTGGAGGAAAAGCAAGTTGGATGCTTTTCTTTGTGGAAGCTCCTGGCCCATGTTGGAGGCCCAATGTGCTCTGGAGGCCAGAGGCTCTTCCAAGCAATGTTTTCTGTCCGAGAACTCGCTGCTTCTTCCAGGGTGCTGCTTGTGAGGCGTCATCTATCCAGGCTGATGTCATTCCAGGCTGGAGGTCACCAGTGAGGCAAAACAAGCTTCCTCTAAGCTCTCTTTATCAAAAAGTCCATGACTGGATGGAGGCAAAGTAGATTAGAGGTTACCAGGGGCCCAGGGTGAGCAGGGAGGGTACTTTATGGCTGAATGGGTGGGTACAGAGTTTCTGTTTGGGGTGATGGAACAGTTTTGATAACAGATGGTAGCGATAGTAACACAACCTTGTGAATGTAATCAACTTAAAAATGGTTAAAATGGCAAATTTTATGGTATGTATATATATATATGTTAACACACACACACACACACACACCACAGTCCATGCTTGGGGCAACTCCCTTAGGAAAAACAACCATTATTGATGAGTGCAAATATTTTTTCTTCCTTCTGAAGAGCTGCTGCTTTAAATTTGTTGGAAGCGGTTCAACACTGGTGAATTCCTGGGTCAAGTGGCTGTGTAGGAAGAATTTCACTGTCATGGTTGATCTACAGGCTGCTAGACATACCAAAAGAGCCGGCAGGAAGTCGGCTCGGTGTGTACTTGTTTGTATGTGTGTTTGGTAACAGCTTTTCTGAGATATAATTCACATATAATACAATTCGCCCATTTAAATTGTGCAATTCAATGGCTTTTAGTATATTCACAGAGTTGTGCAACAATCAATTTTAGAACGTCTTCATTTGCATCAACCCAAAAAGAAACTCCATACTCTTCATGTATCATCCTCCAAGCCTCCCAAGCCTCCAGCCATAGGCAACTGCTAATCTACTTTCTGTCTCTTATGTGTGTGTTTTATTTTATTTTATTTTATTTTATTTTTTTTTAAAGATTTTATTTATTTATTCATTTATCCCCCCCTTGCTGCTTGTGCTCGCTGGGTCAGCTAACCACGCTGTGCGGGCGGGCTTGCCTTCACCAGGAGGCCCCAGGAACCGAACCCGGGGCCTCCCATATGGTAAACGGGAGCCCTACTGATTGAGCCACAGCCGCTTCCCTATGTGTGTGTTTTAAATCTATTCTTTATAAGATAAGATTTTGGATAAAAATAATGGAGGAAAGTCATATTCTTTAATGTAAACTATAAAGGCGTAGTATGGATTGTTGCCATGAAGTTTCTCTATTGCATGTGCATGTATTCTGATGGACATATTTTTATCCAGTGGGCTATATTTTTGTTGAAATATTTTGACAACTTTATTGTGATTGATCCGGGAAGGTGGTAGGTACAGGAGGGTGTGTGGGAGGGAAAGGGGCTGGGAAGAGGGGTAGGAGGGTGGGCTGGGAGAAACAGGACTGCAGGAGTGGTTGAGAAAGCAGAGTAGGGGAGGAAAACAACAGAGGCCCAGTGGGTGGGCAGGGCCGAGGGGATATCCTGGGCACAGCGGTGACCTGATTTGCCAAGGTCTTAGCCTCATGCTGGACCGCAGCTCCAGGGCCTCAGGGCCCCTTCTCGAGCCAGCCATGCTGAATCACAGCCACAAATCAGGGCCAGCTGGGGAGGATGACGAGGACTGGGGCTTCAAGGTGAAATCCCTTTGTTTCTTCACATCCCTCCAAGGCTGGGGTGATGTAGGCCTCCTTATCTCCTCCTCCTGCTTTGCCCTCTGCCATCAGCCTCTGCAGGTCTGCGACGATTTCTGAGCTGGTTTCACACAGGGCAGGTGGAGGGGAGGAGCCAGACATGCTTCTCTGAGAGGTCACTCTTCTTAAAAAAAAAAAAAATTAATTGTGGTAATGAGTATATATAACATAAAATTTACCATTTTAGCCATTTTTAAGTGTACAACCCAGTGGCATTAGTTACATTTACAAGGTTGTGCTACCATCACCACCACCCATTACCAAAACTTTTCCATCACCCCAAACAGAAACTCTGTACCCATTAAGCCAGAGCTCCCTATTCCGCCGCCCCCCATCCCCCATCCCAAGTAACCTTGAATCTACTTTCTCTTTGAATTTGCTTATTCTAGATATTTCCTGTAAGTGGAATCATACAATATTTCTGCTTTTGTGTCTGACATTTCTCAGGGTAGGTGCTTTTGGTATAGGCCCCTGTGGCTCTTTGGGGGGCTTGAAGCCTGATTTCAGGCTGGCCTCGGCCCCTGCTTTGTTCTAGTGACCCAGGGTAGGTCTCTGTCCCTCTCTGGATTTCAGTCTCCCCATCTGTACAAAGGGGGCCTAAGGAAATGATGCGTAAGGGCCTTTCCAGGCCTCAGCCTGTGAGACCTCGGTTAGCTTAGGCTAATTTTAAATATTTAACATCCAGTCATGGCTCTACATTATGCAGACTGTTTTCTTACGTTACTCACTGCTCACATTTAAGGTCCACAGGCTCACTTCTCAGCAGCGTGACAAAGGGCCAAGACCCGAGGCCTGGGAGAGGGACAGCCCGGTTCTGTGGCGCGTTAGTGCTGTGGCCTTGGGCAGGTGCCCACCCTGGCTACACCTCGGTTTCCTCATCTGTAAAGCAGGAAAAGTGCTGCCTCTTAAGGGAGCAGACGACCGGAATAATGGTGGTCATACTCCTGCATACTCCTGCATACCACAAGCGCTCAACACATTCTAACAATCGGGACGTGAAAACCAGTGGCACTTTTCTGAGGCCACAGAGCCAGGTGCTCTTTCTGCCATACCATGCCAGCTCCCCCCAGGTGTCAGTGGAGAGCCAGGATGGTCTTTTTTTTTTTTTTTTTTTTTTTTTACCAGGAGGTCCCAGGGATCGAACCCAGGTCCCTCCATATGGGAGACAGACACCCAACCATTTGAGCCACATCCGTCCCCCAAGGATGGTCTTGATATACTGAATCCAGATGCTGGGGAGGCTGGGCAGGGTCCCCAGGCCTGGCCTCCTGCAGGCTGCACCCTGGCCTGGGAGGCTGGCTGCCTGGGGGCACTGCTCTACTTCCTGCTTTGCTCCTGCATCATCAGAACCTGGAAGGGGGCATTGGAGGAATTCCAGAGCAGTGGGCTGGGGTGTGCTGCCCAGGCCAGCCTCAGCTAGGAGACCGAATAAGACAGGGTTGTGGGAGGCCTGTGGGGTAAACTTCAGGAAGCCTGACAAGGCCGAGTCCTGCTCACCGGGACCCCGTTCTCCACTACTGTGGGGACAGAGTGGGCAGGGCCCCAGGTGGAGAATCAGTTTCTGGCGAGGCTCTTCCCATCCCTCATTCTCTGTTCCTCCTTTCCTAATCCGACCCCTGCTCATCCTTGCGAAGCATGGTGTAGCCCGTGAGGAACTTTCTCTGGAGCTCATGTCCTTCCTGTCCTACTGGCCTGGCCCCCTCCCAGGTCCTCCTTGCCTGCTCCGTCCTGGCCCTGCCTCCCACCCACTGCTCTCTGCCTGCCTGGGTCTGCCCATCCAGGTTCCTGCTTCCCGTCCTGCACTCCTCGAGCGGAAGGTCCACGGAGCGTGAGGCCCGTGTGGAGGGCTTCGCCATGCCCTCTAGCTCACACGGAGACCTGCACTGGCGTGGACATTCGTCCTTTCTCAAGGTCACTGGCTGGGCTTTGGTCCCCATTCCCTTCTCATTTGCTCTCTGGACTGTTCCTTGAACTGTTGCCTATCCAAGAGGGTAGGAAACTGGCCTGAGACCAGCAGGCTGTGGATGGCCATTCTTTGTGGAGGCAAAGCCTGCCCTGATCTAGCCTTCCTTAAGGCAGCTCAGTGTCCAACTACAGGCCGGTGAAAGGCATGAAAACTCAAAGGGATGAAAACACAGACGCGGAACCCTCCCTTTCTCCTTTTCTTCTTCCTCTCCGGCGGCACTATTTGGCAGTATTATCTGCCCTCTCCTTGAGCAGCAGTCCTCTCCTGGCCGCCTCCAGGCTCTCTCCTGCTTTCTCTAAGTGCTCCTCCCTTGTCCTCATTTTCCTCCCAATCCCAGCCCTGGGGGCCACTGAGCCTCAGCCCCCAAATCCCGCTTTATCCCTCTCCTTGAAGGCGAGGCTCCTCCAGAGGCTTACTGTGCTCCTGGCTTCCACACTGCCTTCCCCAACCGTGAGCTCCCGTGCGGGCCCTGGACCCCGTGGAGTTCCAGTGAGCAGGGCCACGAAGAGCCACGGCTGATGCTGCCGGGGTAGGAATGAATAAATGCATCGTCCCCCCACCCCTGCTTGCCACCCCACACGATCTGCCCCACCTAACCTTCCATGGTGAACACTGAACGTAAAAGAAAAAGGCACAGATGACCTCATTCATCTGAAAGAATGGGATGCAGCTTTTATAAGAGATAGTTAAGGAACATTTAATAATCAAGGGGTAATGCTAGTGAAAACCCAGCAGCACCGAAAACTGTAGGAACACAATGACCTTTGACAACTGTGTGCGTAGAACAGCCAGAAGCTTCTGGGCCACTGTAGTGAGATTGCTCTCTGGAGAGGCAAGGAGGTTCTGGACCCTGGGACGTCAGCCACAGTGAGGCCAGGGATTGGTCCCTACTGAAAATTTAGAATATTTTTCTTCAGGGAAAATGAGCAGCACAAGTGAGAAGTGGCAGAGCCACAGTGGGGATCTGTCTGAGCCCTCCCTGATGCCCCTGCCCTGAAGCCACAGCTGGACAAGCCCACCCACATGTTCCAACCTCTGGCCAGCCTTTCAGGGCCCTGACGCTTCAGTTTGAATGGATTGTCCCAAATCAGCAGACATTTGAAGACACTTCTAACAAGAAATGCAGAAACCAAAACAAACAGCCAAAGGAACACAGAGGAAACAGAGACAATGCAGAGAGCAAAAGAAAACTGAAAAACTCCGAAGGCTAATGTCTTCGGAGAATTAAGGGAAGCAGCACATTGTTATTCCCATTCAAGAAAGGACCCTTGAAAATTAATAAAAAATGCATGATAATGGAAATAAAAATTGAAACATAGAGATTGGAAGCCGAAGTAGGGAATCTCTCATTAGGTGGAACTAACAGACAAAGAAATGGAAAATGAGAGAGGAAAGAAAAAAAAAAAAAAAAGATAAACCCGTGGGATTCAACACATGAATAACAGGAGTTTCAGAAATAGAGAACAGATCAAATAGAGGTGAGAAATTATGAAATAAATTACATGAGAAAATTTCCAGGCATTTGAGAACACGAGTTTCCAAACTAAAAACACTCACCAAGTACCCAGCTCAAGGACAATGGTAACAAGGTGCATGATTGTGAAAGTTTAGAGCAGCCCAAATAAAGAGAAGGCCCTGAGAGCTACTGGGGGGAAGGTAAACCGATAAATGTAAGGATTCAGAACTCAGAATGGCTTTGAACTTCTCAATGGACACAAGAGGCAATTATCAAAAAGACAACGGAACTATGCTTTAAAAAAGTATTCAAAACTGCAATTTCCAACCTAGAATTCTATAGCCAAACTCTCAACCAAGTAAGGGAACAGAATAAAGACATCTTCAGCTGAGCAAGTTCTCAAGATTTTCTCTCTCGCACATCCTTTCTAAGGAAGGTATGAAAGACGCTGCTATGGGTTGAACTATGTCTCCCAGAAACATACGTTGTGGTCCAAACCCTCAGCACCTGTAGATATAACCTTATTTGGAAATAGGGCCTTTGCAGGTGTAACTAAGTTAAGATGAGGTCACACTGGATGAGGGTGGGCCCTAATCCAACGTGACTGCTGTCCTTACAGTAAGAGGACAGACAGACAGA
Organism: Tolypeutes matacus; assembly: GCA_026826555.1. NCBI lineage: Eukaryota > Metazoa > Chordata > Mammalia > Cingulata > Chlamyphoridae > Tolypeutes > Tolypeutes matacus. The sequence continues at coordinate 5,306,606 of JAKSZT010054396.1, forward strand.
GGGAAGAGGACATGGAGAAACAAGGCAGAGATTGGAGTTACACTGCCACAAGCCAAGACGCCAAACACCAGAAGCCAGAAGAGGCCATGAAGGATTCTCCCTTACAGGTTTCAGAGGGAGCACGACCCTCTGACGACTTGATTCTCAATGTCTGGCCTCCAGAACTAGAAGGGAATACTTTTCTGTTGTCTTGAGCCAGCAGTTTGTGGTACTTTGTGATGGCAACCCTAGGAATGAAATTAAGATGGAGGCGTTCTGGCAAAACAAGGGAGCCATGTGATCCAGGAAACAGGAGCGAGTGAAAGGAAATTTCCAAGAGGATAGTGAGCTATAGCTGGATACTAGCTGTATACAGGCTTAGAGACGAGCAGCATGGATTGGGAAAAGTGGAAGGCCCAGGCAGGATGCTTCCAAGAAGAAACGGAAATGGAAAGGAACCTGATGTAGATGACAGTATCGAGATTTCCATTCCCCTCTAGGAAGTGGCATCAGGAGTAAGGAGAGTTGGAGCAGAGGAGTTTGACTTTTTCTTATAAGCTTAGTGGTGCTGAAACGGTCGGTTTTGTGTGTCATCTTGACTAGGCTTCAATCAAACAGGAATCTAAGTTTTGCTGTGAAGGGATCTTGTAGCCATGATTCAATTCTATAATCAGCTGACTTTAAGTAAAGAAGATTATCCTATATAATCTGTGTGGGCCTAATCCAATGGCTGGAGAGGCCTTGAGAGTGGAGCAGAGGCTTCCCTGAAGAAGAAATTCTGCCTGAGGTCAGCAGTTTCAATTAGTACGTAGGCGTTCCAGCCTGCCCTTCCTAATGGCCAGCACTGTGGATTTTGGACTTGCCTGCCATCCCCCACAGATGCAAAAAGCAAATCCTGTGTGATGAATTTCTTAATATCTAATATCCCGCTTTTTCTGTTTTTTCTAGTTGGGCCCTGACTGATAGAAATACAGTTTGAATTTTTAAATCACCTACATGGATTATTTTGATGATTTTGCATTGAAAAATTGGCAAAATTTCAACCACTGGAAAAAAGAAAGACACCAAGAAGAATCAATAGGAAAAAAGGGCTGGAAGGAAATATACCAAAATCTTTTCAACATTTGTCTGAGGGTGGTAGAACTACAAGTATTACGGTAGTAGTCCCCGTGGCCATCCTTTTTGCCCCCCTTTCCATCAAATGCTACTTTGTAATGAGACTTTCTCTCTTTTGTTCCCAGAATACCCCATTAATGAGTTAAAGCCTATGGGCATAAATTAAAATTAGTATGGTACAAAATGATCCAACTTAATGAATTTAGGTGTAAATGATAAGCTTGAAATGTAAGAGTGTGACAGACTTTTAGCAGTAAAACTAGTTATTTACGATTGTATCCTCCAGAGTTCTTAGTGGTAAACAACAGAATGCACTTTAGCTAATGTGGACAGAAGAGGTATTCATCAAAAGGAACACGAGGTAGTTAACAAAATCTCCAGGAGGGTAAATAAACAGGGTCAGATGCCAAGGTGTCAGGGGCATTGCTAAAATCACACCCCAGGACCGCTTAGTGGTGACCCCGCTGAGCTCTACAGGGCTCTGAGGCTGAGTGGAGTCCACACGGCGCCTGCCTCGCCCTGATACTACCTTCTCAACCAAAATTTCACAAGGGAGCACCTGACTGGTAGAGCCCAAGTTGTCTGCCTGCATCCTAGTTGCAGGGGATGCTGGGAAAGTGAATTTCTGTCTTTTGCCTTGACGAGGTGTGGGGAGTCATTTGATGGAGAATCTCCAAAAGGGCCATCTGTGTGAATTTGTGCGTGGGCAGCCCAGCCCCGGAATCCCCGGCAGTGTTTGATAAAATCCAGGACCACCTTCCTTGCCCACATAAACAGAGAGTGCCCGATGGCTGCCGCTGGGACAGCAGGGTGGGTGTTCAGGTGTGGCGATGCTGTCACTCTGCTGGGACCCATGACTGCGTCGCTGCCCCTCCCCTGCCAGGTGGCAGGGATCCACCGAACTTCCAGGGGTCTGCTTCCTGTACTCCTCCATTCACTCCGAGCTTTAAATCACTCTCCCTGAGCCAGGGACAGTATCTTCTAGGGAGGTGGGAAGCTGCACCAAAGCTTGATTTGGATTTAACTCCTATTTAGTGGCCAGCATCCTCTTTGTAAAGGGAAAAGAATCTTCTAGAAAAAAACTTCAGTTTTTCTTTCTTACATTTTATTTGAATGAGGTATAACTTGCAGTCAATAAAATGCAAAAATCCTAGGTGTATATAGCTTGGTGAATTTTCACATATATAAACACAAAAGTCAAGACAGAACATTTCCAGCATCCCAGCAAGTTCTCTCATGCCTCTCCCAGGCATTACCCGACAAAGGAACCACTTCTAACACCATAAGTTAATTTTGCTGAGTTTTGAACTAGATGAAAATGGAATCCAACAGTATGTCTTTTTTTGTATCTGGCTTCTTTTACTCAGCATTAAGTACTCAGGAGATTTTACTTTTCTTTGTTTATTTTATTCCTTAGGGTTCTACGATGAGCCTTTTTATGGCTTTAATTTCATTGATTTATTTTTTTACAAATAGTAGTATCTTTAAAAATAATAATAGCAATACCTGCCAATTACAAAATTTTCAGAAAATATAGGACATTTTTTTTTCACAAGTAGAAAAAGTAGAATTTTAAAATTCAGGGAACTATAATAAAACAGTTTATAATCACATATACAAATAGTTGGGTCACAACTTGCTGCCCCAAAGCTGGCAAGGTGGTCAGGTCCCCTCTTGCGCCCCTCGTTACCCCCAAGCCCTCACATCCTGACAGGTGCCTGCCTATGCCTTGGGCTCACCGAAGGGGCCAGTGGGCAGCCAGCAGAGGCAGAGGGCCAGATATCTCAAGAGCCTGATGGGCCAGCTCCAAGGGGTCTCCCTGGGCTTCAGGGAGCCTCTCTGTCTGTGGAAATTCCAAACTGAGCCTTGCATCCCGACTGTGGGAGGGGCTGTGTGTGGGCTGGAGCCAGCTGGAGGAGGGCGGCCAGGCACCACGCCACTCCGCGCCTAGCCTTGAGCTGGGGTTATAAGCTTGGGCGGGGGGGGCCTGGGCCAGAGTCTCCCCAGCAGTGGCAGTCGTGGGGACAGCATGCTGGTCAGGTGGCTCCCTCCGCGCTCTGCCCTGGTCAAAGGCTGCCAGCCGCTCCTGAACTCCCCGTGGGAGGGCACAGGACACCCCAGAGTACCTACCAGAGAAGCAGCCAGCTTCTCCACTCGCCGCCCCCGCCCGTTCAGTGAGATCCCCTCCCTTGGTGACAATGGCTGGCTGAATCTGTACCGTTTTTGGAGGGAGAATGGCATGCACGAAATCCACTACCGCAACATCCAGCATTTCCGGAAGTATGGTCCCATTTACAGGTAAGCCTGGAGAGGGGTGGGGGCCAGCGGGATCGGGAGGCAGAGGGGCTTGGGCAGTCCTGCTGTGTCCCCTCCCACCCCAGGCTCCTGGCTACCTTCTGATGTGATTTCTCTGAGGCCTGAGGAAGGTGGCAGAAGAAGGGAAAGGCTTCCCAGTTTGTGGGTTAGGTTCCCAGGCCAGAAGTATCAACCTTCCCCAGGCCCCATCCCCTTTAAAACTTTGTGGGGCTGGTGAGAGAATGAGCACTATGAAAAGCTTACCCACATCCATTGCCCTCAGGATGCCTCGTGAGGGAGGCTGACGATGCCTACCTGTGATCCTAGAGGGCTCAGAGAGGTCAGGATTCTTGCCCTCGTCACCCAGTGATCTCCCTGTCCTGCTGGGGTGCAGCCCTCGGCTTCTGGAGGGGCTGGTTCTGTCCCTCCCACGTGGCCTGGATGGGTAGCTTCCCCGTGCCCAGGATCTACCTTGCTTCCAGCTAGGAGGGAGGGCCTTGGGTCTGTGGCCCCGGGTGAGGGGTCTCCCTTGCCTTGTTTAGCAACCTTCAAGCCACATCTGGGTTCTTTTCTGAGCACACAGCTGAGAGGAATGGGGGGGGGGCAGGGAGAGGGTACAAGGAGGGACAGTGCATTTTATTTAAGAGAATGGGTTTACTGGGACAGTTATGAAAACATTCAGAGTACAGGGAGCTGGGGAGGAAGATGGATCTAAAAGGTGGGCTGGCTGGGGGTAGAGTAGGGTGGGAGGACAGGCTTGTTTGTGTTAGGTCTGGCTGCCCACTAGTCAGGGTCCCTTGTCCTGCTCCCACAGCCCCTTTTGAGGTCTACACTTGATCTTAGCCAAAAGGCTGAGAAGCGATTTCCTTTTGAGGTCTAAATGGCTGTTTTATACAGCTGCTTTGGAGGCAGGGAGGACCCCTTGGCCCAGTGCCTGGACTGGGGAGAAGGTTGGCCGGTGCCTCTCCCCTCGCCTCTCTGCATGTCCTTAGCTGTCTGAGTCTCTGCCCCCAGCCTTACTTGGTGGGTTGGCCTCTTCTTGTCAGTCTGCTGCTTCACGCCTCCCTCCTCATTCCCGGCTTCCAATGCCCCCAGGAGGACCAAGAACGACTCTCTTCTTTTATCATGCCCCTTTCTGTTCTTTGAGTCACTTTCATCTGAGCTTGCAACATATCCTTGAAGTGGGTGTTATTCTCCCCATTTTAGAGATGGGGAAACCGAGGCCCAGGGAGGAGAAGGGTCTTGTCAGGGTCACACTGCTCAGCAGGGTAAAGCCAGGGCTGGAACCTGAATTTTCTGTCTTCCAGTTCCATGCACCATCATGACACTCTTCAAGTCTGAGAACCATAAACTTCTGAATAAACGTGAGGGATTTAAATATGACTTTCGTGGGTTTTTTCTTTAACACAAAAGTTGTTCCTGTTCTTTATAGAACAAGTTGGAAAATACAAACACAAATGAAAAGCTGAAATCAGGTACAATTCAACTTCCATGATATATATGCTGTTTGATGTCCCACATCAATACATCAAGAACTTCTTTTCTCTTTCAACGTAAGTTTAAAAGGCAGCACCGTGTTCCACAGTATGGATGGGCCATGTTTTTTCAGCAGTTGTTTAAAGTGGCTCTTTGGTGCCTTTTTTGTGATTAGATACAATGCTGTGATCAATTCCCTCAGCCTGGCCCCATGTCTGGGTCATTGCCTTGGGCTGGATTCCCAGAAAGGGGATTAATAATAACAGTTCAAGGATTTTGCTGAGCTGGGGGGTTAGGAGGGTGGAATGGAGCACATGGTGGCTGGAAAAACACTGGGACATTTTCTGGGAGGTCACAGGCAAGCGAAGGGGACTGGGGGAGGCAGCCGAGATCCTGTGACTCAAGGGTTAAAGCAGCCTTCTCTCTCTTTATCTCTCTCTTTTCCCAAGCACTTGGCTAGTACCTGTGTGTTTTTACATCTTGATATTTTGCCTTAAAGCAGGGGTTCTTAACCTTTTTTGTTCCACAGACTCCTTTGCTGTCAGGTGAAAACAGCAGACCCCTTACTCGGTCCACACTATACTGTGTATTATTTAATAAATATATCACACCCACACCAACACATCCCCACAAGAATAATGATTTTTTGAATTTCTATTCAAGCTCATGGACCCCTTAAGAACCCCTGCCTTAATATCTTAATATCTTGAATGAACTTTCTTATGCAAAAGGCAGATGCAAGTGAGAAGTGGAATTTTCTGTTGTCTTCTAATAATTGTATTTTACTAGAAACAATCTGCAAAGTGCTTTGACAGGTATATCCATACTTGGGGCTTGATATTTTCTTGCAGTTTTAATAGCGAGAGAGCTTTGCCAGGTGTCTGACTCCTGGGGGTGGGGGTGGGGGCCACCCCCAGAATTTCCATCCTGCAGCCTAGAAGAGATTTGCTGGCCTAGCTAGCCATACCCAAATTGTCCTCCCCTGGTACATGGAGTCATGCCAAAGATGACATGCCAGTGAGCCATGTTTCTGAGCTCTGCAGGTGGGTGAGAGGATGGGGGTTGCTGAGGGTATGGACAAAGACAGAGCGAGTGTGGGATGGAGGACGTGAAGGTCCCTGGAAGTCTCTAGGGTGAAATGGGGGTGGGGCTGAATCTGGACACGTGCTGGTGGATGACAGCCACAGTGGTGAAAATGAGGCTGATGATGAAGCTGCACTCAGAGTGCTCATCGAGGGCCACATCTATATGGTGCTTCATGCCATTTCATCCTTCAGCAACCCTGTGTGATGGTACTGTAGTTCTCTCCACTGTACAGAAGAGTAAACAGACTCAGACAGGGTAAGGGTCTTGCCTCAGGCCACATGGTGAGTGAATTCTGGAACCTGGATCAAGCCCTAGCATTGTCTGACTCTGGAGCATCCACTCTTCTTAAAAAAGTATTTATTTACTTATCTATCTATTTATTTATTTATTAAGGAGGTACCAGGGATTGAACCTAGGACCTCGTTCATGGGAAGCAAGTTCTCAACCACTGAGCTACACCTGCTCCCCTGGAGCATCCACTCTTCACCATAAGGTGGCTGTGCTGAGACCCTGTTCTGATTGCCCCGTGTCTCCATGGGCTCCTTGGATGCCTATGTCACAGCCCTTCTCCCCTGCCACCCCAGGGAGAAGCTCGGCAACAGGGACTCGGTTTTTATCATCGACCCTGAAGATGTGGCCCTTCTCTTTAAGTCCGAGGGCCCCAACCCAGAACGATACCTCGTTCCGCCCTGGATGGCCTATCACCAGCACTACAAGAGACCCATCGGAGTCCTGTTCAAGTGAGTCCTGGGCCATCTCCCGGCAGCTGGGTGGAGGTGAGGGGCATCTGTGGGGTGCGCAGAGGTTTGGGCCTGAAGGGCTGGGGCCAGGCTTGCCCTGCCTGTTCTGGCTGGTGTCTCTAGGCAAATAAATCCCTGGAATCTTCTTGCCTCCATAAAACAATGATGGTGATGATGAATGGTCAGCTGAAGATCTTAGTAAAAAAAGACCTTACAAAGTTCTCATTTATTGGCTCATTCATTAAGTCTATTGGATTGAGCACCTACTATGTGCCAGGTGCTGGGGCTCCAATGATGAGTAGGGCAGGGCCTTGCTACCTAGAGTCCCGCAAAGTCTAAAGGGACAGTGAGAAATATGGACAAGTCTGTGTTAAGTGCAGTGGGTACCTATTTCCATTAAATTGCCTATCAAAAATTTTAAATGTGACTATATCAAGCGCTGGTGAGGATGTGAAGCAACTGGAACTCTCGTGCATTGCTGGTGGGAGTGTAAACTGTTGCCACTACTTTGGAGAATGGTTGAACATTACCTCCTAAAGATGAACATTCACATACCTATGACCCAGCAGTTCTGCTCTCAAGGATATACTCCCAAGAAACTCTTGCACGTGCCCCCAGGGGATGTGTAATAGACTGTTTATGGTAGTGTTGTTCCTAATAGCAGGAACCAGCAAACCACCTAAATGTCCAACAGGAGTGAATGATAAATGGTGTTATGTGCCTGTCAAATGAATGACTCAGGTTCCCACAGCAATATGAGTGATGCTTAGGAACATAAAATTGAGAGTAAAAAGGAAGCCCCCAGAAGCATGACAGTTTTTTTTTTTCCCCAAACACCTTTTTTTTTTTTTTACTTTATTTTGTACATGTAATAATTGAAAATATAAACAATTAAAAACTAAAAAGTAAACACAGATGAATAAATATATACATTTCTCAATTAAATGTACTGGATACATATAAATTTTTTTTTGAATCAAACAATATGTTACACAATATATTTGGTTCATAGTAATGCATTCATACCGTATTTGTCCTTTTGTGTCTGGCTTGCTTCACTCAACATGATGTCCTCCAGGTTCATCCGTGTTGCCATATGCTTTACGACTTCATTTCTTCTTACAGCTGCGACAGTTTTTATTTTTATTTTTATTTTTTATTTTTTATTTTTTTTATTTTTCGACAGTTTTTAAAGAAGTTATAAACAAGCATACATTTTATAAAAGTATGCTTTAGAAATAAATATAGATCAGATATATAAAACTATACATAAGGGAGGTGGATGTGGCTCAAGTGATTGCGCTTCTGTCTACCATATGGGAGGACCCGGGTTCAATCCCCAGGGCCTCCTGGTGAAGAGCAAGCAGGCAAGCTGGGCCTGCGCGGCAAACCACGCAGCAAGAAGATGATGCAACAACAAAAAAGAGAGACGCAGGGGAGAGTCAAGGCGAGACGCACCAGAAACCAGGAACTGAGGTGGCGCAAATGACGGGTGCCTCTCTCCCACATCGGAGGTCCCTAGGATCGAATCCTGGTGAAGCATGGAGGTGAAAAACGAGAAGAGAAGGCAAGAAACAGACGCGGAGGATTACCCAGCAAATGGGCACAGACAGCAAGTGGGGCTGGGGGGGTGGAGAAAAGGAAAAAAATTAGCAAAAAAACAAAACAAACAAACAAAAACTACACATAAAAGAAAGCAAGCGATTCAGGTTGGCGGGCCCTTAGATGGGGAGGCAGAGAGGACCAGGTAGGCAAATCTAAGGTACTCTCAAGTCCCTAGTTTTCATGTTACCATGGTGAGTTTATTCTAATGCTTTTATAAACAAAACACCCTGACACAATGAAGAGGGATTTGTGTGGATCGATTTTCAGGAGTGTGTATGAACAGAGGATTATGATTTACTCAATTCTGGGTACCTGAGCTCCCTGACCAAAGTGAGTAATGGGGCATGGTGGGGGTGCAGAGGAGGAGAGGAAGGTCAATTTTGCCTTTGCAGGGGCCAGAAAAGTGACAAAGAGGGGCCCTTAAATGGCACAAGGTGTGCCTTGGCCAGGAGGAAGGCACGGTGGCATGGGGGGCATGCCTGCAGCTGAGCGCTGGAAAGTTTCTTAAAGGGTTATGAGAATAGGAGTTCCTTGCTTGCAGCGGCAGCAGAAGGAGTGAAAGGGGGTCGCGGTTTTTGTTCTCTTTTGCTTCCTTTCTTCCTGTCTCCTCTCCCAGCCTGGGAGGAAGCAAGGAAGAGATGAGAGGCAGAGGGTGTTGGGAGGAGATGAGGGTTGGGTCCTGATGGGAGTGCTGGTCATTATAAGCTGTGGTCTGGTCTCCTGGGAGAGCCAAGCCAGGCCCCTCTGTGTTTTCCAGACCTGGGTCTGTGTTTTCTCAGGAGTTCGAGAGAATGGAAGAAAGATCGGGTAGTCCTGAACCAGGAGATAATGGTTCCAGAGGCCGTCCAGAACTTCGTGCCCCTGCTGGACGCAGTGGCTCAGGACTTCGTCAGTGTCCTGCACAGGCGCATCAAGCAGCAGGGCTCCGGGAAGTTCTCAGGAGACATCAGTGATGACCTGTTCCGCTTTGCCTTTGAGTGTAAGGGGCTTGCACCTGGAGGGCCTGGGGGTGGGAGAACTCAGCGTCCACTCTCCCACTCTGATACCCAAGACAGACCCTGCAGAAGCATTGGAATTGGCTTCTGGGATGAACTGCTGATTTCCTCCTCCAACATCAGCTACCAGGGGAAGCTGCCTACCCTTTCTCATCTGGCATTCATACTGTGGGGTTGAGGGTCCCCAAAGCACAGGCTCCCATTGCCACCATCCTCCAAAAGCCAGAGCTTGGTTCAGCTCTTTGATCAGCAAGTTTCCCTCTCCAGGTACATAAGTCTTGAAGTCTGTGAGGAGAGGTGTATTAGTTTCCCAGCTGCCAAAACAAACACCATACAATGGGTTAGCTTAATAGCAGGAACTTATTGCCTCATGATTTCAGAGGCTAGAAGGCTCACTTCCTCCCAGAGTTGGTATCTTCTGACTGATCAGCAATCTTTGGGGTTCCTTGGCTTCTCCATCCCACAGCAACGCGTATAGCAGTGTCTTCTCTTTTCTCCTCTGGGTACCAGTGATTTCCAGCTTCTTCTTTCCATGGCTTCTCTCTCCATCTGCCTTTCGCTCTATTCACAAAGGACTCCAGTAATTCAGATGAAAGCCCAACTTGATTCAGCTGGGCCACACCTTAACTGAAGTAGCATCTTGAAGAGATCTTGTTTGCAATCTACACCCACCAGAATGTAGACCAAAATCTAGAACATGTCCAAACTGGGGCATGCAATTCAATCCACCACAGGAGGTGAAGCTTGGGTGGTTAATCTGAGTTGGGTATTGGGGAACATGTAGGAATTATACAGATGGAGATTTGGGGTGTCTGGAACTTGATGTGAAATCAGGATTCAAATTCTTGACCCAGTAGGGGAGAAAAACTTGGGGTTGTTGTGACTTCTTAGGTCCAGCCAGACTGTGTCCTGGGTGGCCAATTACCCAGGGATTTATGTCCCCCAGTCTCCAATGTGACCTGTTTCAGAAAGTATTTAGCAAATTCATTCATTTACAGATGAGGAAATTCTCTTCCCAGGAGGAAAGTCCAGGGGCTTCTGGGGGTGCTGGTAGGAGGGTCAGGGGAACAATTCTATCCTTAGGCCCTCTCCTGGTTCTGCTAGAGACTCTGTTTCCCACCCACATGTCTCTCCTGAAGGTTGTCAGAAGAGCAGCTTTCTTCAACCCTGCTCTTTCAGTTCTTTGGAATTCAGACCTTAGTTTCTTTACTGAAGAGGTTGAGGCTGGATGCAAGAGATCCTGTATGTTAGGAGGGTGGGTAGGTGGGAGTCCGTGGGAGCTGAGGCTCTCAGGTGTCCAGGGTGGAGGGCATCCTCAGCCTCTGCCTCTTGCCTCCTGCCCCTCCACCCTCCAGCCATCTCCAATGTCATATTTGGGGAGCGCCTGGGGATGCTAGAGGAGATGGTGGACCCTGAGGCCCAGCAGTTCATTGACGCCGTATACAAGATGTTCCACACAAGTGTCCCCATGCTCAGCCTCCCTCCAGACCTGTTCCGCCTGCTCAGGACCAAGACTTGGAGGGACCATGTGGCTTCCTGGGATGTGATTTTCAGTAAAGGTGAGGGCTGTATCCTGGGCAGCCAAGTATGGGAATTGGGAGAGCCTTGTCTATCTCCAGGAAACCCAGGCCTGTGAGAAAGTACGAGAGCCAGCTGGAAGCCCCAGGCTGGGCCTGCCTCTTTGTCCCAAGATAGGTCAATGGCATTGACTTGCCATGTAGGGAACCCACCTTCTGGTGGGCAGAGGTGAGTGCCAGGCATGACCTGGAACTCCTGGAAATGGTGACCAGGTCCTGGCTGTTTGGGATGATTAGATTTTTCTGGAGGAGGATCAAAGGCATCCATCACATTCCTCAAAGTGGTCCATGGTCCCCAGAGGGTTAAGGATAATGTTTCAGACCTGGCTGTGCTTGGTAAAAGAAGACTAGGACTTGGCTGAGAGAGAGAGGGCAGATGAGGCTGGGTGGAGGGGCCGAATGGGTGGTGCTCATGGTGTCAGACCTGGAGTCAAATTCTGCCTCTGCCCCTTACCCCCAAGGGACCATGGGCAAGTGGTTAATGTCCCTGGGCCTCAACATCTTTATCATTTATTCCATAGAGCTGTGGGCAAGAATTAAGTGGAAAAACAGATCTGAAGGGCTTAGTACAAAGTGGCCAGGAAAACAGCAGTTTAAAAGGACAGATAGTCCTCCTTCCCTCCAATCTGCAGGGAACCTCACTCTTCTTTCCTCCTGCTCCACAGCTGAAAAATACACCCAGAACTTCTACTGGGATATGAGACATCAGAGAGACTTCACCAATTACCCTGGCATACTCTACCGCCTCCTGGGAAACAGCAAGCTTCCTTTTGAGGACATCAAGGCCAACATTACTGAACTGATGGCTGGAGGCGTGGACACGGTGAGGTTGTATCACGTGCCTCTCCCCCACCGGACTGCATCGGCGTCTGGAACCTGCTGTTAGGGGGTGTCCTACCCATGTATGGGGTATTCCCTCTTTCCTGGCTCCATCTCCTAAATACTAGTCTACTAGGAGGGTGATGTCAAAGTCAGGTCATCCATGGGACATGGTCAGGGGCTGCTTGGCCATTTTTTCTTTGCCTGTAAGAAGGGGTGAGGCCCAGATTCTCCACGGAATCTTCAAGAGGAGAAAGCTTTGTCTGGAGCCTTGCTCATTGGAAGCCCAGCACACAGAGGACTGTATCCGTCCAGTCACAGGTCCCTAGTGTCTGAGTGGAGGACACAGCTCATTCAGATCCAGGGAAGCCGGTGGGATCTGCCCCAGGCTCTGTCCTCCTGGGTCCTTTTGTTGTCTCCCATCCTCTGCCTTCCAAACCTCAGTACTCAGTGGTGTCTGTATTGGTTTCCTGTGGCTGCCCTAACAAATGACCACAGACTGAGTGGCTTAAAAACACACACAATTGCAGAGCAGATGTAGCTCAGTGGTTGAGCACCTGCTTCCCACATACAAGGTCCTGGGTTCAATCCCTGGTGACTCCTAAAAAACTAACAAGCAAAAAAAATCCAACCCTTCCTCCCCCCAATTTATTCTCTCACAGTTTTAGAGAACAGAAGTCCAACTCACAGTGTAGGCAGGGCTACTGTCCCTCCAGAGTCTCCAGGGGAGGATCCCTCCTTACCACTTCCAGTCTCTGGTGGCTCTGGGCGCTCCTTGGCTTGTGGCAGCATCACTCCCGTCTCTGCCCCCATCTTCACACGGCCTTCTCTGGGCCTCTGTGTCTTTCCTCTTCTGTCTCTTCTGAGGACCCTGGTCAGTGGATTTAGGACCCACTTAGGTAATCCAGGATGATTTCAACTCAAGATCCTTCATTTCATGATATCTGCAAAGACTCTTTCCAAATAAGGTCACATTCACAGGTTCTGAGATCAGGACATGGGCATATATATAATTTTTTAAACTTATTTTTTATTTTCAAGTAAACTTTATTTCAACTTTAAGAAATAAAATAACAGACAAAAGACAGCTTAACATATTATGGAAGTATTACTTTATTAACTTTTTATTTTGAAGTATTTTCAAACTTACAGGATAGTTACAAAAATAATACAAAACGCACACAGAGAATTCAAACACATCCCTATCCCCCAGATACCCAAATCCACCAATATTTGTCACATTTACTCTATCATTCTATTTATCTATCCATTACTCCATCTACCTACCTATCCACCTGTCAGTCTATGTTTTTCTATCAATCCATTTTCTGGAGACCTGAGAGTAGGTTGTATACATTATACCCCTTGAACATCTAATACTGCCATGAACATTTCCCAAGATCAAGGATATTCACATATCTAACCGCCTTAAGTGCAGTTATCAAGTTCAAGAAATTTGACATTGATATAAAGCTTACAGTCTATATTCTAGTTTTTTCAAATGTACCAGTAATGTTCTTTTGAGCCTTTTCTCCTTCCTTATTAGGTCCTGCCGGGATGGTATATTATATTCAATTGCCATTGTCTCTATAGTGGCTCTTTTTTTTTTTAACTGTGGGAACATATATACAACATAAACTTTCCCATTTTCACTATTTCCAAGCACACCGTTCACATTCAGTGGATTAATCACCTCTACTATGTTGGGTCCCCTCACCACCTGCTGTGATCAGACGACTGCCACCCGTGGTGTCAGGGCTGGGACGGCAGAGGCTCGTCCCAGGAGCTGACACAGCCAAGAGGGAGTAGTGAAGGTGGTTCTGCAGGTCAGGAGAATGTTCTGGAGGGGAGCAAAAATTCAACTCGTGGCTTGAAAGATGTAGCCAGGAGGAGAAAGAAGGAACAGAGTTTCAGCACAGGGGAGAAGCATGCGACAAAGCCCCACAGACTAAAAACTTTCTTTCCTAGTTCTAGACTCATATTATGCTCTAAGGGAGGAATTTTGGTCCCAGGCTGCAGGTGGATGTTTTGGGCATGTTTAAACATAGGTTATTGCCAGCTATGTAGAAAAGACCTCTCAAAAACCCTCCCTGTGCCAAACAAGCTGTTATTACTATTAGGTAACATTTATTGAGTGCATACTACATGGCAGGCAGGGTTGTAAGCTTTCATTAATGCATTGAGGCACAGAGAGGTTAAGCAACTTGCTCAAGATCCTTCAGCTAGTAACCTAGTTAACGTTATTAAACAAGGGTCTCCTGAATACTTACTCTAGGTCAGGCCCTGGAGGTATAGAGATAACTACACACATTTGATCCAAGTCCTGAAGGAGTACTTCCTTGTTTCCTAGGTGAGGCAGGGAATTCCAGGGTAGGAAACAGCATTTGAGCCAAGTCTAATGGCGTGAGGAGGATTTCTGGGTGTGGTGAGCTATGTGTAGCTCTAGGAAGCTGGAGCATTAGGTGCACGTTGGGGGGTGGGGGATGGGGCCTGGAGAAGCAGCAGGCAGGGACCAGGTGTTGAGGGGCCGGGGTTGAGTCAATCAGAGCCAATGGACTTCATCTGGAGGCTCTGGGAAGCCAGGGAAGGACTTTAAGCTGGGAAGTTGCTGGGTGACATTTTGTCATTGCTGCCTCTGTTGGAAGGAAGGAGAAGGGTGTCCAAGCCTTTTGGACAAAAATATGATCTCTGTTAAGTTAATGTGCTAACAACCCATGTCCTAGCCTCTTCTCCCAGGAGGGAGGGCCGCCCCAGGCTGGGGTCTCAAATGGGCTTTTCTTGTTACCGTGGAGAAATCTGGGACTGCAGGGTTTGATTAGGGTCACTCATCCCTCCAGCGACAGGCCCGTGGTCACCACCTTTGTCTAACACTGAGATGAGCTGGTTCATCTCAGTAGGTGCCACACACTAAGTTGCACATGGGTAGAAAAGGTCTGGTTGTTTTGTTTTCAGGATCTTTGAGCCTTACTTTAAGCGAATGCTGAGGTTTGGGGAAGTCATACTGGGTAGAGGGGTGCTTGTTTGACAAGGCTTTTTCAAAGGAATGACAGTCACTAGGAGTACAAGCATTACCAAAATAGGATTTTGCCTCTCCAGGCCTCTCGGATTCTTTGGAAGAAAGCACTGGCTGTGCAGGTGACACTCCACTGGCTGGGGAAATAGGCAGGTGCTGGAGATATGAGGGATGAGGGCAGAGACATTCCTGCCTGGGAGGGGAGAAAGGCTTCTTGGACACCTGCCTTTTGAATTGTTTTGCTTTTGCTGATGGTTGTCTCCGGAGCCTGGGATGAGGGACAGGGGCAGGTTCTTTGAAATGAAATGTTAGTGTGGGTCATGGACCTCAAGGTACCTGAGGAGTGACCGGCCCTCCTGGTCTTCTGCAACCCCTGCCAGACGTCCATGACATTGCAGTGGAACATGTACGAGATGGCACGCAGCCTGAGGGTGCAGGAGATGCTGAGGGCAGAGGTCCTGGCCGCCCGGCGCCAGGCCCAGGGTGACTTGAGCATGATGCTGAAATCCGTCCCGCTCCTCAAAGCCAGCATCAAGGAGACTCTGAGGCAAGTCCGCATCTACCTGTGCCCGCCCCCCACTCCCCTGAACCCCTGGGAAGGCAGTGCCAGGGCAAAGGGCTATGAGGAGCAGCTGGAGGAGGAAATGGGTAGCAGGAAGGAAGAGATCTGGAGAAGACAGCTGGGAAGGAGGAAACAGAGTCCAGATCTTGCCTCCAGATTCCTCTGAGGTGCCATGCTGGATTGTGAGGCGGGGGATGGCAGCTGTACCCAAGCCTTGAAGCCACTAACTTCTGAATGCCCTCCTCCCACAGACTCCACCCCATCTCCGTGACCCTGCAGAGATATGTTGTAAAGAACTTGGTTCTTGGAGATTATGATATTCCCGCCAAGGTAGGTGCAGGGAGAGGCTGCAGGCTATGCCGGTCAGACAGATGGCGGCTATAGGGCTTCTGTCCTGCCTTTCTCCCAGGAGCTGTGGCTTTGGTGGGGGCCTCAGCAGCAGCACCCAAGTTTGACTGCAGGGCAGGATAGGGGCACAGAGGGCAGTCATCTCTGGACTGTCGCTGGAACCCAGGGTCAGGAGGTAGACCCCACAGGCTGCCTGGTCTCAGGGAGTCCTCTGGGGCCGAGGACAGGGCAGGACAATCCCTTGGGCCTCTCTGATCCTTGTGTCTTCAGTCATCCCTGGATCCCGCTGGATGTGGGGCCCGGGACACCACCCCCATTTGATGGGTGAGGCTTAGCGAGGGGCGGGGACTTGTTCAAGGTTACCCCGTGGGCAGAGTCTCCTGTCCTGGATAGCTGGGCAGCCACATCAGGGCCTGGGGATGGCGCCGGGAGAGCAGGGGAGCGGGGAAGCTGGGTATTATGCCTGGGCTGTGGGAAGGTGGGGCCTACTCAGGCCCCCACCCACCCCGTCCCCAGACATTGGTACAGGTGGCCACCTACGCCATGGGCCGAGACCCCACCTTCTTCGTCAGCCCGGACAGTTTTGACCCGACCCGATGGCTGGTCAGCAACAAGGAGGCCATTCATTTCCGGAACCTGGGCTTTGGCTGGGGTGTACGTCAGTGTGTGGGCCGCCGCCTCGCTGAGCTCGAGATGACCATCTTCCTCATCCATGTGAGTGGGGCCTGGGGACACCCGGGTACCCTAGGCTGGCCCTGGCCCCTAAGGAGAGGGCACCAGCCCCCTGACTCCCTCTCTGCCCCCATGTACTTGCCCCTTCCCCTCCACCCAGCCCTGTGCTTTTTCCAGCTGTCTCTTCTTTTGGGCTGGTCCACTCATCAGCCCTTGGTGCCCTGGCCATCCATTCCCCTGCTGTGGGGGTGGGATGTGGGTGGGGTGGGGTGGAGTTTTGCAGAAACTAGTTAAGGTCAAGGCCTAACCCACAGAAACAAAGCACTAATGCTGGGTTTTCGGGTGCTGGGAAGGTTAAATGAGGAGCAGATGGCAAACTTCTCAGAGCTCAACTCCACTCACAGGCAAGAGTGAACTGAGCCCTGGTCCAGGGAAGACAGGCTCTCCCCTCCCTTCTCCTAAGCCCACTACTTCCTTTCTCAGATGCTGGAGAACTTCAAAATTGAACTCCAACATCTCCGTGACGTGGGCACCACATTCAACCTCATCCTGATGCCCAAGGAGCCCATCGTCCTCACCTTCAAGCCCTTCCACCAGGACCCATCCAAGGCGTGATCAGAGAGGGTGGACACTGCCCTCCTGCTCATGGCCAGCGGCGGTGTGGAGGGAGGCCCTGTGGCCTGGGGGCCGTAGGGGCTGTGGGGGGTCTCCGCATGCTCAGGCCTCTGTCCCTCGGACCTGCCCCTTCCTGCTCTGCTCTGACCAGGAGGAAGCTGCTGAGCAGATAGATTTGGCTCTCTGTGGTCAACTTCTTCCATATTTTCCCCTGGCTCACCCACCCATGAAGACAATAAACTGAACTCTGTGAAGTGTTTTAATTTACATCTGACCCCTGAGGTATTTACCATGCTGTGAAAATGGCCCCGTTTCCGGCCTGAATGGGGGACCCAAGGCATCCACACTTGAAGCCATTTTTGCTGTGACCCAGCCACCTACAGCAGCTCAGGAGCCAGCAGGATCAACCCTGCCTTTCCCTGGGGCTGGGTGCAAGACAGAGAGGGTGGAAGGCTTACTGCCTCTGTGCCCAGAGCTAATGAGCATCAGGCAGAGGAACAAAGCTGCTGGCCATGTGGCCTGAGGGCTGTGGGCCAGTCCTGCCTTCTGTGTGGGCTCAGCTTGGCTGAATCCTGGTGGGGTCTCCGTGAGGGCAGGAGAACTTCCTGCCAAGGCCCTGCCAGACTCTTGGACATGGCCAGGGGCTGTTGCCGAGGGGCTGGTACAGGTGACTGGCCCTGGGGGCGAGAGGCCAGCAAGCTTCCTCCAGCCCTCCTGATCCTCCTCTGGGCTTGTCCGAGGTCTCAGCTCCTGTCCCAAGGGGGCGTGCCCACCTGCCCAGGCTTTGGCGCATTATTTGGATGGCCTGATACTGGCCCTATTTTCTGTCCCTTTAATCCCCTCCCCAAGTTTCAGAACTTCTGGCCCAAACAGGTGCCTGATTCTCCATGGCCCTTAGTTACTCAAGTTTAAGTCCTGCATACAGACAGGGAAGCTAGTCCAGCTTGGGACAGCTGCCCAGCTGGCATGGCTATTTCTGCCAGCGTTTTCAGATTCTGACTCCACTCTTGGAAACTTTCCATTTTCCCCCATTACACAGCCCTCTTCCAAGTATCTTTCTCTTTCTGTCCTACCTCCTTTCTCTTTTCCAGGCCTGAGTCATCTTTAAGAAATGTTAAAGCTGAAAAGGGCCTTACTGACAGAAAGGTCAAGCTTTGCATGGTGTAGACGGGTACACTGAAGCCCAGAGAAGTTGTTTGTGTCCCCCAAGGCCACCCAGCAAGCTTGCAGGTAGAAGCCAGGCCTCCTGAATTTCAGTGGGGGCTCTTTCTCCTGGCCCTATCTGCTTTGCATTTCTGCCTCTCAATTTGGACATGAAATTGCCAGCCTAGCCCAGTTCTCGGGCACTTCACACTAAGATGTTACTGCCACAGGCAGGCTTCAAGTCTCTCTCTTCCCAAGAGACAGAAGACCCAAGTTCAAAAGAAGGGATTTCAGGCATTGTGGAAGTTTTGGAGGCAGGGTGGAAAGAAAGTCTCAACCTCCATCATATCTCGCAGTGGAGCTGGCCTCTGATGGCCTCACTTCTTCCAGAGGTCTGAAGATCCTGTCTCCTTGGCCCCTGCTTTGGAGGGCCTCTTCTCACCCGCTTCTTGGGTCCACTATGGCCTCTGGCTTTCCAAAGATGGTAGCGCCCACAACAGATAGGGAGCTACAGGGCTGCTCAGGGATCCCAGGCCCAGGAAAGACCAGGGTAAGGGCTGGGAGTAGGAAGCTGGGGTCTCTCAGCTGCCTTGCTCCAGGAAAAAGGCCAATGCTCAGTGAGCTACAGAATTTAATAAAGTCCTTTTAGGGGGTGGGGATGAGATTTCCCAGCACACAGGGAGGGAGGCTTGCTCCAGTGCTCAGGTCTGCTGGGGTTTAGAGGTCTCCTTCTCGGAGTTCGAGGGCTTATTGGGATTAATCTCTGAGCTGGGTGGCAATGGGTCCAGCTTTGAGGGTCGCCTGTGGTCCTTGGAGTGGGTCAGGGGGCTCTGCGGTGTGCAAAGTGAGGCAGGTGAGTGTACCTCCCCTGGGGGAGTGACCCATCCAAGGGCATCTGGCTTGGCCAGGCCATGCCTCAGAGGATCCAAAATTCCTTGGGCCATGACTTCTCAAAGATTTCAAAACCCATCTAATCACTGCAGGTCATACCTAATTTCTCCAAGAATCAATAGGGCTCAGCAGGTAGTTTGCAAAGGTAGCCTCTATTCCTTGTCAGTCCCTTCACCCTTTCCAGTCATTTTCCAGGAGCCCTGGAGCCTCCAGCCATGAGCAAAGGGCTGACAGTTCAAGAGCAGGGGAAATCAGGTCTTTGCTTTGGGTTACTGTGTAGCCCTGGGGCTGAGCTTGAGGGGCAGTTGTGAGCAAGCCTCTTTGGTCTTGGGCAGCCAGCAATATTTATCTCTGCAACATGCTCCCAATCCCCAAGACGTTTGGCATGTAAAAGGGTATCCTGTCTACAGAATTGCAGTCGCCCCAGAAGGGTGTGCTAATGGGTTAGGCATGATGGAGTTGGATGGGTGAGCCCCAAGCTACTCTACCCATGAGCAAAGCCATCCTTAAGGTGACAGTCAGTGCCAGAGCATTCTAGAAATGCTCATGTGGGCTTCCCTACATCCACAGCCATCACCTCCTGATTCTCACAGGTGGGGTAGCCTTGCTTTGGGGTAGCCTCGGCAGGGGTTTTCTGTTCCCCTCCAACAGGTGGGGAAATTGAGATGGAGCCAGGGCTTCGGTTGGTACAGAGCAGGAACTGGAGCCCAGGTCTATGACTTTCAGCCTAGGAACTGGATGGTTTTTCTCATGGGCCATTGACTTGGGGAGTGGGGTGGCTGCCAGCCCTACCCACTGAACCCCCAGGGGCTCCTCTGAAGGGGTCACTCACAGGCAGTTCTGTGATGATGGTGTTAGAGGGATGCCTGAAGCCGTACTCCTGCTCCTGCAGCCGAGTGGCCAAGTCCTGCTTCTCCCGTCCCCAGCGTCGAGCTGAGTCCTCTAACTGCAGACATGGAGAAGAGCAGATGGAGGATCGGTGGGCAGCAGGCCCCACCCATGAAAGCTGGGACAACCAGGGCCTGAGCCTGCTCTTTGGGCTTGACATCTTCCCAAGATACCTTGAAGGGTAGCAGAGGGGGTGGGGTGCAGGGGGTCAAACTGACAGCTTAAGAGACAGATGGACAGGTCAGGACTCAGTATGTTGTTGAGTTCCAACAACATACTGAGTCCTGACCGTGACTCCATACTGATCCTGGACCCTCATCACAAACCTAGACCCAACCCTAGTCACACAATGAGCTCCAACCCTGGTTATACACTGGGCCCTAAGCCTGGTCATGCACTGAGTCCTGAGCCTGGCCACGCACTAAGCCTTGAGTCTGGCCATATACTGAGCCCTGAGCTGGTCACATACTGGGCCCTGAGCCTGGTCACACCCTGACCCAGCCTGATCAACTTTGCACCTCACCCACCTGGCTTTCCAGGGACAGGATCCGGCTCTGGGCTCGTTCCAGCTTGGCCAGGAGGTTAAACTTGTCTGAAGTCCCAGTGAGGAGATCCTTCAGGCAAAGTAGAAACTCATGGATGGCCCCAGTGCACAGCTGTCACTGTGGTCCTGTGAGCTCTGGAGGCCATGAGGTACTGAGGGAGAAACCAACCAAGTCTGAGTTCCAAACTCAGCTCCCAGCTGCAGAGCCTTCGACCAGAAGCCCTCCTTCCCAAAGTTTGGAACTGCCCCTGGCATGTGCTTTTTGCACAGCTGTTCTCTCCACAGATTTTGGACATAAGAAATTTTTACACCTTAATTGATGTAAAATGCACTAGAGAATTCTCTTAAATGCACAGAAAGGAGTCTTCAACTGAGTCTTTTTGCATAGTGAAGAGCTCATTTGTGAATCCATGCTTCCTCCATCACATGTACTTTATCTGGCCGTCCCTGCACCAGATGTGCTTTTGAACAGAACTCACCTCCTGGGAGGCCTAGGTTGAAGAGAAGGACTCTTCTGAGCCCCCGCCCCACCCACCACTCTTCTGTAATTCCAATGTCCTGTATTTGGAGTGGCGTAGAGCAGGGCCTGCTGTGGCCTTGCAAGTGGAGCAAGGCCAGGGCATCCTGGGGCCTGTGGCACCCACCTGTGGAGGCGGGGTCTCTGTGCACTTGGAGTGCCCTGGGCCATCCGTCTCTTGCAGCCTCTCTGTCAAGTCTCCTTCTGCTCCCAACTCCCTGGGGTCCACCTGGGATGGGGGAAAAGGCTCTCCAAGGCTGCACAAATCCCAGGAAATGCTCCAGAATGGAGTACTGAAAGGCCTGTTTGGGGTCCAGGTAGAGGCCAGCCAGGTGGTAAAAGGTGTCAGGAGTCAGCTAGGGGCTTGCTTTCGCCCAGGATGCTAGATGAGAGTAAGGGTGAAGCTTACAGACACATGCATTCTCTGGGAGAAAAAGAGCAAGGCCTGAGAGCTGGGTCTCCAGGAGACTCCATGCAAATTAGAGGCTCTAGCCTGGCTCCTGGTCTCCATCCTCAACTTGGGTTGCACTGTGGGTGATTGCTGGGCACTGGGCCACCTGTGCAGGCAGGCCCAGACCAAGCAGGTGTCAACTGCTCTTACCGGCAGGGCTTGCTGCTGCAGGATGATAGGGGCTGACTGGTGGCGGGTCTTATCCAGTTCTGTCCGCAGCCTTGAGTTTTCTGCCAGCAGCACCGAGTAAAAGTCAACAGGCAGGTTTTCTCCTGTAGGACCCAGGGGAAGGCCTGAGGCTGAGAGCATGGGGAAGGCTGTGAATGAGGCCACAGATGTTCCTAAGACTACTGCCTCCATGTCCCTGTCTGATCTGCCCCAGCATTTTGCTCCTATTCTGTCCCTCCTCTGCTCCCAAGCCTTCCATGGCTCCCTACTGCCTAAGCGTGGATCAGATCCACACTCCTCAGACCATGCTTCCAGGCCCTTCAGAACCTAAACCCAGGGTTCTCCCTAACCAGCCCTCCCTATGTTGCCCCCTCCCCTCCCCACACACATTGCCCTCTAGCGTACTTCAGCTTTGCCTGCCCTCCCTTCTCTGCTCTGTGCATTCTTCTCACTTCCTGGGCCTTCCCCAGCTGTTTTCCCTCCCTAGGTTGACTTCTTTCCTCAGATCCAGAGTTCCTGAAAGGCTGGCCCAGCCTCCATAGTTTTCTAAAGGCCCTCAGAAATAGCCCCTGCTCCTCCCCCACACTCCCCCACAGCGAGGCCTCGGGTAGGGCACATGGGGTCCCCGCCCAGGCTGCTCAGATGGCTCCAGGAAACCCTATGCTTCGGGCTGGCCTGACAGCGTGTGATCTGGTTCTTCCCTGTGCCTCAGGACCACCTCTGACTGGCAGTTCTAGACGGATTGGTTAACACCAATGATTGGTTTAAATCATCGATTTAATCAAGCGGTTTGTTTATTTTGCAGAGGCAGAATACGTTAGGACGATAGGACGAAGGGTCCTTGGAGTTAAGTCCGGAGCTGCTGCTCTAGGCAGCCCCTTCTTTCAGGAAGCCTCTGCTCTGGAAGACGGAGCCTGAGGGGCTTCCTAGCTGAAGGGAAGGAGCTCGGGGAACCTTTGCAGTGCTGGGTGCCTAAATGGGTTGGGGAGTAGCATGTTCCTGGGACTTTTAGACCCTAAGGTAGAAATGAGTGCATGGGACCCCCCTTCGCAGGTTGTCCAGAAGCCAGGAAGTTCGGAGAGGGCCAGCTCCTCAGGAATGGGGCAAAAGCTGGGGGGCGGACTCACCCACGTTGGGCTTTCCCTGCAGCCTGTTCAGGAGGGGCTCACTCCTGTCCTGCAGCTTGTCTTCCAAGACCCGCTCCATCTTCTCGATCACCTGGAAGGCAGAGGACAGAGGCTGGGCTGGCCCGCGGGCTCCCCATCTTCCCACCTACGGCTAGGCCCTGGTGCTCTGGCCCCTGGCAGCCGGCCCCTCCGATGCCTACCTTCTCCTGGTGCCGCACAGTCTCCTCCAGAGCCTTCATCTTTTGCAGCCTGTCCTGGTACCTTTTGAGAAGCACGGCCTGTGGCTGCTGAGCCTGATACAAGAGGAGTAGCTCCTTCTCTCGATCATTCTTCTGGAGTGGGAGGGGGAATAAGAATGGGCGTTTGGGTGTCTTCTGCTGAGTCCTCTGCTGCTCTGGTTCCCCCTTGCATCCATGTCCCCTATCCTTTCTGCTCCTCACACACCTCTCCTCCTGAGACTACCCCCATCCCAGCTCCCCTCTGTTGCCCATACCCTCCACCCCCCAGGCCCCAGCTCACTCGAATCAGCTCATTCTGTAAATGCTGCACCCTGTCCTTCAGCTTCTTCATATCCAGCTCACTCAGCAGCAGTTTCTGCTTCATGGACACTGTTGGGGGGTTGGGTGGGCATGGGGGAAGCTGGCTCAGGGGCCAGGTGTCTCTTAGCCCTGGGATTTGAGACAGACTGTTGTGGGTTGAATTGTGTCCCCCAAAAGATCCACTGACATCTTAGCTCCCAATACCTGTGGATGTGAGCTTATTTGGAAATAGAGTCTTTGCAGAAGGAATCAAGTTAAAATGAGGTCACAGTAGATGAGGTTGGGCCCTACATCCAGTGATTGGTGGCTTTATAAAAGGGAAGGAGGTTTGGGTACAAAGACACAGAAGAGACACAGGAAAGAAAGACACGTGAAGTCAGCAGCTGAGATTGGAGTGATGCAGCTACAAACTAAGGGATGCCAAGGACTGCTGGTAACCACTGCAAAAGGCAAGGAAGACTTCTTCCCACGAGTCTTCAGAGGGAATACAGCCTGCGGCCACCTTGATTTTGGACGTCCAACCTCCAGAACTGAGTGAATACATTTCTGTTGTGAAAAGCCACCAGGTTTCTGGGAATTTTTTTACAGCAGCCACAGGAAACTAGTACACTATTCCGGAGGGGACCCAGCCAGGCAAGGACTGTGAGTATGTGGAGGTGGGGTGGGGGGTGGGGAGCTTATAGCAGCCAGCAGCCAGCAGCATGACCACCTGGGAAAGGTGGGGTCCTAATGCCCTTGGGTGCCTGTATGCCCTCACCCAGCTTCTGGCCGCTCTCGGCTTTGTCCTCCTCCACTTCCTGCTGGGTCAGCTGGCTCCTCAGCATGCGGTTCTCGGCCTCCAGGATGCTGGCCTGTTTCCGCAGGGACAGGATGTCCTCTGCCATCTTCTGCATGGCCCGCCGGTAGTTGTTCAACTCCTACAGAGCCCAGAGCCCAGTGCTGAACCCCGCTGGCACCAAAGTCCCCACCCCACACCTGCACCCTCATCTGGAAGTCAGTGGACCACCCTGAAGGCCAACAAGCTCCATGAGCCCCAAGTCGTGCCCCTGTCTTAGCACGCCCTGGGAGGTGTGGTTCTGATTGGGTCTTACCTGCTGGGGAATGGGCCTTCTGGCCAGGTGGAGCAGGTGCTGCTGCTGCTGTCCCCCAGGGACTTCCCGTGGCACCAGCTTGGGGGACCAGGGCCCTGACTCCAGCCCAGGGAGCCCATGAACAAGAGACTCAAAGGATCTGAGGCTAGGTTTCCAGACTGGCTAAATCAGAGAAGCCACTTGTTCTCTTCCTCATTTTCCCCTTTTCTAATCCCTCCTCCTTCCTCATGTCATGAAAATCCCAGGGAAGACCCTCTCAGGAATCCCACCAAGTGCCACTTGGCAACCGAGCCCAGGCACCAGTCCCCCAACTAGCCCAAGGGTTAAGAAGGGTGAGCCCAAGAGACCCAGATGGGAGCTCAGGGTCAAGGTTTGCATCCAGCTATGAGATCTGGGGTACAAGGTGGGGGCCCGGAGCTGGACTCTGTCATTAGGCCAAGAATGACAATCATCCTAATATCTGATGTGTATTGAGCATTCGCTATAGTCCAGGCCCTCTTCTAAATGCTTTATGTGTCCCATACAACAAACATATGTGGGTAGGTATGATTATTAACCCTGTTTGACCAATGAGGAAGCCAAGACCCAGGGAGGCCAGTAATTGCTTAGTTATAACACTAACAAGAGGCAGTGCCAGGGTCTGGAATCCAGGCCTGCTGGCGCTTGAGTCCAGGTTTGTAAGCACTGGGCAGTGCCGCCAAGGCACCTCCTGCACGGATACCTCCCAAGCTTGAACAATCTTGTTTTGGAAGGTGTTCACAGTATATTGAGGAGTGATAAAAACTGGCTACAAACAAGAATTATCAACGTGATCCCAATTTGGAAAAAAATTCATGCCTGCTCCAATGTATGCGTAGAAAAAATAATAGGCTATATTTACATATTTTATAATCAGAAACTCCCTGGTGTTATTTATAAGAAAAAATTCGTAAAAGGAGTTTCTTACATCTAAACAGTGTGAAATATAAAATGGATCCAAGATGTCAAACCAGAAAGGTCCTTATGGAGGTGGGGAGTTAGGCTGGAGGGAGGAAGGAGGAAGAGAGAAGTGATTTCTGTCCAAGTTTGCTGAGCCCTGGTGGTCTGTCCACTTCCTGAGGCAGTGGGAGGCCTTGCCTGTGGGAGTGGAGGCTCAGGGGTCCAGCCAGGCTCCCGAGCCCCCAGGAAGCAGAGCTCTGGCCCTCACCCCTGTTGACTGGGATTGAGGTGGTTTCCAAGCCACTGCCTCCCACCTGCTGCATGGTGGGCCGCTGGCTTCTTGGGGAAAGGCCCCCAGACAGCAGGGGCTCTTCAGACACCACTTGTCACCTGCTGCTGGCTAGCCTTCTGGCTGGACTCCCTGTAACCAGTGCCAGTGCTGGGTCCTTCTTCCCAGCACCTGTCCCAGTGTGTTCCAGGTCCTGGCTCCTGCAGATCTGCCCATCTGGTGTCCATGGACAGAGCACCGTTAACCAGGGAACTCAGCCCAGAGGCTGCAGACACACAGGGCTGTGTGGCCAGGCCTGGTCAGAAGCCCAGCCTGGTCACTGACACACCGTGTGAGCTCAGACAGGCCCCCTCATCTTTCTGAGCCTCAGATTCCTCATGGGGGAACCAGGGGGTTGCTGGAGACTCAGAGCTGTGTGTATGAAGCAGGTGGTCCAGGCCCCTGCCCAGGACAGGTGTAATTTGGGGCAGCTGTTCTCATCTCACTCCCTATCTTTTCTAAAGGCTGCTTTACTCAACAGGTGAGACCCCTTCCTCCTCTAAATCCTCGACTTATGGAAATCCAGTGGCTGATGGAGGTCTGGGAGGCTTCGTAGACGGTCAAGGAAAGCACATGATCTTTTGGAAAAGGAAACATGTCCCCTTTTTCTTTTTCCAGCCTAGCTCAGGCTCTTATTATGTCTACTCTGGAGAATTGCAGCAGCATCCAGATGGATTTCTTTATTTCTAGTGTTATCTCCTAAAGAAACACACACATGTTCAAGAAAGCATGTTCAAGGCTGTTTACTACAGCGCAGTTTATAATCTTATACTACGTCATGCCATTCTCTGGACTATAGGAGGTAGTTAAGGAGAATGACTGAGGTTAATGTACTGACAGGGAGAGATGTCCACACTTTATTTTTAAATTTAAAAAGCATGTGGCAAATCAGTAACTGGTTGTGTATGCATACACACAGGTGTATAGTAACAGTGGCTACTTCTGAGTTTCGGGAGGGAAAGGAATACTTGCTTCATCTCTAATTTTTGCATTTTTAATGGGAATGTATTCATATTATTCATCATGTTAAAAATAATTTAAACCTAAACAAATTGAAGGCTATACCATGCTATGGATTGAAAGATGTGATATTTAAAGAGGTATTTTCCCCTAAATTGATTTGTAGGTTCAGAGCAATCCTGATGAAAATCCTAACACTTTGTGTGTATGTGGAAATAGACAAGCTGATTCTATAATGTGTAAGAAAAAAAGGGCACGTGTAGTCACAAGCTTTTTGAAGAGTAACAGTGAGAGGACTTGTTCTATCAGCTATCAAGAATTGTTATAAAGCTACAATATTAAGACAGAATAATATTTGTGCAAGGTTCGATAAATGGGCCAAAGAGACAGAATAGAGAGCCCTGAAACAGACTCACATATGCTTGCACACTTCATTTATGACAAAGTTGTCACTCTAGGACAGTCAGGAAAGAACTGTAATTTTAATAAATGGTACTGCATCAACCTGATATCCATATGAAAAAAGGGATATGACTTCTATCACGTAGCATATACTAAAAATAATTTTTTTAAAGTACCGGGGCTGGAGATTGAATCTGGGACTTCGTATGTGGGAAGCTGGCGCTCAACCACTGAGCCACATCGGCTCCCCTGAGTTGGTTTTTTCATTTGTTTGATTATTGTTTGTTTTTGTTTTTTTTAGGAGGCACTGGGAACTGAACCTGAGACCTCCCACGTGGGAAGCAGGTGCTTAACCGCTTGAGCCACATCTGCTCCCTAAAAATAAAATTTTAAGGATCGTAAATATAAAGGTAAAAGGTAAAACAATAAAGCTTCTAGAAGGTAATGGGTAAGAATATCTTCATGAACTTGGCGTAGGGAAAGATTTTTAAAAGCAGGACATAAAAGCCCCTCACAAACTGGAAAGGACAGGACTGATAAATTGGATGCATTTAAATTAAGAACTTCCAGTCACCAAAAGACATCATGAAGCAGAGCAGGTGTAGCTCAGTGGTTGAGTACCTGTTTTGTATGTATGAGGTCCCAGGTTCAAGCCTGGATACCTCTTTAAAAAAAAAAAAAAGAAAGAAAAAGGAAAAGACATCATGAAGAGGGTGGGAGAAGATATCTACAGCACATATAACAATGGGCTCCCATCCAGAATATAAATGTAACTCCTACCAATCAATAAAAAAAGACAGACCTACCAATAGATTGTAGACAAGAGATTTGAACTGACACTTCACAAAACAAGCAGTAACCATAGGAATCGGTGCCCGCCGTCATGAGTCACTTGAAACCACAATGCCATACTACTACATACCCACTAGAAGGACTTAAAAAACCAAAACCAAACCAGCTCACCATATCAAATATTGGTGATGGTGTGAGCAACCAGATATATGTTCAGGTTGAATATGTGCCTACTCCATGATCTAGCAATTGCACTTCTGAGAATCTACCCAATAAAACCGTGTCACAAAGAAATCAAGCAGTAGGCACAAGAATACCCCTGGCAGCACTCCTGAACTGGAGATGACATGCCCATCATGGTAGAACTGGGAGATGAAATATTCATGCAATGAAATACTATACGGCAATAAAAAAGAGAACCACCAATACATGAAACCACACAGATGAATTTCTCCAACACAACACTGAGCAAAAGAAGTCGGACAAAAAACACCTACTCTATGATTCCCTATATATATTCACTTCAGAAACAGGCAAACTCGGCAGTTCTATGTGGTGAACGAAGCTTTATTAGCAATGCCCCCTTGACAGATGAAGAAAGCCGAGGTCCAGGCAGGTAGGAAAGAGAAGGAAGGAGAGAGCAGGGCTGCTGAGGGAGAGGGGGGTCCGTGCCTCAGCTAGATGGTCTCTGCCAGGGAAAGGGGATGAGTCCTTCAGGACTCCATGCCCTGCAGATTGGCCCCGTAGGCCTTCCACAGGCCCCTATCCTACCCCAGTCTGGTGGCTTTCTCAGCGTGACAGTCTCCCCAGGGGCCTGGAACGGGACCCCAGCCCTGGCTTACCCCCCTCAGCCTCCAGCCAAGCCAGTTCCCTGTATCCGTGGGTCCCGCACTCCCCCCTCAGCTTTTTGTACTCCCCCAGCAGAGCTGGGCCCCTGGGCAGCACAGCCAGGTTGGGAGGCCACAGCCTGCAGCTGGGCAGCCCTGACCTCTCCCCACAGCCTGGCCTGGGGCCTCCCCTCCACATCAGGGCCATTCTCTGCGTCATAGCCCAGCCTTGAGAACAGTCAGGGCACTGGGCCCAGACTTCTGCTGTGCTTCTGCCTTCTCCGCCTGCTCCCCCGGCCTCCATTCCCAGCCCTTTTGGGGGACAGGCTCTCAGCCCCTTCCCCATCTCCCCTCTGGGCTAGCACACCCTCTAGGGGCACTGACCCCATGTGCCCACTGCATCCTCCTTCCTCACTGACACCTGTGCCCCCTAGACCTGGCTCTCAGAGCCTGCTGAGGGGAGAGGTGTCAGGTGGGCCTGGATTCGAGCTGCCCCTATGTCGCTAAGCACTGGGGGGCCTGGCTGCACCGGTTCCCCCCACTGACTTCTGGAAGGCAGTAGCTGTGCTCTGAGCCTCAGTGTCCTCCTCTGTGCAATAGGAAAACAATCCTACTCAGGGGGTTGCTAAAGTGAGGGAGTGGGAGCAGCGCCAGTCCAAGGCCCTGGCACATAGGGCTCCTGGTGAACAGTAACTACCTCTCCTGTACCACCTTTTGAATGACTTTAAAAAGAATTCTTCTTGGGAAGTGGATGTGGCTCAAGGGATTGGGCTCCTGCCTACCACATGGGAGGCCCTGGGTTCAGTTCCCAGTGCCTCCTGGAGAAGACAAGCAAGACAGTGAGCTGGTGCGATGGGCAGGTGCAGTAAGCTGGTGCAACAAGATGATGCAACAAGGAGACACAAAGAGGAAAGACAATGAGAGACACAACAAAGCAGGGACCTGAGGTGGCTCAAGTGATTGAGCCCCTCTCTCCCATATGGGAGGTTCCAGATTCAGTTCCCGGTGCCTCTTAAAGAGATGATGGAGCAGACACAGGAAGTGGGTAGCAAATGGACACAGAAAGCAGACAGCAAACCCAAAACAACATTGGGGTGTGGGGGGAACTAACTAAATAAAAATAAATCTTAAAAAATAAAAAGAATTCTCCTTCTTACAATAGTCCTGGGCACAGAAAGCATCATTGTGTGACTACCCCCGTTTTACAGAAACTGAGGCCCAGCACGCTCCTTACCATTCTGGAGGAGGAAGGAGATTATCTTTTACAAAAGCCCAAAGAGGGCAATGCCCACCCCTCCCCCAAATAAGATACTCTTGTGGTGGAATTGGGGGCTCTTCATGCAGGTGGGCCCTTTCAAATATGCCCGTGGCCACTGCCAGATGGGGAAACTGAGGTGGAGAGGCAGCTGTGTGCCCAAGGTCACAGAGGCTCAGCTATAAAGCCGAGGCTGGAAGCAGCTCAAGAAACACCCCGGTCAACCAACAGTGCCTACTGTTTGCCAGATCTGTGCCACGTTGGGACCATGGAGAACAGAAGAGCCCAGGCACAGTCTCTGCCTATGAGTGTCTCCTGTCTATACAGAGGAGATGGCAGGAAAGAGCTTGTGACAGAGGGGAGCTCAGAGGAGCCTCCTAACCTAGGCTGGAGGTCCAGGAAGACTTCCTGGAGGAAACGATATCTGGGAGACTCTTGGAGGGTGTTACTTAGAGGTGGGGGCGAGGGCTCCCCAGGAAGAGGAGATAGTGTGACAAGGGCAGGGAGGTGAGAGGAGGTGTGACAGAAAGAAAGGGAGTTACTGGAGTGTAGGGTGCGGGGAGACTTTTGGGGGTACGGCTGGAGAGGTATCAGGGAAGGCTGAAGGCAGGGCTCAGGACTGTGTTCTGTGGGCCAGTGAAGAGTCTAAGCTGGGGGTGGGGTGACAAGACCTCTCAGACTGCCCAGCACAGAGGATGAATGGGGGGTACTGGAAGCCAGGACCAGTGAGGAGGCGGCTGCGGGGAGCCAGAGAGACACGATAAGGTTGTCTGGAGATGCCTGGAGGTGAAGGGCAAGAGTGCCGGGCTGATGAGGAGGTGAGCACAGCAGAGGGAGGACCCAAGGAGGAGGAGGGACCTGGGTAGGGGAGGGGAAGTTGTGTTGGGTGTGAGGGAGGGCGGGGCCTCCACGTGGAGGTGGCCGCAGGTAGTTGCAAGGTGTTCAAGCTTGGAAAGAATCTCGGCTGGAGACAGAGGTTTCGGAAGACAGCCCCGTGGAGATGTGAATGAAGCCTTGGAAAGTACATTTTTCAGAACTGGGGGCATATAGAGTGGGTGGGATCAAGGGTAAAGGGAGCAGGTAGTGGGGGAGAGGAGTCCTCAAGATTAGTGCATTTGCCTGAGAGGTGAGAGGAAAAGGGCGAGAGCAGACCGGCCCTGCCAAGGCCCAGAGAGCTTCCGAAAGGGGGGCTAATCCCATTCCGCTTCAGATAACAGATTGGGTAATACAGACAAGCCTTCCCACTGAAGATTGAAAACAAACAAACAAACAAAAAACTGGATATGGAATGAGAATAGTGAAGTAGTGAGGACTTATTGACCAGACCTCAGGGGACAGTTGGGGACCCATTCAGTGGAATATTAACAGCAACAAACAAGAAAACCACAGCGACAAGCAGCCAGGCAGATGAATCTCCTACACAGAAAGGTGAGCAAGAGGAGCACACCCAAAACACACGTGCAGGCAGGCCTGCCTTTGCATAAAGCCAAAGACTACCCTTGTGCTCCAGTGATGAGGGAGGCACACTCAGTGGTGGCTGTGCAGGAGAGTGGGGCCAGCAGAGCCGGCATGTCTAGCAGAGAGCAGGGGCGGGCTCGGGAGGGGCAGGAGGGGCGTCTGGGTGCTAGCAAGGGTCCATGTCTTGACCTGGGTGGTGGTTTCATGGGGCATTTGCTTTATAAGATTTGGTTACTCTCTTTGTTCAACGCGATTCTCTGCCTTTAAGCTTTATTTCACAGTTTAAAAAGTTTATGATAAAGGGTAGGAAGGCTCAACAGCTTCTGTCTGCAGAGGAGCCACAGGGTGTGGCCTCGAGGAGGTGCTTCTCGGTGGCCTTGGGGGGGCAGTGAGGTTGAGAAGAGATGGAGGTAGCTGGGGATACAGGGAGAGGTGTGGGGGTGGAAAGAGAAAGGATTTCCTGGAGAATCGGGACTGGAGGTGAGGGGTGCATGGAGGCTGAATGGCTGGGAGCAGGGGAAGGGGTGGGGAGGGGAAGGAAGGAGACCGGAGGCTGGGGCGGTGTGGGTGGCCGGGAGCTTCAAGGCGGAAAGCAGATGGAGAAGGTGGACAGTGAGGCTGATCCAGGGAGGTGGGTCTGCTGGGCCGGGCTTGCACCTCCCCTCCCTCGAAGCCATCCTACCTCTGGGCCCCCAGGCCCAGGGGTTCTGCCCTTGGCAGGCACACGCCACCTGCCAAGTGGTTTGCTTTTGCAGCCAGCAGAGGGCAGCCGCCTCCCACGGATGCTCCGGGCTTTAGCCTATAGCAGGAATGGGGCCCCACAGCCCAGGCTCTGGAGACTAGGGGGCTGTCTCCTCTCCAGCCCCAGGCACATATATCCCTCCTTCCGGCGTTCTGGCCCAGTTCTCAGACACTTCCCAGCCTCCTCCTCCCCGGACACACAGTGAATCCTGAGCCCAAGCCCCAGGGAAGATGGTGGGGGCTGAGTGGGTGGTGGAGGCTCAAGATAAGCCCAGCCATCCGGAAGCTGGAAGCTCGGGGAAGCAACTCCCACTCCTCCTACCTGCAGAGCAGCGGACACCCGAGGCTGACCCCTTAGCCAGAAGGACAGTTGAGAAGGATTTCCATGTAGCTTGGAAAGTACCCCCCACACCACCACATACACACACCCCCACACACGCACACACGCCACAAAACCCCAAACCCAAGACAAAGTCTACATCTTTGCAAATCAGACAAGATCCTTCTCTCCATGAAGGAAGATAAACTATGGACACTTGCGTCATGACAGAGAGCTATTATTTGCTGAATGTCTACTCCCAGGCGGGCCCTTTACACACTTTTTCTCTAATGCAAACAAGTGTGCAGGGAAGGCATTTGTGTTTCCAAAGAGGAAGCTGGGGCACACAGGGGGAAGGCTGGGTGAGTCAAGCTGGCCCTCCTCGTAGGGGGCAGAGCTGGAATTCGACTTGGGTCTCTCTGCGGACTGGAGTGGGCAATGGAGCCCAGGGTGGGGGTTCCAGAGCTACGGGTCTCCGAGGTGACATGGTAAGATGGCATCCTGACCTTGACTTTCTTCTTTCTTTCTCCAGGGCCAGGCTCGGCCTGACCCCCTTCCTGTATGTGAGGTGCTCTTCGGGCCCACGGTGGCTGCTTTGCTGAGCCAGAGATAGAAAGAGTCCCTCGTCTCCCCACCCTTGGTCTGGCCAGGCCTGTTTCCTGGGCCCTCACACAAGGCACAGAGGGGCCATTTCTGCTCTCTCACAACTCACCCTCGGCTCCTGAGAAGTCAGCTAATGTGGCATATCTATCTCCCACTCCTCAGGGATTTCCTCTGACCAGAGCCGGTGTCTCTTGGTCCCAGGAAGCACCCAGGCACTAGGGTGGGGCAGGCCCCTCCCACTGCTCCTGGAATGACGGCTGTAACCTCTCCTCCAGGCAGGCCTCCTAGTTCTCAGCCTCCCTTACAGCTGGGCTTTCTTTGTCTTGCCTCAAAACACAGCCTTCCTCTCTGATGGCTGAAAGATGGCTGAAAATGCTTTGCTACCCCTCTCATGGAGGGGTGGGGTCCAGTTCCCCTCCCCTTGTAACTGGGCTGGCCTTCGTGACTTGTTGACCAGTTGCCAGGTCAGAAGATGCCTTGCAGCTTCCTTCCTTCTTGGAACTCTTGGGACAATGCTGTTCCATCGAGGAAGGACCCTAGTCTGCCATGTTGTGAGGAAGCTCAGACTAACTGTGTGGAAGGAGAGCTGTCCTGCTGGCCCCCAGCCTGTGAGCGCATGCCAGTGGAGGACCCAGACATGGTGGAGAAGAGGTGAGCCATCCCTCTGTCTTTTGGCTGAGTTTCTGACCCCCAAAACTGTGAGATAAAACTATTGTCTCAGGTCACAAAGCTTTGGGGCCATTTGTTATGCAGCAATACGTGAGTAGGGCATTCTTCCCAGCCTCTTGGAGCCTTTCAATGGCTCCCACTGCCCTCAAGGATAAACTTCCAATTCTGACATTCAAGGCAGTCTGTCCAAGCACAATTTAGTCTCGCTTTCAGAATTTAGCCCCAGCCATTCTGCACATGAGCCCAGCTTCCCTGGGCCCCCTTCTATCTTCAGAGCCGTTACCCACCTCTGCCAAGAAGCAAATCCTGATCCACACCAGCCTGGCACTCCCCATCCTGCTGGGGACCACCTGCACTCTCTCTCCCTGGCTCCGGGGAGCTCCTTGCCTCCCCTCCTCTCTGCAGCCGCTGGCCTGTGCTCCTGAGTTGGGAAAGGAGGGTCAGCAGACCCCTGCAGGCCTGGTGGCCAAGGGACTTTCTCAGGCAAACCCTTGACCAGGGCCCTGCCCCTGGCAGATTTGCAATCATTCAACAGACAGCACTGCTGTCTGCTGTACACAGGGCTGTGCAGGGAGAATGTTCCACCTGCAGACAGGTGAGACACGTGATGTGAAGGCCCTGT
This sequence comes from Tolypeutes matacus, assembly GCA_026826555.1. Taxonomy (NCBI): domain Eukaryota; kingdom Metazoa; phylum Chordata; class Mammalia; order Cingulata; family Chlamyphoridae; genus Tolypeutes; species Tolypeutes matacus. Next base: position 5,340,757 of record JAKSZT010054396.1, read on the forward strand.
GGCTTTACGTTTGTTTAGCTGCTGTCCAACCCCGCCTCGTGCCAGGTCTAGGGACACATCTTCTTGCTGGAAGCTGAGGGAACCATGTGCCATTCTTACTTGCCTGTTAAAGCAGGTCCCCTCAGACACCAGAGAGGCCACCCTTTGCTTGTCTCAGTTCTCCAACACCTTCAAAGGGAATGAACCACATTTCTTTCACATAAAATGGAAACACTCAGCTTGTGCAAAGTGGTGCTGGCCTCGCCCAGTTCCTGAGATCAGGGAGATTTGAGCTAGAGCCCAGTTCCCAGGGGCAGCGAGTGTCAGAGTAGAGTGAGAGAAAATGGGGGCTGTGCCTGATGATTTGCTGAGAACGGTGCTTGCCCAGGGGTACTTCCCTTACCCACACGCACTGCCAGGCTGATGCCTCTAGGTCCATGGCCCCTCCGCCCTTGGCCACTACCCACCCAGCCCAGCTCCCTTCTGTCCCGCCGTGGGGCAGTGTAACAACAGAACCCAGAGGCCTCGAGAACGTCTCTTCTTTTCCCCTCCATTCACTTCCGAATCTTAGCACCGCCAGGGGGCAGGCAAGGGAGGGCTGTGAGCCCACTGGCCCGTGTGGATGCGGAGGTCAGTAGCATGGGTGTGGCAGAGTGGGGGAGTCTGCACTGGAGGAGGTGGGGGGCGCAGCCTGGCAGAGGGGTCGGGGCTGGAGACTCCTGTGCACTGCTGAGCTGGGGAGCTTTGGGCAGGAGGCTCCATGACGGGGCCATGGCCCTGTGTGGGAAGGAGGGGAGCTGCAAGATGCTGGGGCCTAGAGGCTCCTTCCCTACCTGCCAGCGCCCTGGGGGTGGTCCCAGCTTCCTAAGCCCCATTCTGGGCTTGATCTTGGTATATCTCCACTCTACCTGCTTCTGGGCAAGGCCTGGCAGCCAGTGTTACTACCTCTAAGCTCAGCTCTGATAGAAGGCTCCCAGTAGGGGGGTGGGGGCCTGCCATGGGGCACTGCTTAACTCCTAAAAGTGTAAGTTGAAGAGATGAGAGGTGGGGAGGGCTTTGCCTAGGGTGGAGGGCTGGAGCTGGGCTTCTAGGTAAGGGTTGACTGGACTGGATGACGATTTGAGGTACCGGGAACAGCTTGAGCAAAGTTGAGGAGGATGTGGGCCTAGACTCTGTAGGCAACAAAGACACAGGGAGGGGGTGGATGTGGCTCAAATGGTTGGGCGTCCATCTGCCATATGGAGGGACCTGGGTTCGATCCCCGGGACCTCCCGGTAAAATTAAAAAAAAAAAAAAAAAAGACACAGGGAGCTGGAGGAGGCCAGGTAAGTCCGAGGCCTTGAGTGCCAGGCCCAGGAGCTCTGCTTTTAAACTAAGGGCAGTCGGGGGCCACAGAAGGCTCTTGAGCCAGGGCTCTGCTCACCCCAGAGCCTGGCTCCTGGTTCCCTTTGAATATCAGCTGGGCTTCCAAAGCACAAGCTGATCTGTGCAAATTGCGGTTTAAAACAGGTTTCTCTGCTCTACAGAGCCCTGCCCTCCCAGGGAGGTGGAGGCGGTTGCCTGTTTGTTCAACCCAAGGTTAAGGCAAGGAAACAAAAGGAGTGAATTTTCCCTTTCTTCTGTTCATTTTTTTGCTTCCGACTGCAGCTGCAGAGATGGTGCCTAGAAAGCTTTTGTGCTTTGAGGGTTGGCCAGGGCCTTGGCCTGTGCTGACCCCAGCCCCTGCCTAATTGGCCCCTGCAAGAACCTGGCCATGACAATGGAGCTGGGGATGGGGTTAGGTTGGGGGAGGGGCTTCTTGGAAGATGCTCTGCCTTCCCGTCCCCATTTCCCCTCCCAGGCCTCCTTGAAGCCTGTGTGGCCTTCGAGGCTCCACTCTGGGCCCTCTTCTCCAGGAAACCCCCCTGGGCCACCCTGAGCCCAGCCATCAATCACTCATCTGTGAATGGCAGCCTGCAGTTGGCCTTTACCCCTAGCCCATGAAGTATAAGGCCGGGAGTTCATGGGTGAGGGGGCAGACCCCAGTCCTGACCCCACAGGCCCTGCTCACTCTCCCACGAAGAAAGTCCTCCCCACCAACCTCCTCCTGCCAGAACCTCCCTGGTTAGAGCTTTGCTGCCTCTGAATGCTGGAAGTCCAGAACCTTGGGTTCTAGTTGAGCCTCCACCCATAGCTGCCATATGACTTGTACATCTGCAAGCTGAGGTGATGATCCCTGTTGGGGCTGTTGCCACAAAGGAAGATGAAATGCCTTGGCCACTGAGGTTCAGGTGAGCAAGGTCGTTCTAATCCAGGCAGCCCAAGCCTCCTGGCCCCCTGGCATCTTCTCAGATACACGCATCCTTCCCACCCACTCTTTCTCACAGTCCTGGCTCCAAGTTTCAGCCTACTAGCAAGGCTTCCCCGGCTGACTGCCCAGGCTGGCCCAGGCCCCAGCCGCTTTCTAGAACCTAGAGCTGGCCCTCCAAGAGGCCAAAGCCAGGGTGTGGGTTCGCTGGAGTTGATGGTCACTTAAAGGGATTTTCCCAGAAGCCCTTCTCTCCTCCCTCTCTCTGGGTTCCTGGGTGTGGCTGGGGGTGGGGACCCCGTAAAAGGTTCCTGTGACCATGGGCTTCTGGGGGCCAATGCTCCCAGGCCTGATCTTTCGATCGTCCCCCACCCTCCACCCCATCTCCTACTCCTGCAGGCTTTGGGAACACCTCTACCGGTTGCCTGGCAACATACCCCAACACACCTACCTGTTAGGTGAGCCAACCCATCCTCCCAGAACCACATGGGGTGGGGGACAGACTTACAGGGTGGCTGTCATGGAGAGCAAGGAGGCCCAGGGCAGCCTCAGGGGCTGGAGGGGGCAGAGACCCAGGCTCCCCCATCTTTTCTGCTTGCTGTTCTGTTTCCCAGGATGGGTCCCTAGGGACTGTTGCCACAACAATGCCTGCTTGGTGACTGAGCCCAGCCCTGAGCTGGAAGCAGGCAGGCCTGTGAAACCCTTTGCTCCAGGGCGAAGGGTGTCTGTGTGGGGGTGGCTGAAATCAGGCTAGGCTCCCTCCTTGGACAGGGAACTACAGGGAGAGGGCAGGGCCTGGGAGGGCTGTGGGGACCAGGAGCCCAGGAACGGGGCAAGTCCCTGACGAGCTTGTGCCTTCTGACTCCCACAGCACCAGGCTAAGCATCCTCCTCCTCTGACCTGCCCTCTGTCTCCTGTCTCTCCATTGCCACTTTCTCTGCAACTTGGTTTCCCCTTCATACCCGCAGGTCCCCCCTCTCAGCCCCTTGGTCCCCCTCTGTTCCTCAGTCTTCCCACTCTGCCCTGCAGCCTCCCCTCCCCTTGTCCCCTCAGTCATCCCCCAGCAGCCCGGGCTGGGCCATGGGCTCCCTCCCTGCTGCAGCTGCACAGAGTGGTTCAGGGCCCCACGCCTGGACCCTGGCGCCCTCCCATCTCTGCTTTCCTGACGGTCTGGGCAAATTCCTATCCCTTTAGTTCAGTGGAGACATGGGTGGATGTTTTCGAATGGAAGTCACTGGGAAGCAAAGGGAAAACAAACCCAAACAAGCCAGCCCACCAGCCTAGAAACAGCCCTGGTCATTGAGACAAAGTCATTCTGGCACAACTGGGGTGTGCAGATCCCCTCCTAGGATGTGGACTGCATCTGACTGGCTTTTTCCCAACCGAGCTGGGCCCAGTCTGCCTGTCCCAGGCCAGCTTGACCCCATAACCTTTCGTGCCAGGCCCTCTGTTTGAACCTAGCAAGATGCCTGCACAGACTTGGGGCTTAGTAAATATTTGGGCTTGTTGAATGAATGAATGGGTGAACAAATGGGTGAATGTCAGGGACCTCTGTGACCTCAATAATAACCCCTGACTGAACAGCCCGAGACAGACACCTCTACCTGGGTCAAAAGCGCCACCGCTGTCCAAGCTGCTGGGTGCTCAGCTCAGGTCTCTGCGCGGGGTGGGGCCTCTGTGGGTGTCGCAGGGAGGGAGGGAGGCCTTACTCAAGCTCATTCTCCTCTCCTTTTCAGACCTTGTTGTTAACTTAATTCACTTTGGGACCCTGGAGAGTTCTTTTTCTTAATGAGGATGGAGTCGGGAGTGGGACAAAACAATCCCCACAACACTTCCTAGCTCAAATAGGCCCTGCCTGGGGAAGTGGAGAGGCAATGGGCTCTGAATTCACTCAGAGCTGGGCTCTGGTGCCTGCTCTGCTACTGATTAGCGGGGTCACCTTGGACAGGTCCTTTAATCCCTCTGAGTCTCGGTTTCCCAGTCTGTGAAATGGAGAGCTTAACTGTGCCCACCTCACAGAGCTGTTTGAAGGGTTAAACGGGTGTGTGGGTATAAAGCAGGGAGCACAGTGCCTGGCACATAAGAGTGATCCCATAAATGTCACTCCCTCCTGTGTCACTGTCACTAGCATTCCTCTAGGGAAATTAAAATGAGGCTCTTGGTGGAGACAGCCTCCTCTGTGGATGGGCACCCTTCACCCAAGTGGCATCCTGGGAGTGGGCACCACCCTTTCCTGATCTTGCCCCTTAGCCTCCCCACTAGGGAAATGGGCTCCTGTTGTGTGTGCCCCCTCCCACCCCAAAGATCCAGGGGCCAGAAGCCTAGGATAAAGGCAGAGCCAGACTCATGCCCCCTCCAGCCTGGCCTTCAGCCGCCCCTTCCCTACAAGGGGCCGAGTCCTCCCGGACCCGCCATGCTGCCAATCGATTGAATCTGCTCCATCCTCGGGCGTGCCATGAATTTTTCATCAAAGGCCTGTAGACTTTGGGAAACACACAATTAGAAGCCCCATCAATAATGCACCACGTGGCAGCATCGGCCAAGCTCAGCCCCAGACATGGCTATCTTCCCGCCCAGCTCTGGTGGGAGGCAGGAGGGGGCCTGCGTGGTTCCCCTGGGGTCCAACAGGGCACCTTTGGCCTTGTATCTCCATTGCCAGACATAAAGTGTGGGATATGGTTGGGGGGGGCGGGAAGAAGAGTGGTGTTGAAGCCCCAGGCAGGGACCAGAGGGACCCACCCCTGGTCTCAGGTGTTCCATCTATAAAATGGGTGCAAAGGTACTCCCTAGTCCCTTCCCCCACCTCTGAAGCATGGTGAGATGTGCCAGATATTATGTGAAAACAGGTTCTTTGTGGGGCTGGGGGAGGCCCTCCTTCTCTGGGGCCCCAGGAAGCAAGGCAGGCATCAGGCTGGGTAAGGAGGGAAGAGGGGAGGGCAGAGATGCCAGAAAGGGGAGGGAGGGCTTTGGTCACACTCGGCAGCTTGGCATTTAAGGTCTGCTGTGATGGGTCCCACCCTTCTCCAGCCTCATAGAGCAGCTCCTCTTCTACCAGATGCTCCTTTGGGGGCACAAACAGACGATCTGCTCTGTCCTGCCTCAGGGCCTTTGCTCACGCAGTTTCCTCCACCAATAGGACAGAAGCGCCTTCACCCTATCTCTGCAGATCCTCTGGATGAGAGCCTTTCCCTCTCCCCTTAGCAGGAAGAAATGGCTTTCTTTTCTGAATCCTCTGAGCCTGAACCAGGCAGGTAATAAAAGAGTTCACGATGGGCCAGGTGCTGTTCTAACTAGAGCAATGTAACATCATCCTCCCAGCAACCAGTGAGGGAGCTGCCACGGGGCCCATTCTCCAGAGGAAGAATGAGGCATGAGGAGGTTAGGGAGTTGGTTCTAGAGTCTGCCTTCTTATCCACCATTCCAGACCCTGGCTCGCTGGCCTCAAATGGGCTTCGAGTCCAGAAGGGCAGGGCTCCTGCTTCTTACTTCCTTATGCACTAGGGCTAGGATTTCCCTGCCAGGGGCCCAAGGCTCTCCCCGCCCTTTCCAGCTCAGCTGCGCTCAGGGCAGAGCACTCAGGATGCTAGTAGCCGGGCTCGGGTGACTGGCAGCAGAGGTCTCCCTCTCATCCCTGTCGGAAGCCAGCCTGGCTCCCAGCCACGCCCCACCGAGTCCCACACCTGTCTCTGGAGCCCCACTGGTTGTGCATCCCCCCAGCCCCTCCAGGCTCCGGGCCTGGCCCCTACATGCTGAGGCTGTTCTGAATGCCGCCAGTCACTTCCTCCAACAAAACCAACGCAACGCGTCATACACCGGGTGGGGGTGGGGGCAGGGACGATGGGGAGAAGAGGAGACCTGGAGTTTGAGGGAGTTTGTACTGTTGCTTTGGGCAGGTTGACAATTTCTTTGGGCCTCTGCTCCGGCCTGGGAGGGGGCTTATGGGTACATGGGGTTCTGTGTCTTTGCACATGGGCTGCATGAGGCCTGAGATGCCAGCACCTGGAGCATGGGTCCCCCGTTTCTAAAACTCTCTCCTGGCAAGAATGCCACTACTGAGCCTTAAACACATGTGGCAATCAGGAACTATACCCTCCACCTGCTGCCCCTAACCCCAGGTGCCCCAGGACGCAGCATGGAGCTGTCTGCGGCAGAGGCACTCACTGTGACTTCAGGGACATTCACACAGGGAGGGGCCCCAGGGATGGGCCCAGGGTGGGTGGGTAGGGAGCTTGATAAAGCCCGCTCCTGTGTTCCTCCCCTGCTATGCCTCTGTATTTGGCCCTAATTGAATCCACAGCCCACCCCTGGGACCCCATGACCCTATTGTAGGCAGCCAGGTGGCAGGAGCTCCTTGTCTGCATGGGAGGAGTGAGGGCTGCTTTTCCTTAACCCAGGCTAGCAAATAAGGATGTCCTGCCAGTCCTTTCCATTCCTTTTAACATGCTCTCTGGCACCTGTAGCCAGCTAGGCCCTGTCCTGCATGTCGGGACACAGATATAACCAAAGCTGGCTCTCTGTCCCTGAGGAGCTTGTGTTCTAGAGGGACATGGCAGCAGGCACAGTGGGAAGTGACAATTCATTGTGGGAGTGCAGTTGTGGAGCCCGAGAGGAGGAACTCTCAGCCAGCCCCCTCCCCACCCTGGAAGGCATCTTAGAGCCGTAGATGAGTTTTGAAGGGTGCATAGGAGTTTGCCAGCTGATAAAGGGATGAGGAAGGAGCAATTCCTGTCAGAGGGAACAGCAGGAGAAAGGTGTGGAGGTGAGAAGCAATCTGCACACCAGGGGAAGTGTTGCCAGTCAGGCTGCGTGGTAAGGAGGCGCGGGTGGGAGAGGCGGCTGGAGCCGCTGCAGGCCCAGCAATGGGGCCTTGAAGCCAGGCTGAGGCTGAATCACTAAGCCAGGAGTCAGTGAAATGGGTGGGGCCAGAGCAGATACTGGCACTAAGCTCTATGTGACCACGACTTTCCACAGATCTACCCAGTGTTGCCTTGTAAACCTGCCTGGTGTGCAGCTCAGGACACCAGAGTCCAGAGAGGGCAAGGGACTGGGTCAGCCCCCGTAGCGCCAATGTGGCAGGGCTGGCTCAGCCTTCATGGTCCTGGGAATCTGTACTGAGGGCAGGAAGCACAGTCATCAGAGCTGGAACTTGCCGAGGGACCTTCTGGAGGAAAGACTGGCCCGGAGAGGAGTAGAGTTGGAATGTTGGTAGCCAAGGGCAGTATCCTTAGGCTGTGGCCTTTTTTTGGTTCTGCAGGTGGGCTACCCTGCCTTTGCATTGTGGAAAAACCAGGCCACACCCCACCCTGCCCTGGGGCTGCCCCTCTACTACCCGAGATCTATGCTGCTCAAGGGACCCAGAGGCTTGGAGGTGGTTTCTCAGCCCCCTCCCACCCTGACACTCAGTGTCGCCACTGTTCTTGGAGCAGGGACCTAGCAAGCCTCAGGCTGTGGGCCCCGTTACTGGGAACTGACCCAGAGCCCTGCCTCCCAGGACCCAAGGGCGGCAGCCTTCCAGGGGATGGTGAGCTTGGGAATGGGGGGCGTCATCTTGTGGCTGGATCAGGGTTGGAGAGGGTCCAACAGGGCCTTAGGCCAAGCCTGTGCGAGGGGTGCCGAGGAAGATGAAGCAAGAGGAAGACTGGGCCCTGCCTTCAGAGGGCCTAGACTGAGGGGGAGACAGGGCACCCCTCCCCAGCTCCCAAGGAGCACTGGTCTAATGGGGGAGACATGACCTTGCCCTGGGAAGCCCAGTCTGAGGGGGAAGATACGAACCTGCTCTCAGCCCATCTGAGGAGAAGGCAGAACCCACGCACTCCCGATAAGGACACATGAAAAGAACAGATGGTGCCAACAAGTGCAAATTAATTGAGCAAAGCCTGTGTACATAGGCACTGCAAACAGGCGGGCTGGCAGGCCAGGAGGGGTGCGAGGGGAGGTGCAGGGCAGGGAGTGGGGAGAAGCTTTAACGACACTTATCGATGTCTCCCTGGATCCGCAGGCATGAGCACAGTTATTGACTACGTCTGTCTATAAATCTCCAGGCTGTGTCTCCAGAAACCTTAATTACGGGGCCTCATTACCCCTCACACCTCTAGGCACAGGGGACCAGCCTGGGCTTGGGGGGGTGCAGCCACTGTAGCTGGAGCATTACAGCTGGGCTGAGGTGGCCACAGCAAGAGGTGCCCAGCTGGGGTGTGTGGGGGACTCCCCGTGGAGTGGGCAGAGGCTGGAAGGGACTTTGGAGGCCAAGAGGGCTGGGTTTACATTCCAGTCGGCCAGTTACTCTCTGAGACTCTGGTGAGCACTTAGCCTCTTCGAGCCTCAGCTTCATCATCTGTGCAATGGGGAGAATAATACATGCTTCAGAGGGCTGTGGGGAAGCACGGCGAGCAGAGGTATGTCCAGGGTGGGGCACATGCCTGGCCCGGGCTG